>JANBPO010003996.1:37450-47562 GCA_024336825.1 Amorphophallus titanum
ATCTATCCAACTTGGAGCATACAGGAGATGCCCTCATATTAGACCAGGTGAATTGAGCGTTCACCAAGCCAATGTCTATGAGGGCAGCCTACTGAATGAAATCACAAAAATCCTTTGTCTCTCTCGTAGGAGGGTATCCACTTGACCTCTCGGAAGCCACCGTCATCGCATTGAAGTCGCCATCCGCACACCAAGGACGTGCTGAGGTGAGATGAAAAGCCAACAACTCTTGCCACAGAACACTCTCCTCCTTGGTTTGAGGGCCATAGATCTTTGAGAACACCTAGGAGAAACTATCCCTCAAACATCGGAAGCGAAGAGAGATAGTTCACCTGCCAATCTGCATGTCCTCCTCCACCTCACCCACCTCAAAGGGGCTCCATAGCACCATGATACCCCCTCCTCTGCCCATAGCGGGGATATGCGGAAGGATGGGATATAGAGGGGGGGTGAATATATCCCCCAATTAAAAATTGTGCCCAAATTAATATAACAAATCTGGCGCTACCCAATCTTAAAATAGAGTGAACAATATGTAAACAAGAGTTTGCATAAAACATACATCGAACACTTAAGCACTCAACGTACACTAGAGGGAAATGAAATAAAAGTTAAGTAGCACTCTTGCTGACAGATCTAACGACAATATGAGAGTAATGCTTTCCCCAGAACAAATGTCAAACAGCAAGCAACAGATGAAAGCCTGAAAAATGTAGCTTCAGATGAGCATAGTGGTTTGGATTTGATCCAAAGACCAACTCTTAAACAGGTGAACAGCACACTCTAGCTGCTTCTTTTTTCTTTACCCTCTACTCTCCCTCTCCGATTTTTTCTTCACAGATAGCACTCTATTTCTCTTCTCACAGCTTTCTCTATTCTTCTTCTTCTTTTTCTTTTCGTAGCCTCTCTGCCTCTCTTTTTTTTCTTTTCTTGGAAGCCCTCACAGAATCTCTATTCTCCTCCTCTCTCGTGTAGGACATTTTCTTCTTCACCAAGCAGCCACTTCTTCTTTGAAGGAAGACCCATTCATAGAACATAGTACTGTAAAAGGTTTTGGATAAAATATCTGATTCTCCTATTTTTCCATTGGCCCACCTGCAAATGATAGAATAATCTTCTGCCATGAAAAGGTCCCACGTAACTTCAGATCATGTGCCATATGATTTACCTTTTCAATCTTGGGGCATATGACAGTCAAAGGTGTGAAGAGATCCCACGTGTTCCTCACGTATCTGACCCTTTTCTGCACTGGCGAACTATTTGTTACTCCTATCGGGTATTTTATACCTTTAACCAGTTATTTGTCTGACTTAGGGAGTTATTTGTCACCCTTAGTTTCCCTTTAGCCATCGCCACAGCTCCTTTCTCTACCTCGCTGACTTGCTATGTCGACACCACAACTTCATGCGTCGACTCTGCCTTCTTTCTTTCCACGCATTTACCCTAGCTACCCATTTGTCAGCCTAACGCAGCTATTTGTCTACCTTGTCTAGTCATTTGTCTCCACTATCCATACGGAGCTGTCGCCCTTGCTGCTTTCTTGTTTACCTTTAGCCAACGCCAAAAGCCATTTGTCACCCTTGTTCCTCTATTATTCAGTTTGACTATGGAGCTTGACCTCGTTGACCATGACAGATGTTGACTTTGACTTGAGTCAATATTGACTTAAGTCAAACATGAAAATAGCATTGGCTAGAGTCAATTGACTATTGTTGATTTTGACCAAGTCAAACTTTGACTGATCCACCTTGACTTGGGTCAACCCTTTGATTGTTCTTCTGGCTTCTTCGAGGGCTTCAAGGATCACTGTAGAACACTGTAGCTCATTGTCTTCTAGTGATTTACTATTGATCTTTTCACTTGTAATAAACCCTTCTCTCTCTCCTCGACAAAACCCTCCAACCCTTACGGGGCCTCATCAGCCTCTTGGGTGGCTTCCCCGAGTTCTTGGTATCGATTTACCAGTATCCAGATCTCCGGGTCGTTACACTCTTCCCTTCTCAAGCTTCACCTCCTCCTCCTCTAGATCTCTCTATCCCTCTCTCCCTTCTTCCCTCTGTCCCTGCACCACCAGACCCTTCTCACGGCTTCCCCTCTCCCTCTAGCGGCCCTCTCCTTCCTGCACACCTTACACAGCCCCCTTCGCCGCTGTGGCTCTCCACCCCCGCTTTCTTCTTCACACACACACCAGGCCCTCACCCTCGCTCTCGTCGCCTCCCCATGCACACACTGGCAGCTCTGCACATATGCATTCCCACTGTGGAGCCCTGTGCATGCAGTAGGCCAGCCCCTGCTCCCCCTCTCTCGCACAGCCTCCTACACATGTTCCCCTTTCTCCCTTTTGTATTGCTCACAGCATCGCCCCCGCGCACTACCCTCTTCTCTCCCATCCATAGCCGGCATCCGAGATTCTCCTACTCGCTGCACCCCTACGCACATTGGTAGCTACCTCTCCTCATCTCTCTCTCGCCCTGTCTCTCTTTCACAACGTCTGCGCCTTCTCCTCACCACCTCTCCCCGCCAATTTTTCATCCTGCTAACCCCTCTCCAGTGGCCCTATCTCGCATACACACATGCAACACTCCGCTGGAAACACCCTCCGTCTTTTTCTCCATCCCTTTGAGCACCATCCGCGCCTTCGCCGTCTCACCTCCCGCTCTCTCCACCTCTCGTCTCTCCCTTCACACGCACACATTCTCCTCTTCCTCTCGCCACACACCCACACACACAGGCGCCGACAAACCCCTCCCCATGCACGTCATCCTACCGCACCCTCTCCCTCTCTTGCCCGTACGAGCTCCTCCGCATGCATGTCACCCCCTTCCAGTTAACCTCCCGTCGGCACCTCCTCTCCTCAGCCTCTCCCTCTTTTTCTCTCTTCTCTGTGTTTCACACTCTCTCTCTCATCCAGTGATCTCACTGTCTCTCTTTTTCTCTCTCTTGCTCTCTCTTCTCGCCTCTCTTTATCTCTCTTTCTCTCCCCTCCATCTCATCTCTCTCTCTCTCTAGCTCTCTCTATCTCTCTCTCACTTCTCACACCAACACACACTCATTTTTAATTTCTTTTATTTTATATTGATTTAAACCCCCACATTTCTCTATTTCTTTCTCTCTCCACATTCCTCTATATTCCCTCTCCTTAATCTCCCTCTAACCCCTCCAAAGACGGCGCAAGACGGGCGTCACTGGCTCCAGGAAGAGTGAAAATCAAATGCTCAAGGAGACGATGTCACCCTGACACTACGGCTGCAATCTCTTTGCCCATCGTCTTCCTCGGTGTTACTTAGGATTAATTTTTATTTGGGATTGTAATTTTATTCTCGCACTTTATGTTGTAGATATTGACTTTAAAAGTGGGGGCTTTACGCGGACTAGGTTGATGGAGGTCAGCCTGGTCTGTGTAAACCCCCCTAGGGGGTTTATGCGGACTGGGTTGGGGCTGGGCGGTCTAAGCTTGAATGCTATCACCTCAGTGATCACGTTCTGAATGCAGTCAAGGAGGTAGCCACATTCAAGAAAGCCCCATCTGGTCAAGGTAAAGGGGGTTTACTCGAACCGGGGTGATGGTCCTAAACGCAATCATCAAGTTGACCATGTTCTGGACTGAATGCTGTCTTGAGGGTGATTGCGTTCCAGACTGGCGGGCTGGTCCGCGTAAAGTGGGTTTATGCGGAGTGGAGTGACCGAGGGCTTCCTGATCAGGGTAAACCTCCCCCCAAGGGGGGTTAGGCATATTAGAATAGATAACTTTGACCTAGACGAGAGAGAAAGGTCATGTGGGTCCCATGGGGGGTTGAGGTGGGCTGGTTTGAGAGAGACAAAGAGGTGCGAGTCCCACTTGGGGGTTATGTGGTCTTCACTCGATTTTGACAAGCTGAAGTGGAGAGTTTAGAGGGGCCATGGTTGAGTGGGCCCGAGATTTAGGTGGGCTGGAATGATTAGCTGGATTCAGGGGTTTGGGCGAGTTAGGTAAGTCGGGGTTTACGGGGATCAAGTGGACTGGGGTTTACCAGGATAGGGCGGACTGGAGTTTACGAGGATAAGGTGGACTGGGTGAAGAAGAGAGGGAGGGAGAGAGAGAGAGAGAGAGGACTCACTTGAATTTGGGCCTAAAATGGTTGAGCTTGACGTTTGTTCAGGCTTCGGCTTGAACACGGTGGACCCAGGTGTTATTTCACTATTAGAGTCACCGGTGTCAAGCCGCTTGCAGAAGGTGTGTTGGGAGTTGTTCCCTACCTTTTTGTCATGCGCCATGTGATGCGATGGGTGGTTGGGAGTTCTGGGTTGGCTCAGTAACTGGGGTGTCAGCATGATGATGTCGTTTGTCTGGTAGTCGAGGGTGACCCCCGCTTCTTGGTGAAGAGCAGCATGGGATGACATGCTATTTTTAGTCCGGGTTATTCCTATTATTGTGGTGCTGGCGATGCGATACCATATGCAAGGTATCTGGGGGTGGTCCCTAAATCTTTACTGAGTGCCACTTGGTGCGGCAGGTTGTCCCAAATCTCGAATCTGATTCGACTGTTAGGAAACAAGTTGGCATAGTGCCATTTGCTGGGGGATGACCCCCACTTGTTATGTTGTGCCGTTTGTCATGGTGAAATGTCCCAATTTTGGGCTCAATTTGGCTGGCAGAGTGCCTTTTGCGTTATGTCATTTCACTCTGTTTAGGGAATATTTCCTTGTGCTTAAATCTCGATTAATTCGAGAAAATAAGCGAGTGTCAACAAATTTCTACTGGGCTTTCGCTCATCTACTGCTCTTTAATTATTTTTCAAGTAGTTCTGATGAGGAGAATCGATCTGATGGAGAGGGTTTGGGGAGAGTCAGGAATGCTGCCACCCGTCTTGGTTTCAAGTGGGACTAGCGATATTCTAGTGTCATCATCAGACACATTCAACCCTTCAGAGCTTGATATTCTTGCCCCCACACCTGTCGCGAGAGAGTATGACAGCATACTTCTTCATTAGGCAGCAAACAGTGCCTCCCCTTTTCTCGGGGCCGATTGGCATGGCGGGAGGTAGAAGCTTCGGGTTGATCCGCCTTGGTCAGCACAAAGCATATCTCTTCATCTTCTTATTCCTCGGCCGTTCGGCTTGTGTCGAATAAGGCCGACAATGTATTGCAAGAGAGGGCAATGCCTCTTCTTCTATCTTTTGACTTTTTCTTCTTCCTCCTTTCTATGGCTGGCATCTGCCCCCACAACGAGTCATTTGGTGCTCTAGGCATTCCTAATTTTCTTTCTGCATTTCGTATCAAGTCCGGGGATTCGAAGCATTCCCGTGGGACATATTCATAGGCGTGCGTCTCGGACACCTCTCTGGGTAGCTGCTGGTGTATGGACACTAGGTTGACAGCTTTCTTGAAATTGAGAAGCTAGTGAGGGCATGGAGGATCCACCTTACATTCGCCCATCTAGAGCTCTCCCTTTATGATTAGGCCTTCGATAATATCTTTAAATACATAGCAATCTTCGATAGAGTGCCCAAGCATTCGGTGATACGGGCAAAAGCAAGGGTCATCTTTTCTTCTAACATCACCTGGTCTTTTTGGGTCTAGAAGGGTGACCTTGTTATATTCGATGGCCCATTCAAACAAGCGCCGGGTCTATCCTTAGGGAAGGAGTAAGACTTCATCATTTTGGCTCGTAAATGAGGGCCTTCTTGTTGTTCAGCATGCTTGGCTGGAGGAGGGTCGGTGACCCTTTTATCTTTATCTTTTTACCGCTTGAAAGCCTTAAAGTCGACTGTATGAACTTCCTCAAGCACAGGCCACTTATCCGCTGACTTACTCCTTTGGCTTGAAGCCGCAGGGGCAGAGGAGCATGTGGAGAGGAAAGCCTCGATTTTCGCCACCATATTGTTTAATCGGTCAAAGGACCTAATTTCGATTCCAATCATCTTTTCGAGGATCCCCCTCTTCAAATTTTGTTTGTAGATTTACACTATGTCTTCTTGATGTGGCGGTTGCCTACATCTCATGCTGAGGTTCCGCCATCTTTTAATATACTCCAAAGCAGTTTCATCATTCTTTTGCTTGGAGGCATATAATTCGGCTATGGTCACTTCTCTTTCAGCAGCGTAAAATCCTTCCCGAAATTTCCTTTGCATATCTAGCCAATCATCGATAGATCCAACCGGCAGGTTTGTGTACCACTCAAAAGCGAGTCCTATGAGGGAGGACCCAAAGAACTTGAGTAGGTAGGACTCATCGATCACCAGATTGCCCTTTACGTTGATGTAGTAGGCTATATGTTCCTTTGGCGAACCTTATTCATTAAACTTCTCGAACTTTGGCGATTTATTAACGCCGGGAGGTAGTCTCTTGGCCGCATGATGGACAGGGTAAGGTACCTTATACACATCAAAAGTGGCATAATCATCATTGCCCATGTCGACCAACTTCTTTTCGATCATTTATTCTATCATCATTTTATTCACTATTGCCTAGCCGATTGGGCCTAGGTAGTAGTGGGCTTGCTGCATCTGTGGCATCGCCACTGTTACTTGAGGTGTAGCGGCAATCCCTTGGTATGGAAAAACTAGGGGTTGCACTATAGTGATATGTTGTTGCTAGAAGGGGGTGCCTCTGGTGTAGCTAGGTGCCGATTGAGGTGCAGCCGCCTATGGCGAAGCTTCGAGGATTTGGCCATTATCTCTCAATGTCTCGAGAGGGACTTCGACCTGCTTGGAGGTAGATGCATGTGCATTTTTCTCATTCAACTACTTTTTCAATATTTCAATCTCCTGTCAATATTCTTGCAACAACATCAGTACCACGTGGTCATTCATGGAGGGATTGAGGGTGACACCTCCTGCCTCAACTAGAATTTCTTCAGACGACGTGGATGGCCTCCCACCGTCATCTTCAGCCGTGATTACATTGACGGTCACGACTGTCACCGTCTCATCTGGGCTTGCTTCTTCAGCGAGGGTCCGTAATGCCCCACCTAGTTGAGTTGGAGCTCGGGGCCAAGTCCGCTTAGGCACCCGAATATGTTTGAATCTAGTTGGCTTTGGGGCCAACCCTCCCTCTGATTTGGACTTGAAGTAGTCCAACTTTTCCTGGGCCAGTGCTTGGAAGGATTTATGCATTGGCACTGTTGAAATTGCCCTTTCAGGCATGATCTTGGCTTGTCAGCCATTCAGAAAGACTTGGACGCCTCCGATGAGTATGGACTTGCCCGAGGTGGAGAGCCAATTTCATAGTGTGTCGGCGTTCTTCTTGGCTGCCCTCCTGGCAGCCGAGATGCACCACTCGTTGCTTGAGGTGAGGTGGTGAGTGTGGTGGACGTGGTCGCCCATCGCTTCTGTCTTCTTAGATGTCGCGGTTGCAGCGGCGATGGAGTTGTTCTCCTGGACGTCCAGGAGTTCAACGAAGGCCAACCCCAAGAAGTTGGGGAAGCCAACAATAGGTGGGAAGCTGTCGAATTGGACTGGCATAACAAGATAGCCATGCTCGGCATGGCTGGCGATGACAAGTGGACCAAAGGTGACTGCCATCTCATTTGTTGAAATTCAACCCCCTGCAGTTTCAAATTGGGGAAGGTTAGAATTTTGAGAAGAGGCCATGAGGCCCCAAATCTTGGCAAAAAGATGAAAGGTGATCTAGTCTCATCTGATGTGCCAACTTATTGGATGCACCTTTTATATCTTAGGCATCGTTTTATCTTTTATCGGTTTATTAAGTGCGTGGGCGTGCCAGTCACATAGTGACAATATGTTCAAGTTTCGAGACTGGGATGGTCCGGAAGCATGCAATACGCACCGTCTGACCAATCAGACGATTGTGGGTATTGAGTCGGGACTGGAGACCCACCATGCCATACGCAGGGCCCCTAAGTTTGGCAAAGAGATGAAGGGTGGATCGGTCCCACTGGGCGTGCCAGACTTGTGGATGCACTTTTCGTTAAAGTCATGTTGAGGTGGTTGTTTGTTGGTTTTGTTAGGTTTATTAAGTGCGTGAGCGTTCCAGTCACCTAGGTGACGATTTATTCAGGGTTTATGGAAGTCTATGGTGTGCTCGATCTGACTTCGTCAAGTGATTGTGTAGTTCGGGTTGGGACCAAATCCCGTCACCCCATAAAGGTCACGATGTCATTTACATCCCCCACACAAGAAAATACCCTTGATTAATTATCGAAATTAAGGGCCCTGTGGCCAAAAGAATTAATACTAATTGTGGAGGAAAGAGTAGAAATAAATCACACTAAGGGCCCGCATCGGGATGCGGGACGTCGGCCATATCGGTCACTCACGGCCCTTTTCATGTTCGGACGGAAGTCCGTGATGGAAATGCGGTGAAAACTGAGATAAATCCCTTCAGATGTCTGCCACGAGTGTGGCAATTTTAATGATGATTCGAAAAGAGTCCAGCTCAGAAAACGGATCCGGTTTGATCAGAATGTCAGCCCGAAGCACGGTCGGGTCATGGCCATGTCGGGGCAATTTCCAAAGCTCAAGCCTAGCCTGCAAGGGCATCATTATTGTTCCTTCAGCACCGAGTCACGGGGAGAGAGACGGGGCTGCAATATAGATTTTATTGTCATCATTAGAGCCCCCAATTATTTTGTGTTGCCCATTTCCCCCTTTATTATTATTATTTTTTTATCCCTTTTATTCTTTTAGACGACCTGGCTATATTTTTTTGTAATTCGAATATTAGAGTATCAATAAAGATTATGTTTTGTCATATTAATGGGCCCTAAAATCTTGTGTCTTATGTTTGCTCTGATCGTTCACGACTGTTACGCTGCCACGTTCCGAACTATACGTTTCGCTGCTATCGGTTCGGGACATGACATTTTACTTATGACATTTAATTCTTATAGGTCCTAGTGCCCTCCCACCAGTTAGATATGGCACCCCCCACCATCTCCCGCTATAGGTATGTCTATTTAATATTCTAGTAAAATATTCTTTGATTATATGTTTTGCTTATGACATTTAATTCTTATAGGTCTTAGTGCCCTCCCACCAACTGTGCAGGGCACACCCCCACTACCTCCCAGTACATGTATATCTATTTAAATTTCTAGAAAAATATTATTTGATTATATGTTTTACTTATGACATTTAATTCTTACAGGTCCTAGTACCCCTGTTGGCTCCTTCGCCCAGTCGACAGATGATGTCGGTAGTTGTCACGAGGGCGAGGGAGGCGGGGCCCATGATGGACGTCTGCCATGCTGGATCTCTAGGTAAATTTATTGATTTATGAATTATATTCATTATTTATCCTTCAACTGTGTAATGCCAACTATTTTGACATTTGTAATTGTAGTGGTAAATTAGAACTTGCCGGGACTATCGATCATGCTATGAGAATCATAATTGCGCATGTTCCTGGGCCGACAATGTCCTTCAAAGAATTTTCAATCAACGTCTGAGATTTATTGTTCGACATGTTCATAATATGTAATTTAATCATTTAATTTACGTCTTTCCCAAACTCAAACGCACTCAATATACTAGCGCATATAACTTATTTTCTTTACATCAAACTTATCAGTTCATGAGTGGATTGGACATGGTGAGAGCTCGTTCTGTCTGGGAGGCTATTGTGCAGACAAATTATAGGAAGACATTGCATGAGGCCTGAGTAAGGGCTCAGAAAAAAGCTGGTGGGAGCTAGGACTGAGAACTCTGGAAGGAGCACCGCCCTCTTTGGATGAAGAAGGAATATTGGGACACTATGTATGACAAATGGGCCGATCCGAAGTGGATAGAGAAGTCCCAAAAAGCGTCAGCAAACATGATGTAACAACCAAATGCTAATGTGCATACGGGTGGGTCCGTCTCTTTCGAGACTCACAAATAAAAAATTGGTAAGTAATATTTCAATTTATCTTCTTATGTTTTATTCATATAAATGATATTTTTTCTCTATGATTTGTAAAATAGGTAGTGGAGCTCAATCGTGCTCCGTCATTCTTTGAGGTGCTCGATAGAACACACAAAACGAAGGGGACAGATTAGTTCGTCAGTGAGAGAGCCCACTCAGTAGCGGTAAGTTTATATACATATGCAAATTTTTCTTTTCTTTTAAATATGATTGATTCATATGAATTTTACAAGCTTTTTTATTCAATTTGTAGGAAACATATAGCAGAC
>JANBPO010004000.1:7491-169757 GCA_024336825.1 Amorphophallus titanum
AAATGCGGAACACTCCGACCCCCCCTCCCCACCCCCCGCATGCATCCAATCAAGTTGTGCCGACTATATTCACATTTCATGAGGGGCACGACGTGGTTCACAATTAATGCACAACCTCGGCATGAAATCCAGATCACGTCCTTTATGCACATCCATTCATGCTGTGCTGATTGCACTCACCGTCCCTTTCATTATATATGGGTATATGGGTCGTCATGTGCATGGCATCAGTGTGAAATATACACGGATGTGCTCCACTTGAGACGAAGTGCACCCACAGTTCATTTGTGCGTCGCCAACATGTGCGTGCTGCCAGTGAAAACCTTTTCTTTCCTTTCTAACATCTATCAATCTTAACTGAGAGATTCTTGACGTAGTGCGTGCTGCCAGTGAAGCAGGTAGTAGAAATGTAGTTTAAGTTCAAGAAAAAAAAGAACCACATCCTAAAAAGTCTCCTAATTTCATAAAGGGAGGGACTGATCGAGATAAGCTTTCAGCATATATGTACATGTGTCAAATTAATTTATATCAAATATCAATTTTGTATCTTTTTGGATGTTCCCAGCCATGAAAGTGGTGAAAGGCAGAAATCAACATTAAGATTTAAGGGTCCATTTGTTTCAGATCAACGGAGTGAGATTTTTTCTAAAAAAATCCTTCCACAGTACAAAGGTACTACAGGTCAGAGATTTTTTTTTTGGAAATTAAAATCGCATTTGGAGTGGGATGCGACTATTACTCGATCCACGATAAGATAGTATTAATAAACTTCCTACATGAGAGACAATTTTAAAAAATAAAAATATATTTTTATTATTTACACTGCACTATGCTACAGTACAAGAGGCTACTCCATCCCACGCGGTGAAGTAAATGAAAGTCTTATCCAAGGTCAGTGAGGAGGTTCCCTACGTCCCTTAAGTACACTTCTTTCCCTCTTTAGACTTTTCTTAAATTCATTAAGTTCAAACCAAGTCAAAACGCTCATTCAGCTTTAAAAACAAGGCCAGTGGTAATAATTATATAGGTCTCGCCGACCCATGAGATGGTAAGATTAATGAAACTCGAGCTCTATGCTTTGATGATCGCTCTGGCCGGATTGGGGACGTTAAGAAGCTCGTGACAAATCAAACAGAGGCCTTCTAGCTCGGAACTTCTTCATGGAGCCAATCTAAATATACAAAACTTCTTATGATTTTTATGTAGTTACGTGACTCTCTAGATGACTCTCCAAATCCGATGACATGGCACTCTTTTTCCAATTAGGCGTCTCCCGCCCATTTTTCGAATTCCAACCACTTTAACGATCATGTCGACGTCAGCAGATAAGATGGACAGTTGGAGGATCAGCGGGCCTGCACCCCCTCCTACCGCCCCTCTCCACACACCACCCTATCACATGTCGCACGTTGCTCTGTACCCATCTATCCTCGTGCAGCCTGCTAAACTCTGTGTCTGGGCATAACACCCACTCTTGTTGCCCCACAGGCATGCCCGCCGCGATGATAATGTCGGCACTCATGGCACTCCCACTCCATGGCTATAAAGGTAGGTCCCAACGGCCTCCGTCAGGTATGAACTCTACACTACTGCCACTCCTGGCAAGGCCTCTTACACTTGTGTAATTCCATCTGGTGCCGCCTGGCACTCACTCTCTTATCTCGCCAACCTTTAACATCAAAGGCCTTCCACCTTGTGTTGACATAAGAATCGAAAGGTTCTCCCACACTTCCTCACTGCCGGACAAGAACTTCTCTTTTCCCATACACACTACAAGAAAAAATCAAGATTAGTGACAGACGAGTTATGTCGTTAATTTGTCTCTCATCTATCACTAAAGACATCAGCAATAGATTAGCGACAGATGCTAATTAGTGTTTAATTATAAGCGATAGATATAAAATCTATCTCTAGTCCATCACAAATTTACGACAGATTAGTGATTTGTTAGATCCCCTAGTTGATTTTGGGTAATTATGTTTCACTGATGATAAATCTTGTGTGTATGTATCTTTGTGCGGTCAAATTGAAAAATACTTGATAACCAAGGTGGTAATATTGTGTTCATCTGGCTATACAGGAAAAATACCCTTGGTGGACTCTTGAAACTCAAATTCTTGAGTGAATGAGTCATGTTCAGTCTTGGATTCAAATCAGATGGTAAACCATGCTCATATTTGTAGACGGCGGAAAACGGAGAACATTCTCGAGTCTGCCCTTGGTTTTGGTCTTGATTTTGATCCTTATGTTGACCTTATCTAGAGGTCCCCAGTTGGCCGTTGAATTGATCCTGGAGATTTCTAGTGGCATTCCTGATGTTAAGATATATTGTGTCCACCACCGGGTTTGAGTCATTTAAGCCAGTTGGATTAGCTGGGTTGCTCAGATCGTTAGTGACCTCTATTGGTTCCTTGCCAGAGACATAGCAGGTGAACACCCTTATGTTATCTTTGGCCTTTGACATTTGTATCACCCTTCGCTTCTTTGACAATTGGATCCCGGGGTGGGCAAGTGTCCCCAGTCTATCAAAGCCGACGACACATGCTGCAGGGATCTCAGTGCGATTCATTTCCCGTTCTCAGATTGGTTCCGAGGTTTAAGAGGTAAAGTTGGGTTTCTTGTAAACCCCTTTTCTCTTTTGTCCATGAGGACGTAGAGGTTTGACATCATGGGCTGCCCTCATTCTTGGTGACTACTTCATCTTGCGGGGGCATTCTTCAATTGGGCTGCCCTCATTCTTGGACTTGGACTTTTATTTTAAAGTCCGCTTTATCTTCTAGCACTTGGTGAAGAAGTGCGAAACGGTTGAAAGTTGAGATGGTCGGGATATGATTGTCCCGTGGCACTATCGGCTCGCCTCCATCGAGTCGGATGCGTAAGTTGCCGACAAGCACAATCTTGTTGGGATTGGAAATTGTTGTTGCTGGCTTTCTGCCTCTGTAGCTATGGCGTTGCCTCTGTTTGTCAGGAGCAGAGTTAAAGGAGATAGTGTTGATCGAGAAGACTCGGCCTTCTGGTGAGCAGGGCTTGATGCCCCCAGCGATGATGGGTGCAACTGGTGTCTTCTTAGCCATGGGAACTACCCCAAGAAGTAAGGTGACTCGATAACTGCTGGGAAGCCTTCGAAGACGATCGACGTTGCCAAATACCCATATCTGGCATGGTTGGCAATGACCATCAGGTCGTAGGTGACTACTGCCATTGATGGATTGTTGCAGGTTGTTTGTTTGTTGACTTGGAGTTGATTGGCTCCCGCCCTCTCCCTTCTGAGAAAGGAAACAAGGAGGATATCACAACCTTTATAAAGGTGTAGTAATTCTTTGGCAGAGAGATGAAAGACGGAAAAAGTCCCACCGGACGTGTTTTCACACGCGGAAAATACGATAAAGATTTATGTGTTCATTTATTGAATAGAGATGCATAGTTGTTAGCTATTTAATTAGCATGTGCATAATTATTTTCGTGCTTTATATTTAACAGACGATTTAGGATTCGTGTACTAAACTTCTCCCCACCGACCATAGTCGGTGTTTATTTACATCGGAATAAGTTTGAACACCTTTGATTAGTTGTCAAAGATATCATTTAACCCTTACAACATCCGTTGTGATATAAGGTAGTAAGTCCTAAAGCAACCTCCAAGTCTTGAGGTAGGGGTATAATTGTAAGCACCATCATGTTGATGGAGACGACGGCGAGCGAGGCGACGATCATCGAAATCGTCAGAGAGATGGTGAGAATCCGCCAAGCGAAATGATGCAGCTGCGCGGTCAGAGGCGCTTCATCCATCGTGATTTCGATGGCGCCGCCGGGATTGGGCGCGTCGCCCGTAATCGTCACGATGCGGTCGGCTTTGGCCATATAGGTGCGGAAGGTCGCGGCAAGAGCCTGCGCCAGGTTCGAGTGGCGCAGATCGTAGCTGTCGTCGATCGTCTTCGGCACGTTGGAAAGCGCGTACCAGGGCCGTGCAATCAATGCATTCAGCGCTGCCTCGCAGTACTGAATCGTCGGAGGCTGTAGCCAGTAGTTCACCAGCTAACCCCGTTTATAGATCACGAAATCGTAGGCATACTTGTTCTTTTCGTCGGCCTCATGATGCTCGCGTGAGGTTTCTTTGAAGCCGGCAGGCAACGCGGGAAAGAACACCGTGGCCTGCGGGAATTCAGCTGCAACTTCCGTAGCATAAATTTCATCGACGAATGGCAGCGATTCTTCGTAGACCGAAGCGCCACCGATAATCCAGACATCTTCGTCGGGAATTAAGCTGGTGACTTCAAAGGCTTCCTCAAGGCTGCGGACCACTTCGACGTCTTCATTGGTAGGCATGGTGCTGCTGACCACCACATTCCAGCGGCCGGGCAGGGCACGGCCGATTGATTCGTAGGTTTTGCGGCCCATTACGATGGCGTCGCCCATGGTGCTAGACTGGAAGTGTTTAAGGTCAGCGGGTAGATCGCGTTGCCAGAGCAGGTCGTTATCGGCGCCGATGCCGCGCTTCTGGTCGAGGGTCAGCCCGCCCCAGTCGTTGTTGCCGCCGCCGGTCTTCCACCACTCCTTCGGGCTCGTATCGTAGCCGTATTCGCCAGGGTGGGGCACGGTGTGGAAGGTCCAGGTTAGAGCCCCAGTCTTCACGTTGTAGGCGCGGATGTCGCCCGGCGGCGAGCCGTAATCCTCACCTGGCGAAGATCCGACGATCATCAGATCACCATAGACGCGCGGCGGCGTCCCGGACTGGGCGTGGCCGACCTTCTCGCGGCCCAGGCCTTCGGTCAGGTCGGCGGCCACCGGCAGCAATTTGCCGCTCCTGGCGTCCAGTTCGACGAGCTTCTCGTTCGAGGGGAAGATGATCCGTTCGTCGGAGCCGTTGGCGCTTTTCCAATAGGTGAAGCCTCGGATGCGGCCCTGGCCCGCCAGCTTGGGCGGTGAGCGCCAAAGTTCGGCTCCGTTGGTCGGATTGAGCGCGACGACTGAGCCCTCGGGCCCCGCCACGATCAGTCGGTCGCCGATCTTGATGGGCTCGGCGAGCGTGACGCCATGGGTCTGGAAGGTCCAAGCGACCTGCAGTTGGGCAACGTTTTTCCGGTTGACCTGATCCAGGGACGAATACTTCGACCCCTCCTTGTTGCCTTCGAAAAAAATAGAATCGATCTCTGAACAAATTCTAGAAAAACACAAGGATGCTCCACGCGCCACCACGGATCCAGAACAATCCAGAAACACACCAACAACAGGTCTAAAAAACCATTAAAAAGGTCCAAAATCTACTCAGACACGATCCGCAACCCACAAAGCCAAATCTGAAAATTTGGGGTCTTACAAAAAATCGATCGACCGGGGCAATATCATTCGACTAAAAACAAGATTTAGTTGACTGAATCAGGAAATTAGTTAACTGAACAGGACTGGCACGCTGGCCCGAGAGAAGAAGAACATGATCAGTCAGCCGTCTGTGACCTAATGGTCACGCGTTCAGGATAGTTTGGCAGAACTAGGTCTCAACCTCTTACCACCCAATCAAAAGCCGATTGAATCCCATCCCAACCAATAGGATGTGGATTCCTGAGGGTTCAGGATTTTAGGGTACAACATGCTCAGCGTCCTAGTGAGAATCCCAGGCTCGCGAAGTCTTTCAGAGGCCTTGTGATAGAGGTTCCAATCCAACGGACGGAATATTCGACAGAGGGTCCCAACTATCCCAACAATTAGGGTTTCAAAACCACAGAAAACAAGAGTGATGGTAAGTCGATACCACCGGAGTGGCATGACCCACAAACAAAACCTAGCAATGCATTAAATAGTATGGCTAACATGTCATGATAACACATGTGTTCAAATGTTAAGCAATTATTCAACTCTTTTCATGAGATAGCATGGAATGGAAGACATCAAAGAATAAGAACATGAACTCATTTGGCCATCTTTCATGAATCCTAATCTTTAAGTGCGTTCTATAACATATTATCCCTCTACAACTTGTAGAAATCAGAGCACGAGAAAGGCTTGGTTTACTGGAACCCGAGCGTAGAACGTAATTTATGTAGGGCCGCTACCAAGAAGAGGCAGTTTGTCGTGAACCGTGATATGGCCACCTTTGACCATTTCAAAAAACACAACGAAAATATAGTGGTCTATTGCGGGGCCGTGGTTTCCAGGTAGCAGTCACTAGAGTTCCACGGTCTGGATCAGAGTTTCGCCCTCCGGTGAACTCTAACACACCCCAACTAAAAACCAGATTGCAATCAATATACAGAATTAAAATTAGGCAAAATGGTATCAATGGAAAGAGCATTCAAAGATGCGCATGGTGATATATTCTATTGGGGATTAGGCCTGAGAGAAAACCTACCTTAAACAAATTAAGAAGAGGTCAACGAAGGTGTCTGAACCTTAACACGCCCTTGCCTCGCTCGATGAAACCTCTTTTTATCTCGCACGCCGCCAGCTGCCCAAGCAAAATGGGGTTTTCTGGGGGCCTGGCCTCCAATTTATAGAGCTCATGGAGCACCTAGGGTCATGGTTGCGATTTGGGAAGGTCGGGGAGAAAAGCCCGTGAGAGAATTTTGGTTGATTGATTCAAGCGCCGCCATCAAAAATTTGCGTGCTTCTCACCCTCACTCCTCCTCCACCTCACCCGCCTCCGCCTCTGTCGACCGCCTGGAGAAGAGGGGGAGAGAAAGAGAAGAGAGAGAGTGAGAAAGAGAGAATGAGTGAAAGAGAGGGGTGGGGATTTAAATAGAAAAAATTCTATTATTTTAAAAATCTAGAAAAAACAAAATTAGAGAAAAATACTCTCCACATTCATTGGAAAATGTACAACGTGTTGGTAACGTCCAAGAGTTGGAGAGTGTAATGGTTCACCCTGGACTGGATTCCGAAGGCTCATCGGGCAAAAACACATGTAAACCGTAAAACTCAATCCGAGACTCACAAAAGCGATCCGAAACTCACAGAACCTGATCTAAAAAATATCCAAAAAATTTAGAGCATTATAGCCCTCCCCCCTTATAAGAATTTTATCCTCGAAATTCAGGACAAGCACCATGCCACAAGGGGAGAACGCCTGAACTAACTAACGATGTCGTCAGAGCCCGGGCCAAATCTCGACACTCGCAAAAATCACGATCCTGAGGGACGCAACCAGACAATGATCATGGACAATGTCTTTCTCACAATCCAATGCACATCGATCATCAGAGCAATAACATGCAAGGGGTACTGTCTGGCAATTACCTCAGTCGCACTGAAGCCAACCACGGCATTGCTGCCACCATCTCGCTCACCGAGGGAATGCACTCCTCGTCATGAGAACCAATCCACCAGTCAACGCCCATGCTCGGTAGACCAACCAAACATCAGCTTCACAACCAGCTGACTGATCTCACGCCCTACACCAGGGATGACCATCACTGAACTTCCACCAGCTCACACCGGGCAAGTCGAACACCCTCAGCAACACGGCCAACTCTGCCAGAAGGCAAACTTCTAGAAAATTCTTGATCCGATTCCAGGAAAAACACATCTCATAATCGGCCACCCAAGGTCTCGCTGGCACACGGATCTCGCCATTCTCGAACCCTAGAACCACCATCTTCTGTGCGTGAAAGACCATCCATCAGTCACTGGATACTCATCCACGGGAAACCTTGACCAGCCCAGCAGGCGCGATCCAAATCATGACAGGCCATCTACTGACTCTTCACAGACCATTACCACCACGTCTCAAGCCAAATCTCACTCAAACGCCACATCTGATCTGATCCTCATGCCAACTCTACCCTCTCAGGGGAGCACGGTGACACCAAATGACAGGATTCCACAATCCTCGGTCCTCACATCACTTGACTCAAACTTATAAGGAAATCCTCCCTTGCTGGTCACAGACCAAGGATCACCATTTTCAATGCCAACGTCTCTTAAGAGACCTCCCAACACAGGCACCATCCATTACCCAATCGAATCTTATCTCATCTCAATTACTCTAAATGGGCGCCTGACAATCCTCGGCTCAGCTCTCACTGTAGAGCCACCAGACACAACCTCTTACAATCTATGGCACACATCTCCAAAATCGACAAGTGCCGCCTGCTACCACACCAAGCTGGTGGTCGACGTCGTGACCAATGCACATGGGCCCCCAGATAATACACATCTTACCATGGTCGACCACTCGATCAACCTTACCAGTCACTCGCGGCCACCAACTGGAACCCATAATCTATCAGGGATCACTTCTCCAAGATTACGATCTCATCTGAGGACATAGCCCCAACACAAGTCAGATACCAAGCCACCGACTCAGACCATCTCGTCCTCAACCCTTGTCAAGCGATACCTTAGAAATCTCATCCCAGCCCAGCACCAACCGCCTGACACGGCTTCCAACCAATGAACAGGGTACTCATGCGGTAAACTTATCGACATATTTTTCCAACTCTCCATCCAGCCAGTGCCACAACCCACGATGCCTCAAGCAATGGCACGACAACGAACATGGCTCACACAGCCAAGACAATCTCATAATGAGGAAGCAATTCTCAACACTCTACTCATCCTCAGAAATCCACCCATAGCAACCAATGCTACGATCCTAAACCTGTGGGTTATGGGCCCACCATGCTTCCGCTGCGCACTCAGATCTTTGTGCACCGCCAGTACAGTGACTCGAAATTCACCATCTCGACAATTCATGACTCGGTTGGCCAACACCAGAAAACAGGGTGAGGAAAGCTCCATCACCTTGAACCCAGAGCACATACTCTCTCTCCTAGTCTAGCAATCCTCTGCAACTCCGTAGGCTCTGATCCTCAGCACATTGGGAATCACAACACCAGCCACAAACCTCGCAGGCACCGCCCAACTAACACTTATCCTTCCGAAGTAGCGCCAACACACCTTTACACACCAGGGGATGGTCATCGCTTCTCACAAATAGCCACATTGCCAAAACACAGGACTCATCTCGCACGAACTTCATGGCACACAAGAGTGGCCAACCAATGCGAGCACACGATGCAAGATGACAAAACTTGGCAAAAGCATGATCCTCTCTAACCAAGGAGAAACCAACATGCCTCCTCCAGAGCGAGTGATCTTCACACGTGACCTGACCTCAGACCCCCCGCACGTTGGGAACCGCACCTTCCAGCAAAACCAATACCGCCATCAGGTCAGCTCATCCAACAACACTTGCCAAGTGTTCCGTCGGACCACACTCATAGCATCTCCTGATGCACCACCATCTCAATTCCTCGAACTGTGACTCACCACGCCTCGAGCACCGACTATGCTAATCGCCAGCCACAATCTACCATAGCGGTGGAGCTAGCCACTGCCACACGCTCCTCTCCTACGTCTTCCTTTGACCAAGAAACCAACAACATGCCAAAACTCTTACCCAGGAGCGAAGAAGCCATAAAAGATGCCAGGCTCAAAGGCTAGAACACCTCTAGCCACCGGACATCATTCCCTCGAATCTGTCTGTGCCAACTCCGATCCATTCTCGAGCTGCCACCGCACGGACCGCCATGCCAAGAGCCGTAATACAAACCATAACCGGCACCTGCCAACGCTCATCCTCAAGTCCCGAACTCGCCACTGCCATACGATCTCGAACCAAATCCAAAGTGACCACAGCCCATTCTCACACAAGAATGCAGGACAAAGAGCTTACTGGGACAACTCTGCCCAATCTTGCCTCAAAATCTGTGAAAACAACTGAGACTGACACGTCCTTTCTGACACCACCGAGCATGACAAGAAAAATCAGGCTCGAAGATCAACAGCTTACCCAGAAGATCCTCCACTCGCTCGAACACAATTCTCGACCAGAGCACCCACTCTACCATCTCAAACCATGATCTCAGCACCTCAGGGGCTGGTTAAACCTCAAACTGGAATGGCCAAAATGACAATAACTCCCTCGGAGTATGGTCTCAGTCACTTAACCACAAGCAATCCTCGCCAGCCACCTGACCTCGCTACAAGTTTCTCGAATGCAGCACCGCGGTAACGCACCTTCCGGGAACCTCTGCCCAACGTAGCACCATCAGGGCCACCACCGATGAGGGAGAAAGCTCTCTACCTCACTCCTCGATCCCCACGCCGGCACTCTGACGAAAATGACAATCGCCTTCACAGTGCCAATTCAGTACACACATGCCCTTATGCGAGAAATCAAGCGGAAAATAAACATGAAACCCTATGCCAGTTGCCGACTGTACTGGACCTTATGGACTCTGATCACTGTAATATCCTAAATTCTCATGTACTTCCACAACCATAGCTCTGATACCACCTGTGACGGCCCGGGATCCGACTACCGGAAAGGAACCGACGCGACTCGAACCTCGGCCTGCCTCCCACGAGCCCGGAGACTCGAAAGGGATAAAAGGATAGGTGTGGTGTACATAGAAATAGGAAATAAAGCAGGAGAAGCGCGCGGTCGCGTCCTCGAGGGCGCCTACCGCGGGCGCGGGCTCGACACGTTGTCGAGGACGGATTGCCTGCGGTTGAACGAGTACTGTCGGCGAAGCGATCCGGTCGGCGCGCGGTTGCTGGAGGCCTACGTGAAAGGTCGATTTCTAACCCCGACGCGGGCGAAGTCGGCCGAACCCGAGACCCGCCGGCGCGTGTTCGTCGAGGGGCCGATGACGCCAAAGCATGCCTACGAGGTCCTGGGGCTCGCCGAGGGCGCGGGCGAGCGCGCCATCGTCAAGGCGCATCGCGCGTTGATCGAGAAGCGCCGCCCCAGCGCCGCCGAGGCCGCGCTGATCGATCAGGCGAAGGATGAGATCGCAGAGCGTACCGGCTTCATGCCGAATACTCTCGTTCTCGGCGCTTCGGTCAAGCGGAAGCTTCGTTCCCATCCGGATATCTCGGATAGGATCAAGTATACGCAGGTCGGTATCGCGGATGATGACATCCTGGCTACCCTCTTTGAGGTGGATCGGGTTATCACTGCGCGGTCGGTCTACAACTCTGCAGACGAGGGCTCGACCAACGATTTCCGGTACATCGCTAACTCCAATGCGATGTGGCTGGGCTACATTGAGCCGAACCCCACTGTAGATAGCCCGACGGCTATCGCGCTCTTCAGCTGGACTGGTCTCCTTCCGGGAGCCACTAACCAGATTGGCGGCGTGATCGAGCGTGGGCGGGATGACCGTGCCCACAGCGACTACTTCCAGGGCCGCATGGCTTGGGATATGAAGAAGGTTTCGGCCGACCTGGGCATCTTCTTCGATAACGTGGTCGGTGGTCCCAACGCCTAATCTAATGTTGTAGGTACACTCGGGCGCGAGAAATAGCAAGAATAAGTGGCGCCCAGACCTACAGAATAACCCTAGCCAAGGAATAGCAACAATGCACGCTAGAGAAAAATTTGATCCTAACAGAGATTTTATTGTAATTAAGACATTCAAATGGAACGGCACAATCTTTAGAATTAAAGAACCATTCAACAAGGCATTGGCTAGTCTTCGCAGGCTTAGGCAGATGTACGATGGGCGTTGGCTTGCAATGGCCCCCATCAATCTCCCTACCGAATTGAAGCCCCTTAAAGCTGTAATGCCCAACTTCTCTGTTCTTGCGGCTGAAAATCTAAAACACTGGCTGGAGAATAACGGGTATAAAGACCCGCTGCCTGAAGATAAAGACGAGCTGGTACAAATCGCTAAGGATCATTGGAAAACTCTTTACCCCCAAAAGAATGATCCGCAGGATTCTGACAAACAAGCTAACTCGGCACCACGCGTTAATAAGCTTGTAGTGTCAGGTAAGAAAAAGGTAGGGGCTAATGGCAAGTCTCATCCCAACCGAGATAGCCAACCTATTGGCCAACGCTCTGCAAGGGCAACTCGTCAGCGGAACTCTACGCAGAGAAACAGTCTCGGCACTATTGCATTTGCATTGATTTGCATTGACATTACACTGTGCATCACTGAATCAAATTGAACATTTCGACCCATTACTCCGGTGAGCACTTCTGTATATAAATAATGAAACACACACATGGTATTTAATCATCATCAAAATCTCTTAGCGCATGATTGTGCACGGGGTTCAACAGTATTCTGTGGTGGGTGATCCTGCATGTCATTTTTTGGTCCCTGTGGAGAGAACGGGACAATAGGATGTTCAGAAGGGAAGCTAGAGCTGAGAATTCTCTTGTGTTTTTTATTTGTGATAGAGTGAGAGAATGGGTGGAGTTACTTTGTAATGTGTATTCCCTCAACTCTTTTTTTTTTTGGTTTTGCTGGTGGGTTAGAGTGGTCCATACTATCTTAGTGTGACCTTTATATCAAGAAGAAAGCTTGTTATACAACTCAGGTTCAGAACCGTCATTATAAAAGTAATCTCATGGATCGCCCGTATTACTTAAAAGGAGCACTTTAATCTCCAAAGTTCTTCGAACTCATAACCTTTCCTTAAAAACAAAGATCCAAGTACCGCTGAACTATACGGTCGTTGATACTTCCTTGTGGTCTCATTCGACGCCTCTTCATGTAGTTTAACTAAATCCTCTACGTAATTATGTGGAAGGACTTCATTAGTACCCAACAAAAGGGCGAGGCATTGCATCCTACCCTAGTTCATGTCTGCTCCTGCAAAAGAAAAATGACACTCTTACTCAACATCCTCAAAAATGTTTCTCATGTCTCAACCACCTATGTATATTGCAATGAACTTTATTCCATGATGTAGCCTGTCAATGACAGAGTGGGCACCCTCCTCTTTTTCAAAGGAGAGGTCTCAGATTCAATCTTGGGTTCTCTCCTCGTAAAAAAATCTTTACCCATGATCATTTTGGGCAGTGATGATGCGGAGATTATCCTGACAAAGCACCTTAGGGGCGCCTTTGTTAACTGAGCACGGTTGGGGTCGAGCACGTTAACCGCCCCCGGTTAGCATCTTGTGTGTGAGGGGGAGGTGGGTCCCATCGCATCCTTCTCTCTCATCAGTTAAGTTATTCTCCTGACAACTCAGATGTCAAAGCGGCCCTAGAAAAATAAGAATAGTGCCACCTTGCAAAATCATTGGCATCCAAGACCATTAGAAGATGGGCATCTTCTCTTCTCCCGTAAATCCTCACCTCTAGAGAGAGAGAGTCTAATCGATTAATCCGGCTGGTTAACTCACCATCCAGTCTCAAAATTATGAGATTCATATTTTTTAATATTAAATTAAAATTAAAATTAATGATAAAAGTTTAAAAAAAAAGAAATATATCTCAGATCAGATTGGGTCACACTAATTTTATCAGATTTGACAGGCTGAGCTTGACTGAGGTTTAGGTCTGAGATAGTCTAGGCATTGTTTTATCCCAATTTTGAGACCAGGTGGTGGGTAAACCGGCCAGACCATCGGCCTGATCACCGTTGATGTGGTCAACTACACGTTCTGGCCACTGGCCGGTCATGTAAAGCCATGCCAACTGGTTCGCGCAGAACCGTTGGTAATCAAGGCCGATGCGACGGCGACCATCGTGGGCTCGTATTCGGCCCGCGACCTCGCCAGCGCGAGTGCCGCCACCCTTGCGCCCAACCCGATGCGTAAAAATTCCCGTGTCGGGGTCATAACAAAGCAACTCGCGCAATCTACCGGCGGTGATGCTTTTCACAGGGCTTTCTCCAAAACGACATTCGTCTGACGATATTCTTGAAGCACGCGAACCCAACCAACCCGCCCGAATATCCGGACGCACTTGCAGCCCTCGTCTTTCGCGTATTGTTCGATTTTCTTCAGAAGCGGCAGCCAATGCCGCATGTTCTCGCCGCCACAGGCGGTCAGGACGCAAACCTTGCCGCTATCCACATCGACCAGAGATGTGGAGGCAGCGGCTTCGACCTTCTCGCCATCCCATGCGAGCCACAGAAGCCCGTCGCCGCATGTGATGTCGTATTCAATGTCGTGCGTATGGCTCAGGCCGGTTCGGCGCACGGCAGACCGGATCAACTCAGCGACGTGCGGCCAAAACTCGTGAACCCTCTTCGGGTCAACACAAAGAAGCTCAGCCAAGGGCGATCCAAAAGAAGGTTTTGTCGGTTTCGGCGTCATTCGTATGCGAGACGACGAACTGCCCCTTCGTTACGTCTGATTCCTGCACATACGTTTCCGTGGCAATCGCCGCCGCGTTCGCGGTACACGGGAATAGAAATACCTTATTTCCTTCGCCGCAGTTCGGGGCTGTGACCGTTGTGGTGCTTTCGTTAGCGTCGAGCGTCACCACTCCAACTGCGTTGGAACGGCCCTCACCGAGCTGGTTGATCGCGAATGCAACCTCTGCCGGAACGTTCGGCCCCGGCGTGACGCGCGGCGCGCTCACTGCGAACCGGCCCCAACAAGGCTAGGCTCAACGCCAGCGCAATAGGTCCAACTTGTCCCGGCCGGGATGCGCGTTTTCAGCCGCGCATAGCGGACGGACTTGATGATGTCGCACTGCCCGGTGCGGGAGTTTATCGCAATCTCCGCGCCATCAGTAGGCGTCGCCTGCTGGGTCTCCCGGTAACGCAACGAGCCATATACAGTCGCCGCATCGGTAATCGGCCGGAAGCCCTTAAACCTGATCCGCTGGCCATCGGTGCCCTGCTCTGCACTCTCCAATGTCGCTTCAAGGTTCTGGCCTCGGAAGAAGCCGAGGATATGAGACGATGAGAACTGCGAGATTTCCGGCGTGACCGAGGTGGCGTAGCTATCGAGCGATGATGTCAGCGCGTCGAGCGAGGCAGAGATGGCGTAGAGGGCTTCTAGCGTGATGCCCGTCTGCGACATGCCGAGCAGATATTCGCCGCTCTGCATGACCGGGAAGAAACGATCCAGCGCATAATCTCGATGGTCTTGCCGTCCTCCAGGAGCTCGGTGTCGTAGTAGATCCTCATGCCAGTCCTGCCGCTTCCATCAGGGCTCCAGGTCCTTCGAGCTGGAGCGTCTTGTTCACGTCGTAGGGCGGCTCCACCAGCCGCACATGGGGGATGTCGTTCTTGACCCGCTCGAAGAGCTGGGCCCCGGCCTCGTCCGGGTCCGCCCAGAAGCGGACCACCCGGAAGTCCCGGATCAGCCGGCGCCAGACCTCCCGGTTGGGCTTCCAGCTCTTGGCACCCGGGATCCCCACGGCCAGCAGGCCGAGGGAATCGGTCAGGGCGATGGGATCCCACTCTCCCTCGACCAGGTCCAGCTCGTCCGAACTGGGGTCCATCAGGGCATCGGTGTTGAACAGCCATCGACGCTCGCCCTTGGGACCGAGCACCTTCGGGTGCCCCTCGTGGTCCTCCAGTGAGTTGCCCTCCTCGTCGAACTCGTTGACCTTGCACTCCTCCCTGATGCACCGGAAGAGCAACTGCACGGGGCTGCCCTCCTTGAGGACGGGCAGCACCAGGCGACCGCGGTACCGAGAGTGCTCGGGCAGGGCCGGTTCAACGACGCGCCCAAGACGGAAGGTGCGAGCCGCGTCCTTCGGATTCAGAGCGCGCCCACGAAGGTAGTCCTCGCCCTCTGGACCGAGCTGCTCCTGATACCTGAGGCAGGCTTCCTCCAGAGATCTCCTGCGCTCTCTGTCTGGCCAGTCCATGCTCTATCCCCTCCAGTAGTGCGATCAGGGCGTACACGCCCCCTCCGGCCCCGCAGCCGTGGCAGCGCCACACGCCCTTGGCCACGTCCACAGAGCAGGAGGGACGCCGGTCGTCATGACCGGGGCTGGGGCAGCAGATCTTGCCCCAGCCGGGGAGGCCGATGCCGTAGTACTGGAGCACTGCGGTCATGGCCTCGGACCAATCGAGCTCTTCGGTCACCTCTCCTTGCGGTCCAGGTAGTGGATGAATGCGATCCCGGCGAGGCCGAGCCATCCGGCGATGACTCCGCCCCACTCGAAGACCTCGGTTGCGGTCATCGCTGCTCCTTGCTGGTGTCCCGACCAGGGGGAACGGGGCCCCCTGGTCGGTCTGCGTCCCCGGCCTTCGGCTGGGACGTAAGGTGCCACCCGGCACAGGCCGGGCACCAATACGCCCGCTTGGGCACGGTGCCGCTGGCGCGGTCCCGCCCGGAGGGGTGCCGGATCCTGGCCAGGGCCAGGCCGGCGGCGATCCAGTCCCGGTAGCGGGCCTTGGAAGGGTGGACCGGGCACGAGGCCCGGTCCATGCGGATCCTCACCGCTTGCCCCAGATGCGGAAGCGGGGCTTGGCCTCCAGCTTGTCCATGAGCTCCGCGGCGGCGTCGTGCTGCTCCTCGAACTTGGCCTTCCAGGCGTCCCGGTCCGCGGTGACGCGCTCCAGCTCCACGTCCTTCTGGGCGCTCTCCGAAGGTATGATCTGGAGGATGAGGGATACCGTTGGTTTGACCTCTGACCTGCCTGCGCCTTTTGCTTATTTAAGTTCATTTTTTTCAACGATGTTAGGACAGGGATGGCTGTTATGGCATATGCATCCTCCTTTTACTATGCGAGCCCTATCCCATTTTCTGTGGTTGGCTTAGGATGCCGATGTACTTTACATCCAACCAAACAGACTCTTTGGGGGTGGGCATTTCCTGCTGTTCGACCTTCTTAGCTCAACTTGGAATATCATTAGTCTTTTTTTTTTGGTAGGGTTGTTTGGAATATCGTTAGTCTTCTTTTTTGTAGGGCTGTTTGGATTGGCATTTGGATCATGAAAAAGGGATCTCTCTCCCTCTCTCTCTCTTCATTGTATAGCTTTGCCGGCTTTGTCATTGGGTTGGGAATAAGTAGATGGGTTCTTCCTAATCCTGACTGCTGGTCTTTATGTAGAATCTCAGTAGTCTTCTCGTTTCTGGCATTAGTTTGACTGGCATTTTTTTTTGAAAGTGGATGGTACTACCATTGTATTAAATGAAAATGGAGAGATGTACAAGTATATTGAGTGTGCTCGCCAAAACTCTCTATAATCCAGAAACACACCAAGGCGGTGTGATCTAGGCTAACCCCCCAACAAATAATTAGACTGGCATTTGGATCGCAAGAAACGCACCCCCCTCATTTCAGGGGATTGTCTCGGATGCTTTACGCTGGCTTTTTTTTAACTAGTAAATAATCGATTGTAATTCTTTTCCCCCTCTATGGATTTCTATTTAACTTCCAGGTGGGTTATTGTCCGAAGCAAAGATCTCTCGTAAAGGGCTCGTGGAGCAGGATTTGATTAAGCTGGATGTGACCAAGTTGCATCCACTGTCACTGGAGGTTATCTTTCAGAAGGCTACAATGAATATCGGTATGGAAGCTTGTTGACCAGCTCTTGAAATTCTTTCTCTTTTATTTTGTTACTTATGTGCTTGCTTTCAGTGGCATGATTGGTTTTTAACTGTATTGTGCCGGTGTATCATGGAAAAAATATAAGCAGCGGTGGTTTATAGCATCATAGAATGTTCATACAGGGTACCATCCCACTCCTTTTGCTTCGGGGAATTAGTGTCCGCATAGTGAATTGTGAAGGAGGCGATGGAAGAACTTGAGTTTTTGTTGAATTATGTAAGTTTTTGGAGGAATTTGGGATTGCAGTTGAATTATTCATCTGCACTCAATATTATGGGAATGGCCAATCTGTTAACATAAACCTAAGACCATGATAGTTAATAGTAACTTGGTTATCTAGACTTCTGGCTTATATTAGGCTGATAAACTATGAATGGATGTGTCCACATGTTGCTTATTAGTTATTAAATAATAGTGTTCGTTTCCACCTGACAGAACTCAAATCTACTCTCTGTTACACCTAGTTTCTTGTTTGATAAATGTGTTTTTCCTATTAGAGAACCTAAACTAAAAAGATTATTCACAAATGAATAGAGAAAAAAAACCTCCCGTGCAACTTGGGTGTTTCTCTCAATTATGAAAGATTTTATAGATATTCCCAACCAAGTTCTTTGAGTTGGCCTTCTTACAGAATTAAATTATTTTAGCTTTTCGGATACCACTCTTAAATTCTCACTAGTATTGCTGCATTGTCGGAGATGATGACTTGATGCTCTCAGCTTCTTAGAAAGTAACATCTTTTGCTAGTCTTGATCATTAATAGCCACAGAAAGATGCATCGACACCCATTTTGGGTCTTTTTTTTGTTCCATCCCGTGTCAACCAACCCAAGAAAAAGAGGTTTATCTATTTTGCTTCCTTTGATTTTGTTTTACTAATGGTGTTTCTTTGAACTATCAAACTTTGCTTATCTTTTATGGCATGCATTATTCTAAATCTTTTGGTAGGAATAAGGAGTTTGATGTTTCTCATAGTTGCAAACATCTGAAGGTCAATTATTAACTTTTATATGGTTATTTATTTCATTCCTCCACGTCCATTGTGTCTTGAGAATAAGAGATTCTATTTTTTTCCAGGTGGGACCTTCCAGAGACTTTTTATGATTTCTTACCTTGATGAAGAAATACTGGTAATTATCTAATGGAATATATGTTGAAATACTTCATAGTAGCTTACCTGTAGGGCCTTGCAGTGGCATACAGTTGCTTAATCAACTCTGGAATAAAACTTTATAAGCATCAACTGATGGACATTGTTGTGCTTCTCTAGGATGCATTTGAATTGTCCACATGAATTTTGAAGCTTGGATTACTATTAGACTTCGAAGAGTTTGCTTGAACTTCAATATTTAGATGTAACCACAGATTTTAGGTCAATTAACTGGCGTTTCAGTGGGCATCTGGCATTTTATCAATATGTAGTTGTTTATTTATTTTAAAGTTTCTTTGGATCCTTCCTTGCTTATTGAAAAACACACAAAACTTTTGCTGATTAATGTTTTGAGATAATCGTAAAAATAACCCTCTTATGTGCATAGTTGCAGAATTACCCTTCTTATTTTAATATTATTTTTACTAACCTTGCTACATTGCAGCACTTGCAAAAATACCTCTGTGGTTACCTCAAATCAAGATGCAAAGGATATTCCATTTCCATTCTTCCATCCATAAAATTGCATGTTTGGACAAAAATGTCCCTGTAGAAAAAGTGTTATTTTGATCCACACATTGTGCCAAGGAGAGAGAGGGAGAGGTAAGGTGATAGATAGGTGTAGAGAGAAAGAGTTTAGGAGGGAGTAGGGGCATTTTAGTCTTTATTCAATTTTCGTTCAACCCAGTGTATGAAGGGTCAAAGGTCAGACCAACCTACGTGTGCTATGCTGCATGGACGAGATCCAGGCAAGGATGGCAGTACTGGTTTCGGCCAGGACCGAAACTGAAACGTACCGGTTTCGGTTTCTGTCCCTCCAGATGCTGGCGCTCGCGTTCCTCGACGCTTTCACGCATCAGTGGTGAGCCCGCCCGGACGCGACCGCCCCCGGGCGGCTCCCTGCCAGGTCTCGATCGTTACTTATTGATCGAGATCTTGCGCGGCTTCGCCTCGGCCTTCTTGGCGACCGTCAGCGTCAGCACGCCGTTGACCAGCTGCGCCTCGATCCGATCGCCGTCGGCGATGTCCGGCAGCGCGAAGCTGCGCGTGAACGAGCCGTACTGGCGCTCGTAGAGCGCGAAGCTCTCGCCGTCCTTGAGGACGAGGCTAAGCGTGTCGATCGCCTTGGTCTGCCATTGGGCCAGAGGGCAGGCCCGGAACACGTAGGCGTTGCCGCTACCCGTCTTGATGTAGAAGTTGAACTTCCGCTCGTTCGTGCCGGTCGTGTTGCAGAAGGTGATGCTTTCGAGCGTGATCGGCTTCTTCTGCTCCGCCGTCGCAAGCACCACCTCGGACGTTCCGAGATTGACCGACGTGACCGTGACGCGCTTGCCGTCCGTCCGCGCAAACGCCGTCATGACACGCCCCCGGAGGCAAGCTGCACCTCAAGGCCGGAGGCGAACGTCCACGCCTCGTCTGCCGGGATGTCGAGGCCGAATTTGTGCACCCGGCCGTCAGCGCGATACGGGATGAACCGGGTTCGCGTGCTCGGCGTCACCGCGGCACGGTCGTTCAGCGACTGACCGTCGTAGTCCGCCGTCGATACCCTGGCCGAGAACGTCACGGCGTCGGTATCCGCCCGCGCGCCGTTGACCATGACCCGGACGCCGCCACCGAGCCGAAGCATCGCAGTCTCGAGCGTGGCCGCCGCCGGAGCACCCGATTGGTAGGCCAGCTTCCCGGCGGGCGTGACACCTCCGAAGGACGGCCGGCCACCGGCCCAGAACGTGCTGTCATAGGGAACGTCGATGTCGTCGATCGTCGCGAAGTAGCTGTCCATCGCGTCGTTGGTGATGACCGGAGACCCGACCTTCATCATCGCCGTGATCTGGTTGTCGCTCAGGCACCAGCGATCGAGCTGGTAGTTGTAGCCGAGCAGGTAGTAGGCGCCGTTCTTCGCCTTGAACCGGAACCAGACGATCTTGCGGAAGGGGTCGATCTCGCCGGCCATGTTGATGATGTCCGAGCTGTCCGAGAACGCCGAAAACCAGCGGTCCACGCGCTCGCCACCGATCGGCGTATCCCCGCGGTAGAAGCCGTCGTAGCTGTAGTAGACGAAATCCCCCGGCCCGATCGGCACCACGGCATATCGGGACGCAACGCCCCTCGCCTTGTGGATCAGCGCGAAGGTGAACACCCATTGCGTGCTGAGCGCCGCGTTCATCGACATGAAGCCGAGTTCGCAGCAGACGATGGCTCCGGTTGCGGTCGGGACGAGATACTGGATCGTGTTCAAGCGCTGCCCCCCGAAAGCCCCGAATTGCGTGGGAAGCCATGGTAATCCAGTATTTTGTCATTCATACTCTATAAAAGGAGTCCAAGACATGCCCTTTGGGTAACAAAAGAAATCTATGCAACCAGACATAGAGTATAACAAAAAAAGGAGATACAACCAAGTCAGGGCTTACCCTCACCCTCCTCCAGTGCCGACAGACGAGACTGAGTAGCCATGAACTCCGCCTCGAGAGTGGACAAGATCTGAGTACTGGCCTCGACCGTGCTCACAGCCTCTAGCCACTCAGCCCTGACACACTCGGTGGCCAACTGCTTCTCTTCTAAGGCCTTCCTCAAGGCCTCAATCTTGCTCTTGGCCTCCCTCAGTTGAGCAGCCTAGTCCCAAGTGCGTGTCTGAGTCACCTCGGTACAGCCTCTCTGCTTGGCAATGGCCATCGCCAACCTATCTAGCCTCTTATGCTCCTCCCGAATGGCAACTAGCCTCTGGGCTCTCCGCTCTTTTGTCTGACGAAGTCGCAGGTACTCAACCCATATCACTGCCAGCTTCATCATCCAAGGCTCCTATAGAAAACTGAGGTTATGGTAACCACGAGTGCAATCTGCCAGCTACCTTCTCAAGTCCCCTAGAGAAAGGAGGGGGTCACTCTGAGGGTACCCCCACGCACACGAAAATTGAGAGGTGGCCACACTCTCGTCCACTAATAGCTCTGACGGTGGAGTGGAGGCAGGCCACTAAACTTCCAGGCTCAGAGAAGGGTCGGCCATCTCCATCAACACATTAGTCGAGGCTGCTTGACACCAAAGAGAACAAATGGAAAGTGGGAATTACATATGAGACTTTTCATAACAAGTAAGGTGAAAAACCTGAGAAAATTTTCAGCCTCCACCTAGAACAAGTCCTCCCATGCCTGTGGTATCACCCGCCGAGGTAGGGGAAGGCAGTGACTCCTCAACGACCGGGGACCCCTCCGCCATGGCCCTGTCCTCCCCGGTAGCCACGGTCAAGATGGGACGCTCCTCTCACCCACCTGTAGTGGGAGTCGGCACACGCTCCTCCTCTGACGCCAGTGCTATAGAGAAAACAGACAAATCAGTACTCTGCCAGAAAGCATAAGTAAGTGAGAAGGGGGAGGGAAAGAGCCCCACACACTAGTAGAAGTAACCTCCATCTCTATCGCCTAGACAGATGAGTCCCCAGAAGAGGAGGAACCTAAACTTTCCTCAGTCTCCATGGCAAAGCTACCACTGCCTGAGGAGTCTGAGGAAGCCCCTGATGAATCTCCAAAGGTGGCGGAACAAGAAGCCCATGCAGACCAATAAAATGACAAAGTCAACACAGAATCCAACTCTACAAAATCGGGGTTGGCCAGCCAAAGACTTTGAATAAAGCTCACCAATCGAAGCGTCTTCGTTAGAGATCTCCTCTATGCCAATAATCTCCTCATCCTCTCCAACCGAAGCCATAACTACAGGCTCCCCGCCGACAGCTCCAGAAGTGTCAGGAGGAAGCTCACCCTTCTCCGAAGGAGATGAGGTACCTGTGACACATACCGGGGAAATCCTAGTATTGGCAAAACACAGAAAGCCAGCACAGGATCTAAGTTTCCAGTCACGTACCTGAGGGTCCCATGGTGGAAGACCCAACTAGCCCCACAGTGTAGGTTGAGACCACAACCCACAAAGGAGGGAGAGGTAACGCCATTGGTGGTTGTGATGATGGGATGACTGTGGCTCCAACAATTAGGGCCATCAGACCACCTGCTATGCCCAGCTCTGCCTCAAAGGATGGAAGCTCCACTACTGGTCTGGTAGTGACCAACTCCTGGACCATCTCCAAGGTAGCTGCCGAGTCATCAGCTGGCAAGACAAGACGATAAGGCCAGTCAATAACCTCAGTACAACAAACATAGAAAAAAAAGTGAGGTCAACTCTCCCTATGGTGGCTTAACACTTACCTGAGTCACCCTGAGGTTCCTCAGGCCCCTGCCCATCAGTAGAAGTGGGCACTTCGTTACTGACCCTGGGAGGAACAAGGGCCCCTGTCGCCTCTACTATCTCTGCATGGGAACATATGACAATGTTAGTTTCTAGGTAAAAACAATGTTATGGACAAAACATTACCAATTCTACCTGGCTAAATGCCCCCAGAAGTCTCACCTATCCCAAAGTGAAGGGGCACCTCAATATCAGGGCCAGTCTCATCCATCATCCGAAGGACCTTGTCCACGTCGAGATCACACTCGACCTCATCATCTAACAAAGGATCGGTCTCCAAAGGCGGCAAGAAGGCGACCTCTACCCCGGTCTCTAGTGGAGCTATAAAACCAGCCATAGGCATGAGATTAGTCGATTATAAAGACTAAACCGGTAAGAGGACAAGGGTTAAGAACTGGTACTTACTCAACGCCGGCTCCACCTACATGTGTTCATCCTCCCCATGCCTGCAGGAGGACTCCATAGCCTCAGCTGCGTCGGCATCTACACGAGGGCTCTTCTGCCTGGGCTGAACGTCCCCATCACCACTCCCAACAGAGGTTCCCGTCGGAGAATAATCTTCCATCACCAGGGAACCTGCCAAAGATACATATCAATGAACCATATCTCAGCCAAACAGACAAAGAAGAAAGGTAAAGACAATGCAATAAAGAACATGTCTTACCTAAAGCCCCGAAGGGAGTCAACGGTAAAGGAACCAGTTGCTTCGACTTCAGCCCCAACACTCAGGCAGCCTTCACAGCTGCCTCCCTGATGTCTCTCAGCATGTAGGTCACTCTATGTGAGAGACAAACTCCACCAGCCTAGCCAACCCGATCGTGTGAGCGATGTGATGCCTCTAGTTGGGGATGGCCATGTCAGTAAAACTCCCCTCCGGGAGCACCTCATCGAGGGTGGTGCTCCTCCCGAAGCTGCAGTCTACTCGAAACTGGATCCACCAGGTCCTTAGCGGCCTCGACCGTGATGTCCCAGCCCCAATAGCCGCAAGCTCCTCATGCACTGGCCTCAGGGGCTCGATTGCCCCATTGTAACCCCGCCTCAACGATGAGGAAGCCCGACCATCCCGAGGCCACTGCTACTCGAGCTGCTCCACTTCTCAACAGATCCAAGAAAAGTTGGTCCTCGAGTACTCTCCGTTTAGTGCAATGGGAGGTTGATCCTCCCATAGAAGCTGGCCCTCCTCAGCCTTCTTGATCGCCAAAGCCTTCTGGCCATACAAGTGGCTGTGCTCAAACCACCATTGGGTCCAGTGGACATCAAGCCTCCCTCGATGATCTAGCCCCATTTTTGGCAGCTTCTCTGGCTCCCCACAGCAGCTGAAGTCCCACCAAGCTATCGCCAGCGAGTAACTATCCCTTCCCTTGTACACCTGGCCTACTAGAGGAAACTCCTGGTTCGGTGGCATTGTCTCGTCATACCCAATGTTCCTAGCAAACCGATGTGGGTAGTAGGGCTCGAGGACGTTGGCGTTGGACCGGTGCAACGCTAACACTATCGGTTAGGTGCCGATCACTCACTCTATGTACACTGACGCATCTGGCTGGCACTAGTGTGGTAGGGCGCCGCCCGCCCCATCACTCATCAATACCAGCACAGGTCGAAAGCCCCTTGACCCATAATCAAACGGGAGCCCATCCTCGCCTCTGCCTGGTAAATAGGACAGAGTCCTCCTTGCCCTCTCCAGCTGATCTACTGCGTCTCCATCCGGCTGACTTGTGAAACTAAAGAGCAAGGGGGGCACCGGGTTTGCCACTGTTGCCCCCATCATGAACCCTGGAAAAGTAGATTGGCCCACTGTTGACACCTAAAATAATAATAATAATAATAATAATAATAACAATAATAAAAAAAAATGAAATAATGATAACCATGCTAGAATATTGATCCACCACCCGTTCCCAGAAAAACGCCGCCGCCGTCCGGTCGTTGGTGTCTCCTGTCAATTCATAAAGGTCGGCCAACCCGATCAACTTGGGAATCTGCGTGTTGGCGTGCAGCCCGTCGAGAATATCCTTGCGCTGCGCCAGCGGCGTTAAAACCGCTTCCTGATAAAAACTGCGGGCGAGTTGCAAATAACTTTCGTCGCCGGTGTCCGCGTAGAGATCCGCCAGTGCTTCGTTCATGCCGCCATGTTCACAGGCGAGAATTTTCTGCATCTGCTCGTGATTCAAATGGCTCAGCGTTCGCCCGATAAAATCCGCCAGCCCGCGCTCCACGGCCAACGCATTCGTGTTGCCGCACAACCGGTAGGCATCGCGCAAACCGGCCAGTTCCTTGTGCAATGTGTAAAACGGCACCCAAGCGCCGTTGAGATCAAAACCCTGGGACGTGATGACGCCCGCCGCCAATTCGGAAAACACTTTTTTGCCGTTGGGCATCGCCGCCACATAGCCGTTGCCATTAGCCCGCTGACACAGGGACAGTTCGCCGACGATGTAATTCACGCGCTGCCGCAATCGCTCATCGCCCGTGGCCGCATACATTTCGGAACAAGCCGACAGATAATGCCCCAAAGTATGTCCCGCCACGCCTTGCGATTCCCAGCCGCCATAGACCGGTGCTTTTTCGGGAAGCCCTGCTTCTTTGCGATACCACGCCAGCAACCGGTCTGGTTCCAGTTTCAATAGATACTGGTGGTCTAATTCCTGCGCGTGCGCAAACGGGCCGGCCAGCAACCGCACATCGGAAAGCGGAAACGGCACAGCGGCCAACGAAACCACCGGCTTGACGATTTCGGATGCCAGACTGGCATATGAACTGGTGAACAACAAGACGCCGTGAACCATCAGCTGATTGAGCCGGCGCATTTTGAGATGCAGTTTGATTTTCATGGTATTATGATTTTATTGCTCATCATCTGGCTGCCTCAATTCAAGGTCGTCATCGTTGTTTATCTGCGCTTCATTCCGTGTTTGTTCGCCGACCGGCTGCTGAATGGATTGCAAGACCTGCCCATCGGCGATGGCGAGAAATGCACGCACACCGTCGCTGGTATTGCGTTGAGGATCGCCGAACATCTCCGTCCAACAAGCCGCCGACCAATTTTCAAAATCTTTTCTGGCATAACCGGCATGATCAAAAATTTGGGGAACTTCAGGTTTCACTTCCGCCGCGAAATTGCGCCGTTGCGTGACTCGTCCATTTACAATGAAATAATAACTGCCGCCCCTTTGTTCCTGATAATCCAGCCATAAACGGCGCTGCAACAATTTGATGGTTTTCTTGGCAACCATCTTTTCCACTTCAGGTTCTTTATTCCACAGATAAAAAATCGAACGGGGATTTGCCGGATCAGGTTCAGGATAATAACTAACCAAGGTATTCAAAATGACAAGAAGTCAGCTTTTTTGCCTTGACCTTTTCGATCTTGCGCATCATCGCAGCGGCAGTCCGGGGGAGGGTCATCGCGTCCTATCTCCTTGCGGTGTGTGCTCTATGGGGCGTCAGGCGCGCGATATCGCCTGCAAATCCTCGTGGAATTGCTGCGCGTCGGCCTTGCGGATCAGAATGAAGTCGGCACCCTCGCGCGACCGGATCATGATAAAGTCGTCATCGCGCTGCATGACCCACTGGCGAACCGTCTGCCCGGAGGCATCGTCGTCATCGCGGAGAATGCGTTCCAGTGTTATGCGGCGCGTCATCGTCTCGTCTCCGGTTGTGAGCAGGATCGGCTTGCGCTCCTCGTGCTCGAATGACCGGACTATGCACTAAATGCATAAGACGTGCAACAGGAAAAATGCACCTGCTGCATAAAAATTTGACTTATGCAGAATCAGGGCCTAGAAATGCAAAACCCCGGGTGTGAACCGGGGCTGCAATTTGGGACTGGTTAAGTGAAGTCGGCGGCGGTCCCGCCATTCTTGACCGAATGGTAAAATATTACCGTTGGGCGCAGACAAAGTAAAGCCCCACTCCGAAAGACCGAAGGGGCGTCTGCCGTGTCGCTACCAGGCGAGACGAAAAAGTGCGGTCGATAGTTGGCGCTGGAAAACGACCAACTGGCCTCAGGCGGCGGACGGCTCCGGCAGTCAGGATCGCGAGGGCGTAGGGGCTAACCTCGGATGCCGGAAGGCACGGGGCTTAGTCTCCATATGCCCTTCGCTCAGGAACTCACCAGCAGTCAAGTCCCGGTTTTAAGGCGAGACAGGTCTGAAAGAATGCTGATTGCGGCTTCGCGGGTTTCCGGCGACATGCGGGAAAGAAGCTCATTCGCGGTCGGCGCCGTCGGCGGACGGTAAAGCTCCGGCACCTCGCAGTCGAGCGCGTAGGCTATCGCTTCAAGCCAATCCTGGTTGTAGCGCTGGCGGCCGTTCATCAGCTTGGAAATGACGCTCTTGCTGGTGTCGAGCCGGCCGGCGAGCTGTTCGGCGGACAGCCCTCGGTACTCAAGCCATTCCTTGAGAAAGACGTGCGCCGGACGGCGCTGCTTATGGCGGATCGGTGTCGGCACATTTCTATTTTGGAGCATCGGGCGGCTCTTGGCGTTATCCAAAACGGAAACCTGAGGCGGACAGGTGCTTGACAAGTGCGTTTCTATAATGGAAACTGCGCGAATGGCACATGCACTGACAAAGTTCCGAGAAGGTCGCGAGCAAACATTGGAGGCGTTCGCCACCGAACTCGGAGCATCCAAGGGGATGCTGTGGGACCCCGCCGATCCGGATTCGACGAGCGCCGGCTCCTTCTTCACGAACCCGATCGTGTCGGAGCGGTTCGCCAGGACGCTGCCGCCGGATGCGCCCCGGTTCCCGATGGAGCCCGACCCGGAGGATCGGGTGCTGCCGCTGGGGTCGGAGATCCCGGCGCCCCCGTGAGTATAGTAGCACACTGCATGTGATGGATTATCTGACCGGAAGTTATATAACTGAGGGTAGAGTCGGCAAGGAGAAAGCGTTGGTTGGTGCAGTGATACGTAATATCAATCAATACACCTCATTGCAACGGTTTATCGAAAGTAACTTCGGGAATAGGATGACAGTCAACGGTCCCGATTCTATCATGTTGCTTGAGAAAAAGAACACAATCAAGGTGGGAGATTGGGTACGAATCAAGTGTACCAAGCACAGAGACTTAGACTCTCGTCTCAACGGACAGGTAATTAAAGTACTACGTGTGGGGACCAATATGGATATGTCCTACATTGTACCAGACAGTGAACAAGAACGTCCGTTGTTAACCAGCCTTGCAGATAACTACGCTTATTATGAAACACTCGGTGAGGTTGAGGTTGTGAAAGACTTTACTCCTGTCCGGGAACTTGTAGTCAGTGGTAGTTTTAGGAAGTTCATAGGCGACAATGTAAATCGTAGTCCTCTGTTCCAGAGATTGTGGGACGGTATCAACGACGTACAATCACAACAAATATATCTCAATGGTACAGATGCAAGTTTCCTTACCTATCGTGGTGACATGATCTCGTTCCTTCCGAAGGGTAAGAAATTGGAAATGACTGGTGATACTTGGTCAAGGAGTAACCGACAAGAAGGTAAACCAGCTAAGATAATCAGAAAGATTCTCACACCCGAAGGATTGCTTGGGTTTAAAGAAGCAGACTTTGAAATGTTCAACAACAGATTCAAAGCTGCCTTTTCTCAGGAAGGATTCGAACTTAAGATTCTCCCGAACACTGAGATAGCCAACGTTTACAAACATCCTCGCAGAGCGTCGGGAGACGGTAGCTTGCAAGAAAGCTGTATGAACAAGGGTTACAAGTGGATGGACATCTATACCCATTGCAAACACTTGCAAATTATAACCTTGACCAAGAAAGATGAGGATGGAGCGGAATGGTTATATGGTAGGGCGTTATTGTGGCAAGCAAAGAAGGCCGACACAGATGAGGTAATCACGTTTATGGATCGTATCTATGCGACAACCGATCCTAACTACGAGATGTTCGTAGACTTCGCAACCAAGAACGGATGGTGGTACAAGCGTGATTACAAGAGTCGCTACCATCCAACGTGGCTTATCAATCCGGCGGGTGAGGTTGTAGAACAAAACCTCGTCGTTAAGACCAAGACCGAATGGGAACACTACCCGTATATCGACAGCTTTCAATGGAGTAACAAAGAAGGAGAACTACTCAACAGCGGTTTCGAACAAGACGATGAGTACAAGTACGTATACCATAGCACAAGCGGTGGTCGTACTGTCCATGAGGAAGACGATCACGAAGGTCAGACCTATATCCAACGTGATGACGAGTGGATTAATGAGGAGTTTGCTTATTATGTAGGCCGAGGACGTTACCGTGGTCAATTCCTACCTAGTGATGCATGACGCTTTCGCAGATCGGCGCAGCGGCTCTGCTTGCGGACGATTTCCTGCATGCGGCCTTCGTACTCGGCCCGTCTCGTACGGAGTTCGATCGGACGCTATTCCAAAATCTGCGGGCGCGAGCCGAGATCGATGGAGTGGTGTCGACTGAAACGCCTCCCTTCAATCTCTCGCCGCTGGCGGCGTTGCGATGGCTCGTGAAAAAAGTTCATGGCCACGGCGGCAGACTTGAGGCTGGCCAGATCGTGATGACCGGCTCGCTGCTAAGGCCTGGCCCTGCCCGGAAAGGCTCTGCGGTCAGGATTGAGGTCGAAGGGTTCGGCCATTTGGAGGCATGAGATCGGCCGGGCAATAGCCGGCATCCTTCCACGATTCATCGTTCGCTGTGCCGCATTTCGTTCCCCATGTCATTGGCAGGAATGGCTCGCCACGACCCAATTCGCAGCATCATGACCGCATTCCGCAAGGACCTGCGTTCGAAGGCAGCCTCGAGGCGTTATCCAATAAACTGTGGCTCGGGTAGACCGCGAACGCCAACGCCGATCGCAAAAAGCCCGCCCGAAAGCGGCGCTTCTCGCAGCTGCCGATCATCGAGACCGGCACAGACGGAGGTGACGTAGAGAATATCGTGATCCGGGCCGCCGAAGGCCGGGCACGACGGTCGCGGCACGGGGGTGCGGATGATGCGGTCGATATCGCCATCTGGCCGGAACCGGGTGACTTTGGCGCCATCGTGATGAGCGACCCATAAGCACCCATCTTCATCCACAGTGGCGCCGTCCGGCGCACCGTCGCCTTCACCGAATGCAAGGAATACCCTTTGGTTTGATATATTCGCATCGTCCGGATCGAAATCGCAAACGAAGATCTTTCGTTCGTAAGAACAGCCGAAATACATTCGATCCCCCGAGGGGGACCAGGCTATCGTGTTGACAACCGTCAGCCCCTCGACCTTTTTCGTGCAGGTGAGATCGCCATCCAGGCAGAAAATGGCGGCCGTGCCGGGAACGCGATCTTCGCTGACCGTCCCCGACCAGAAGCGTCCCTGGCGATCGCAACGACCATCGTTGAAGCGGACATTCCGCTGCCCGGCGATGGGATTTGCAATCGGGCTGCTCCGCCCGGACTTGAAGTCGAAGAAATGAAAGCCGGATCTTGTCGCGATTACCGCTCCTCCTTCTTTGCGCAACGCTATCGACCCGACATTTTCGTCCAGGTTCCACTGGACGTCCCGGCCCGTTGAAGGATCGAAGCGGTGGATGGCGCAACCGCGGATGTCCACCCAATAGAGAGCCTGCTCCCCGTCGGACCAGACTGGAGACTCGCCGAGAAGTGCCGGCACGCGACGCACGCATTCAACATCGAACATGATCGTGAACTACCGATAGAAATAGTTGGGCAGGAACAGCACGAGATCGGGCCAGTAGGTGATGACTGCCAGAGCGGCCAGGAGAGCGATGAGGAAAATAAAATCAAAGTGATTTGCTAAATTTTAAGAGTGTATATAGTATTGATAGAAATATATAGTATATATATATGTTTTATATACATATATATAAATATATATATAACTTACCTCCTTAAACCGCAGGCAGAAGACGCACGCAGGAGATGGTCCACGTCGGCGGCGGGCCGGCCACGAACTGGCTCCATCGAACGGGGGCCACACATGCAGCGCACCGGCAGGACAACTTCTCCATCGCGGGCCATGCAAAGGCTTCACGGGGCCTACAGCAACACAAGGTTCCATCGAACGGGGCGGCCAGAGCGGGGCCAGGCGTCTTCACGCAGAGCTGGCGGGCTCCATGCAGGCATCCACGCACGCACCGGCTGGGCGACAATACTTCCACGCAGGTGATTGGGCAGGGCTAGTGGCTTCTCCACGCGGCCATATCTTCAGCAACACCGAACGGGCCATGCACGGCCATTCTGCACGTCGAGCGGGGACCGCGGCAGCACCGGCAGGGCCGCCTTCTCCACATGCGAACTGCCCAAAGCAGGCGAACGAGCTTCCACGAGCGAGCCATGCAAAGGCTTGGCCACGGTCGGCAAGGCATGTTGGCTGGGCTCCATTCAGCAAGTGGCTTCACAAATGGCCATGGCAGATGGGCCAGCTTCTCCATGCGGCCATGCAATGGCAAGTGCGAGCGGGCCAGCCATGGGCTTCACACGACGAGCACGCGCACCAGCAGGCGGGCTCCACGTAGCTTCAACCGGCCAGCAGCCAACCGCCCAAGGCGGTTTCCACGGTCTCCACGCGAATGGGCAGGCGGGGTTCCATGCAGCGGCCAAGGCGTCCACCGTCCACGCACCAACCGGGCCAGCGTCCACGTCAAGCGGGCCATGCCCATGGGCTCCACGCGAGCAGGCACGCACCAGGCGACAGCAACAAGAGGCTTCTCCACGCGGGGCCATTCCATGCAGTGGCGCGACCGGCTGGGCTCCATCCCACGCGACGGGTTTCTCCACAATGCAGACATCCAACATCAAGGTGGTCCACGGGACAAAGCATCCCTTAATTTGCAAGTAAAGTATCTTATTTGCTTGCACGGGAAGACATGTAATAGTGTCCATTTGAAGGCTATAAATAGAGGTGGCTTCAGAATCAGTGGCATTAGAAATCAGACGTAGGAAGCTTAGGCATTCCAGTAGATAGTTCTCCCCTTCCCTTCCATTCTTAACTTAGAATTAGGCTTGTCTATTTTATTTCCTTTGTATTTTTCTTGTAATTTCTTTATTGCAATTTTTATAAAATCTTCGGTTAATGTTTCTCCATGCTTAAATTACATTAGTGTTGTTATGTTAAATTTTATGTTGCACAAATCCCCTCCATCTCTCTCATATTCTTCTAAATTTCTTCCCGGTCAAATTCTAAATTCTTCCAAAGACGGTTCAAGTATAGCGGTTCCGACCCGGTCGAGTGTACGCAACCGTGCTGACAAGCATCTGGTCCCTAAAATAAATAATACAAATGTTGACAAAAGTGTAGCAGTTATTCATGCCACTGTCTTCGGCTGCCTACGAAGGCGAGAGGCTGGGGAACGGCTCTATGATCTAATTTCAAATACAGTTCCTGTAATAGATGAAGAGTTCAGAAACCAATGTGCTGCTAATTCACTGGGTTCCAAAGGAATGTTTCAGTTAATTCAGAGAAAAGGGTCATCCAGGCATTTAATGGCACTTCTAAACACTGATGGATCTGTTGCCAAGGCATGGCCCGTAGAACCAGTTGATGCAATGGAGTCTGGTAGTGGCAATGGTAAGTGTGTAGGCACTCCAATGTATGGACCACTGCAAATTGGGAAGGCAGAGCCAGTTAATCTTCAATTTGGTAATTTTGGCATCAGCGCTTGGCCTAGTGACACTGGTGGTACTAACCACACTGGAAGTATGGATGAATTAAGGGATGATGGTACTGATTCTGCGAGTAAGTATTACTCTTCCTGTTGCACTTCACCAAGGATTTCTGAGGGACCTGCCAAGGAGGTACGTAATAATTTTCATCCCTTGATGTTCGTTTTGACTTCTGCATTTGCTGTCAAGTTATCACTCTTTGTAGTGGTAAGAGGTCATTAGATCTGTTCATCCCATCTTCTATGCAATTCCTAGACATTTAGATGCAGCTCCAACTTCTAAAACAAAACTGAACCAACATTAACTGTCCTTCATGGTCTGTTGTTCTGTTTATTATCATAAGAAGACTGCTGTAGATAGTGATTCTTGTTGTTTTTAATCCTGAAAGCAGACTAGTAATGGCTAATCAGTTGAGGTAAAGATAGATATCACACCTGCTGCACGTCTATGGGATTTCTGCGAACCAAATTCTCAAGAATTGGAGTTTATCATGTTCTCCTGTTAACTAGACCTACTCTGGAGGAGGGGACCTCACACCATTGAGCACATATCCTATGCAAGGCAGGACCACACTGCTTCTGATCGATATAACTTGCCTTTGGTGATCTCTTTATGCCTGGCGTTTTTTTCTAACTGTTTGTGACACTATTCTATTTTAATCCTGAATTATTGAGGATTACCTTTCCTGATAAGGTTCTCATGTTCTGGTTTGTAGTTTTCTGCATAAGTGCCACTGGCATTTCTGTAGTTTTCATCACAACAGTCTCCTGTATCTGTAGTTGTTGCACCCCTAGTTTTATCTCAGAAATTCCGAGATATTACCCTCACAGTGGACAAGGTTTATATTCGGCGTATCGCCGCTTCGTAGAATAATCCTATGTGGGGCTCCATACTTGGCGTATCGCCACTCCGGAGAATATTCGCTCATGCTTCCTGTCAAGGTAGGTGAAGACTGGGGGACCGGGGCATCCAAATTTGGCCCTATCATGCGTAAGTTCTCTACTCATGGTTGGTGGACCGGGCGATCCACATATGACAGCAGTGTAGCTGTTCAAAGTCAAGGTCGACCTTTGATGGTAAAGGTCGATGCTGGTCAGGCTATTGAAGCCAAGGCATCAACGCTGCTGAACTGCAGCGTGGACGCATCAGAGTAACACAGCCAATGGTATTTTTTTTTTTTAAAATCAAAGTCACCGAGCGCCTCATGGGAGAATGCACCCCTCAACCAGAGGTTGGGAATGTTCCCACTCCACCATGAAAAACACAAGGTGCTGATTTTATTGCTATGCCAATCTGTACAAGACAATGGGGGAAGAAGAGCCCTGAAATTGGGCCTTTACAATGTAGAAAATAGAAAATCCATCCCTCCAATCTATACAATACTGCTCCCCTATACAATGTAAAAAGGACAAAAGAAACAGCCCTCCAACCTACACTACTCAGCCCTCCCTGCAATGCAGAAAGTTGGCCTCATGCACAGTGAATTCTCCGGAAGTTGGGCATGCCAATCTGATCAGCTCTGGCATATCCTCTTGCACATGGTGGCAGCTGGCGAGTATCTGTGAAATCAGAATTAATCTTGGACTGCACAGCATAGTTAGCAAGGGCATCCGCCAGCTGGTTCCCCTCTCGATAAGAGTGAAGGATGGGGCAGTTATGGGATGCAAATGCATTAGACAGATCTTCCCACCAAGGTAGAAGGGACCATGGGGGACTGCTTTGGCCTTTGAGAAGCTCCACCAACACTTGTGAATCTGAATATATCACAGTTACACTAAGTTTCTTTGCCTTGGCAATCCTAAGGCCATCAAGAAGGGCCCTGCCTTCAGCAACCATGTTTGATCCATACCCATAGTAATAAGCGAAACCAAACCCCAAAACCCCATTGCAATCCCTGAAGCAGCCCCCCCTCCTGCAGCTCCTGGGTTGCCCTTGCTGGCACCATCCACGTTGAGAGCATAACCAGTCACCGGGGGTAGCCATCTGACTATGACAAATTTGGTATTCTGACTATGCACTTCAATTCCCATTCCCTTCAGCCCCTGCATCAGCAAAACCCCTGCTCTGGATTTAAATGTGGTACTGTCCAGAATGAATTTGAGGTCTTCCACGGCTTGGCTACACAGGTTGTTTAGCTGGGGTTTAACCCCTTCAAACTTCAAATGGCACCTAGCTTTCCATATATACCATAGAATTAATGCTACACTGGCCAGGGTGATTAACCCTTCAGGTTTGGACAGTTGCGCTCCCTTGGCTGCATATATCAATCTGTCTATGATAGATTTAATTTCCAGGCATCCAGGATTAATTATAGCAGAGAATTTGGCCCACAATATCTTGGCTATGTCTCCTTCTAGAAACAGGTGATTTACATCCTCAGCCTCGGGGGATCTTGGGCAGCAGACACATTTAGAAACCAATGAAATGCCACATTCCTGGATCCTTCGGTCAACTGGAACAGCATGCTTTAAAAGCTTCCAGCAGAAGAGAGATGCCCTAGGGATGGTTGAGACGATCAAGAGGATCGAGGAGGAGAAAGAGCTTAGTCATTCTGGTCCCATTTCTACTAATCAAATCTCTGATGATGACTACGATCAACCTATGATTCCCCAAGAGCATCACACTCTGCTTAATCTTCATTTTGGAGATGGAGGGATTATGGAAAGATCTGGTCAGGAAAATTTGAATGAGGAACCTAGAATTTTTGAAGAGGTTGAAGAATTTGATGGAAATGAAATAAAGGAAGGTGATGACCAAATGAATGATCATATTCCCTCTCCTACAATTGAATTTGAGGAGCGTGTGCTTGAGGATCTTTGTGAGAAGAATACTAGAAAGGTGGATGATCGCCAGTTAGGGAGAGAGGAAGAGTGTACTGAATCTCAAATCTTTCCTCACATGTCTCTTCCTGAATTGGAGGAAATTCACTTTGAAGATGGGAAGGACGAAGAAGTGATGATGGAACAAGAAGTCTGGGTTAATGAGGAGACTGATTTGAGTATGTCGCATGATCCTTTCAATCTAGAGGAGAAGGTAGAGCCTATGCCAATTCTTGACCACGGTAAGTCTTTTAAAATTCTTCCAGTCGATTGGTCCAACCTTGCTCTACATCTATCTGATCCCACAAACCCTCAGGAGGAATATTACATAATTGATGATATGATCTTTCCCAATGTTCCTCCTCCATTCTTTAATCGGGGTGAGTCTTTTGAGCTACCTTCACCCCGATATCTATCTTGCCCTTCTACTCACCAGACACATTCATTTTCTTCAGGGCATGAGAAACAAAATTTTGGTGAGAATAAAATTCTTTGGTGGCTCATTCTCAAATCAACTTGTTGGTTATAGAGCCTTTGCGTCTGGCTGAAGACGTAAAACTTAGCGCTTCTGGGAGGCAACCTAGAGTTTTCTTACTTTTTGTGTGTACTAATAAATGGCTTCTTGGGAGGCAACTCAAGTGTTTTGTGTGTTTGTGTTTTTCAGGTTTGAATAAAAGCTAAGTTGGAGGGAGAGAGAGCTAACTGCTTACATTGTTGCCCCGATTTTCAAAGCCCAGTGCCACCTTTGGTCAGCAAGGATGCCCGTCCAAGTTCATTTTCATCAGGTTGTCCCGTTTCGTCCCACACTATCATGTTTACATTGTTCACTATTTCGTATTGCATATGCCATTGAGGGCAATGTCATTTAAGTTGGGGGGGACGGCCTTCTTTTTTTTTCACATTTTTTTTCAAAAAATCCAACAAACAAATCAATAAACAACAAAAATAACAAAAATAGACCACATAAACTCCATTTTGAGTTTCATGATTCATGCTTCCATTGAAAATAATTCTGGAATAGAAGTGACTGAGATGAGGATGATAGAACATTTATTTCATCTAGCCATGAAAAACTGATCTAAGATTCTTTTTAAAATTCATGTGCACTCTAGAAAAATGATATTCACATCGCACGCTAATGAAACACGTAGGAGATGGCTATGAAAGCAAGGTGGCGGGAGTGCATAAAGTGGACAAAGTGCATGGCTGGGTGTTGCGATGGCGTTGGCATCTCCCTGATCACCGCGGGAATAACGGCAGCGGCATGCGATGGGCACTTGCATCTCCCTGATCACCGCGGGACTAACGACTGTGGCATGCTAAGCGGAGGCCATCCACTCAGGGTGTGCAGTGGCATGGGAGGTTCGCAACGCGCATACGAGATTGCCGGAGGGCACTCGCGGAGCATGGATCATAGCAGCGATGGCGAAGATAATGGAGGAGGTTCCGAGGAGAAGCTTGGCGTCGCTCATGCCCCTATAAAAGGGAGGTTCAGGGAACGACGGAGGGAGTCTTGGTTTTGGAGAGTTTTTCGAGTTTATTGTTTTTCTTATGCCTTGTTACAGGTTTCTCTCTGGTGAAGCTTCCTCTGCTGCTCGGGTGTGGCATCCACAATAGTTCGACGGGAGAGAGGGCAGCATCGTCTTCGCAGGTGGAGCCTTCTCAGTAACGGCAAAGCTTTCCTCGGCGTGGTGGCGAAGCGTCCTTTCTGCTCTCGTTGCTGCGAGCCTCCTTGCTGCAGCTGTGCGTGGTGTGCACGACCATGCGTCGCGATCGGCGTGGTGTGCAGCGTCGCGATCGGCGTGGTGTGCAGCGTCGCCTCGCGTGGAGCCTTCTCAGTCACGGCGAAGCTTCTTCTACTGCTACAAGCTGTGCAACCTGTGCAACTCCCGTGCGTCGCGAGCCTCCTCGGCGTGGTGTGCAGTGAGCCTCCCTCTTTCGTGGAGTTCCCTTGCTGCCGTGGCTACCGCAGCAGACTTCTCCGAGCGTCCAAGGTCCACCTGCGCAGTCAGTTGCAGAGCGTGGAACCGCCTGAGCTTCTCAGTCGCGGCGAGCTTCGTCTACCATCCATGGAGACGGTCGCCTCGCGTGGAGCCAGTCGCGGCGAGCTTTCCTCAGCTTGGTTGTGCAGCGTCCGTCCGTCTCTCGTGGAGTTCCCTTGCTGCTGCGGTTCTAGTAGCGGCATCTCCTGGGTGCTGTCCGTGGCAGCCAGCTGAGGCTCCACTGTGCTCGTGTGTGGCATCCGCACCAGCTCGAAGAGTAAAAAAGTATAGTGTCACCTTTGTCCGTGGGGACTTCTTAGTCGCGGCAAGCTCCTTTGCGTCCATGGGCCTTCATCCCTTGCTGCCGTGAGATCCCCTCTGCGGCGACTGCACTTCCGTGGCATGAAGAAAGGGTGATGGGGACATCACCCAGAGTGCCCTTTGGCTTGACACCTCTCCCCCCTATGGATACGGATGAGCTGCGATGGTTTGACTAGCTGGGTCCTCGGAGTCACGGGATTTTATTACTATGGTCATCTTGATGTATTTTCCCCTTTTTTTGAGTCTCTTTTGATGTAATTTGAGTCATGTCCTAGGTGCTCTTGTTAGTGGATCAACATAATGGGCTAAGACCCGCGGTCGTACAAAAACGACCGACTGGCGAGTGCGGTTCGAGGAGCAGTACCGCGACTGGCAGCTGGGCGGCACACCGGTTGTCTCCCACGCACCTGACAGCACCGAGTACCTCCGACGCTACTGGGAGGTATACGCCGGCAGACCCCAGATGAGGGTCGTAGGGGTACGTATGAATGCAAATGATTTCTAGTGTTAAAATGCTTATACTTATATGAATGCAACTGACATGTGAAATGAAATGAATGCAGGACGAGCGTGATATAGCGATGATGGACACCCAGGTCCATCTTCGTAGTTTGGAGGACCAGCTGGCTGCCGCACGGGCGGACCTAGCGATCCTGGTGAGTGTTTAAATTAAAATGCATGTGAATTTCTTTTGTTGATGATTAGCCATTGACAGTCTTTCTTTGGATGACAGCACACACAGCATGGAGCGGTGGCGAGGGACACGGGTGGTGCCTCGAGCTCGAGAGGGCCGAGCACCGGGACCGCAGATCTGGAGGAGCGACTGGCTAGTGCAGTAGCTCGGGCGGAGGAGGTAGAGCGAACTCTCGCCACTCAGGTATAATTTCAAACTTGAAATTCCATTATGTTCTTGTTATATATATTCATGAAAGCTTATGATTTTCTTGTTCATTTCCAGTTCAAGGAGCTTCATGAGGCACTTGCCTTCATAGTGCGCCAGCGTCAGGACCGCGTCCTGATGGTGAGTTTCTTTGCCTTATTCATTATATTCTTGAAATTATTGCAACGATGAATGATGAGTTTGAAATAATGCAGGCCGCGGAGCTGACAGAGGCGAGGAAGAGGATGAGGGTGGCGGAGGTGGAGGCAGCCTCGTGTCAGGAGCGCGTGACCGAGCTGGAGCGCTCTCACGACCAGCCAGCGCATGCCCATGCAGTTCAGGTAAGCCAAATGAACTTAATTTCTCTTAAGATGTATTGCAATGATGTTTTGAAATGATAGTTGGCTTCTATTGAATGCAGGAGAGGGAGCTTCAGGAGGCGCAGACCCGAGCTGCCCTAGCCGAGACCGAGCTCGCCATCTGTGATTAGCGGGTCACGGAGCTAGAGGCGGAGGTGGCTCGACTGGTGGCTGCTGCGGACCAGCGCGAGGAGTTACCTTGTGACGTTGTGGAGCTACGCGTTGCCCTGGACGTGGAGCTACGCGCCCGGGAGCGTGACGACCACACTCGCGAGCGTGGCGAGTTCCGAGCAGACCTCTCCCAGCGAGAGAGGGAGGTAGCAGATTTGAGGGCCCAGCTGGTCCTTGCGCAGGAGCGACTTCGCGCGTCGGAGGAGCGACTCCAGCGTGGACGGGAGCGGGCTCGTGCTGCGGGGTTCTCGCTCTCGGCCTCTACTTACGTGGGCTCCTCCTTTCGGCAGGGGAGCGAGGCTGGTGGTCCTTCCAGAGCGCCGGCAGCTTCTCGGGGGTCCATGCCCCCTCCACGGGCGACACATCCTCTGGCCGGCCGGAGGAAGTGGAGGAACGGACCGCTGCAAACTGCAATCTCCCACGCCTTATCCACCATTTCTTAGTCCCGGCGCTCTTCACCGGGTGGCGATCGCGGTCATTTCTTTTTACCCTTACCTCATCTCTCCATTTTTTCTTCATCTTTCCATAATATTCACAACACTCGAGGAAAGGGAAAACAACAAAACAAATAAATAATCAACAACTAGCAGGATAGAAATATTTAATCTTTGATCCCACTCCAATAGGGGTGGTAATGATAAGTTTAGATTCAAATGGAATAGGCCTCATAGTTAAGATATCAGTAAAGCTCTTAGATATAAATGAATGCTAGCTCTAGTGTCAAATAAGACAGAGGCAGGCCTTGAGCACACAGAGAGAGTACCTTCTACGACGCCTCCATCTTTGGTAGGTTCCACATCCATAAGAGCTTGAAGTCTTCCTTGCTTCTTGACAGTAACTGGAAGCTTTTCCGGTGGAGGTTGCTCGTTGAGAAGTGGACAATTCGGAATCCTATGCTCCCGACTTCCACAACGAAGACAAGCACCGAGTCTTCTCTAGCACTCATCTACTTTGCGTCCAGGCTTCTCACAATATTTGCATAGTTCTTTTGATGATGCTGCAATTGGGATAATCTGGTTATCGAATGGTCTCAGCCGCTTATCCTTTTGAAAGTTACGGCCATCTTTATTGAAGTTATGCCCATCAAAATTAGGCCTCTTCTTCCCAAAGGGGGGCTTGAAATTACTAGACCCGATAACTTGTTCCTTCTTGGCATCTCTTCCCTGGATGCGATCTGACAACTCCGTTGCATCTTCCAGAAGTTGGGCTCTTCTCACCACATTACTATATATTTGAATATCCATCAGGGCGAGTTGAGTAATATACTGAGGTTTCAAGCTGTTTAAAAATCTCCTCGCCTTCATCTTTTCGGTACCCACGAGATGTGGCGGGTACTGTGATAGTCTTGCGAATTGGACTTCATATTCAGCCACCGACAAGCCTCTTTGCTTCAAGGAAGCGAATTTAGCGGCCTTCCTTTCTTGTACTCGATTGGAGAAGTTCTTCTCATTGAAATGCTCCACAAACTCTTCCCATATCACATGATCGTAAGGTAGAGTTGCTTCCACCGACTCCCACCAAGCACGGGCATCCCTTTCCAGTTGAAAGGTGGCAAGTAGGACCTTTTCCTCATCAGCGCATTGCATGACTCGAAATATCCTCTCGATTTCTTTTACCCAATGTTCGACCTCATCTGGGTCCGTGGACCCAGCGAACTTGGGAGGGTTCATACTCTTGAAATTTCTATGTAAATCTCCAGCTCCTCGGTTAGCTCCTCCTTGAGCAACCTGCTGCAGAGCTTGAGTTAAACCTTGCACCGTCCGTTGCATTTCGCGCCATTGAGCTCTCTCGGCAGCCATTGGCGAGAATTAAGCCTGCAACCACAAAAGTAGTCTGACATTACTACACCAAGGAGAAAAGAAAATTTTCTTTAAAAATGTATTGAAGAAAAGAGCACCAAAAAAGAAAGCAAAGATACATCAGGCCTCGGGTCTGCCCTGAGACTCAGGGATCAAAGGCTCTTCGGCATCAGGTGATCTACCCCCGGCACCCTCGACGACGGTTGACCAAGGCACTGACCCCATTGGTGTGGGAACTGCCTCGGTCGCACGCCCTCCCGTGGCAGCCAGAGTTGGTGATCCCTCGGACGAGGTAGAGTCCCCTCGGCTTCCCTCCTCACTTGACGCCAAGCTAGAAGAATCAGAAGATGCCGAGTCTGAGTCGTAGCACTACCCGGACGGGAAGATGACTGCCCCTGGCGCCTGCTCCTCTACCTGAAAGTTGGCCTGGTGATAGCCTTGGGCAAACCCCTTTCCGACGCCTCGACGGAAGCCCAACTGGTAATAAGGGAAGGCAGCCTTTTGGAGATCGGTCTGGTAGTCCTCTGAGCTTTTGTACCGCTTGAGCGCCTCCACCCCAGCTGACTCCGCCCTACTAGCAAGCTCGACAGACCTCTTCTCTGCCTCGGCCAACGCACCCTCAACCTCCGCCCGAAGTCACTCGGCCCCCTTGGCTCGATCCTCAAGCTCCACATGCTCGGCCTCCCATTGCCCATCACGCTCGATTTGAGTTGCGTGCTCCTACTCTAGGAGTCTACTCTTCAACTTGAGCGAACTACGGGCCTGAGCCAGCTGCTCAGCCGATGCCCGAGCCTCCGCCTGGCTCGACTTCGCCCATTCCCGAAGCAACGTGATCTCCCGCCAAAGCTCCTTGAGATCGGCAGTGAGCCAAGCAACCTTCCGATCAGATGTGCTGATGGCCCAAGCAAGAGTCAATCGCTCCAACTCCGCCCGAGTGTAGATGTCGGCTATGTCGGCCCCCATCTGGGCCAGAAACAAACCACCCTCCATGATCATCTCGAGGGCCACAGACGGAGGATTTTGCCTATCTCCTCCACGCACCACCCCCGAGGCTATGCTACAACATCTCTGATATAGGGAACCCCGGATGCTGAGAGAAGGGCCAGTCCTCTCCAGAGCAACCAGAATTGGGGCTCCCCCTCTAAGAGATAATCCCTCGAGAGCCCCATCGATTGGCTCAGATAGGGCCACCCCGTCCCGTGTCTCTCCTGCCTCGACCGACTGGGACTGAGTCGCATCTCCTCGCGACCCTGGTGCGGACACCCGAGCACTTGACCGGTCCGGGACGACGAGCCACCGGTACCGTACGCAGAGCACCACGCGAGCCACGGCAGGTTCCATTTGGCTCGGAGACAGCCTGGAGACGCCCCCATGAGTCTCGTTATTTATGGGATTTATTTAGACTTTATTTGGGTGCTATGTGTATTTATTTCATTGTATTCGGTTTACAATTTAGATTGTATTAGGGGGTTATGTGCAAAATGACCATTAGCTCCTGTTCCCCTGGAAGAGAGTGGCAGTATTCCACCTCCAGCCGTGCCTGCTCCGCCGATTGCGCCAGTTCCTGCTCCTGCCGTGCCAGCTCCGCATGATGACTTACCCGGTGGCCGTGGTAAAGCTCTTAAGGAATTCCTGCTGTTCCACCCGCCGACTTATGAAGGTCAGTCAGATCCAGATGCTGCGAGGATTTGGATCGAGGCGACCGAGCGCGTGTTCCAATCGATGGAGTGTGCAGAGGACGAGAAGGTTATGCTTGCTACTTTTCAACTTCAGGGTGCAGCATTAATGTGGTGGAATTCAGAATGGGAAGTCACTTTCCGTTCTCGACCACTTCGTCAGATCACCTGGACAGAGTTCGTGACTACCTTTGAGCATACCTACAGTCCGGCCTGTCTTCGCATGAATAAGATGCATCAATTTTTAGATCTGGTGCAAGGTGAGATGACAGTGTTGCAATATCAAAACAAGTTCATTGAATTGGGTCGGTATGCACCGCATATTATCGCTGATGAAGCCTTGAAGATCGAGCAGTTTCTCCGTGGTTTGCGAGCCGATTTGAGAGTGACGCTTCTTGCTACCCGTGTCAGCATTATGGATGATGCTTATTAGGCAGCAGTTGCGATTGAGCTTGATTTGGCAAGGTCCACAGGGTTTTCTCAGGCCAGTGTTGCCCAGCCAGTTGTGCCATATCAGCAGCCTTATCAACCGTCAGCACCTGGTGTCCCATCAGTTATGGCTACTTCTTGTGGTCCTTCGAGGCGGATGTTTCGAAAATTTAAAAAGTATTTTCATCATCAAGCATCTTCAGGTTTTGTGCCGCAGCAATCTATGTCTTCCGAGTCGGTGCAGCAGTCTGTTCCTCCTGTTCAGCAGTGTCGAGATTTTCAAGTGAGTCAGCTGAGACCATGTCCGAGGTGTGGTGGCAGCCATCCTGGTGTTCCTTGTTCTCTGCTAGTAGTTTGCTATCGCTGTGATCAGCCGAGTCACGTTGTCTGAGATTGCCCGATGAAGTCAGTTTCGGCATAGTTCTCACAGGTTACCCAGCCACAGCAGTCACAGTTTCGCCTTCCTGCACCACCTCAGCCTCAACTATCATACTTGCAAGTTCCTGCTACTTCCTAGCAATCTTCTGCAGCTTCTAGCTGGAAACCGAGGAGCCAGATCACGCATATCACTCGTGCAGAGGCCATTGCATCTAATCTTGTAGAAGGTACGATTTCGATCTTTGGTCGTCTTGCTCGTGTGTTGTTCGATTCAGGTGCCACTCATTCATTTATTTCTGAGGATTTCCTTGCTCATCTCGAGGAGCCAGTGACTGAGTTGCCTTGTGATCTACTCGTTGAGTTGCCCTCTGGAGATTTCATGTCCACTCCATTCTGCCTGGAAGATTCTCCTGTGATCGTCAGTGACCGACAGTTGTCAGCAAAGTTCTATGCGCTGCAGTTGGCCGAGTAGAGGACGATCATGCTGCACGCGACGAGGAACCAGATCGCGGGCATGTTGAGTTCCTGGAACAGCGAGCGTTTGACGACGACGGGCGCGGCGGCGTCGGCGGCGCGGGCGAGGGTGGCCGCGGCGGTGAGGAGGAGGGCGAGGACCGGGATTTTTTTCATGAAGAGGAGGAGTTGGTTTTAAGTTTTAGGTGTTAAGTTTTAAGAGAGCGAAGGCATCGAGTTTTCAGAGATGCGATTCGGCCTTGGCGGTGGCGGCCTGGGAGGAGGTCGGGTAATTGTTGATGAGATCCAGGTAGGCGCGTTCAGCGCGGGCGGGGTCGCCGTAGCCTTTGTAGGCGCGGGCGGCGCCGAGGAGGGCGGCGGGGATCAGCTCGTCGTGCGCGCCGTAGAAGACGGGGACTTGGAGATAAAATTCGATGGCCTGCTCGTATTTGCGGTTGGCGGAGGCGATGTCGCCGCGGAGGACGAGGGCGCGTGCTTCGATGTCGGAGGAGGCGCCTTGCTTGAGGATGAGGTCGAGCATGGCGTCGGCGATGTCGGGCTTGCCTTTGCGGAGCTGGATTTCGGCGAGGACGAGCTGGGCGGCCTTGACGTCCTCGGGGTCGTCGGCGGTGTCGTTGATTTCGCGGGCGGCGGCCTCGGCGGCGGCGAGGTCGTTTTGCGCGAGGAGGGCGGCCATGCGGCGCGCGGCGGCGGCGCTCCACCAGGAGCCGGGGAGTCTGGGGAAGGGGGCGAACTGGGTGTAAACGGGGGTGATCTTGGCGAGGGCGGCGGCGGCTTTGCCGGCGGCGAGCAAGGCATCGACTTCGTCGAGTTCGGCGGGGCGGGGCCAGTCGAGGCGGACGATTTTGTCGAAGGGATAGGTGACGTCGGCGCCGACGCCGAGGTGTTGCACGAGGGCGGAGCCTTGCACGGCGACGTCGGAGGCGTTGAGCACGCGGCCGTTCTTGAGGATGTAGCTTTGGCCGAAGAGCGGGGAGGAGGCGCCGAGGAGCGTCAGGGCGAGGAGGGCATTGACTTTCATGGGGTGCCTCCTGCTTGGGAAGCAGCGGGGCCGGTCACGGGCGCGGCGGCGTCGGCGGGGAGTTGCGCGGTGAGGACGGAGGCGCGGGCCTTGGCTTGTTCGTATTCGGGGAGGGTGGAGAGGCGGGTGTCGGCGAGCATTTCGCGGTAGGTGGCGAGGGCTTCCTTCAACTGGCCGAGTTTTTCGAAGGTCTGGCCGCCGCTCAGGTAGGCGCGGGCGACCCAAATGGGGTATTTGCGGTAGGTGATGTAAACGCGCTGGAAGTTGGCCTCGGCGGCGGCGAGGTTGTCGCGGCCGCCTTGCTTGAGGAGGATGGCGCCGAGGGACCAGACGCTTTGCGCGGTGGCTTCGCCGCGCCACTGTCGGTTGGAGGCGATCTGCTCGAAGAGGGTGCGCGAGGCATCGAGTTTGCCGAGGGCGAGGAGGGTCTTGGCGCGGCCGGACCCCTAATGGACTTTTGTAAATAAACCCAAAGACTTCTAGAGAATGACCATTTGGCTACTAAAGCCCTATAATTACACACCTATTTATGCAAGGACATAAATACAAACAAAAGTATATAAAGGTAAAAATAAAATGTGGATGCAGGGACTCGATTCCCATCACTGTGGGTCCTTACAAAGGCCCTAACCAGGTTGCCGTCACACACAGCGACACAAGCAACTACCCAGGACAACCCCAGCCACTCACATGTGGGCTTTCCTCGCATCTCACGTCGCCTCTTGGGCCAAACTAGGGGAGCCCCGACACTAAGCCACTCCACATGGCACCCAGTGAAAAGGGCCAAGGGTCCATCCTAAAACACTTCCGACAACCCTCCAAGGTCAAAGGGTGACCTAACATAATCAACCACAGGCTTTGGAGGCCTATTGTGGCATATACGGCTCACACGAGTATGTTCGCCATTCTGTCGAACACCTTGTGGGCACATATATTCCAGCCCTTCACCAAACCACAGGCTGCCTCGTGGTTCCAGTATCTCAGTTGGGTCCCACAACGAATCCCCGACAAATCAAGGTCAACCCCGACACTTAGACACGTGGCAACAAGTCACTTAATTTTAGCACTCGGGCGAACCCGAGGATACCCTGCCAACCCATCGTGTAATGCGGCACACAGCCCGAGGCATGACCCACGTCCACAAAATGCCTCCTCTTAGCTCCCACGACCTCCTATCTTCAACCTAAGGCCCACCGTGTGGCCCCTCAGTCACTTACCCTAGTCGTTCGGCAACCCGAGGTGTGTCAGGCATTTACCCGAACACCTTGCAAGCGACTACGACAACTCAATGAACAACGGCCCCCACGGGCCCATCCCAGTCTCTCAAAGCTTGGTGTCCATTAATGGACACCCCCAGAAGGCCAAACAAGAACCCCGGGGGCCATCCCTCGGGGTTACGGCAAGCCCCGGGGCCAGTTCACCCCTGGGTGGCTGCACGCCCCAGGGAGGGCGAACCCCTAGGGACCACACCCTCCCTCCAGTCCGACAGTCCCACGACCCCACTCAGCCCCAGTTCGCCCAGTCTACGGTCCTACGACGTAGTTTGTGTGCCGTACTAGTTCGAGGAGTCAACGCACGAGAGCACGGAGCGATAGCCCGAGGGGTTCATCCTTGAGTCAACACACACAAGCCTCCACAAGCTTCCACGCATCCTCCCAGTTGAAACGCCCTTTTCTTCTTAGTTAATTTAGGGAGAATAGGCTTAAAAAACCAGATTGATGTGGCACAGCCCTATGAATGTATGAGGTGCAATGACAACCCTTGGATCTAGACCAGCAAGCATATAATGAAGACAACGTACTCACGCGGACGGTGGGCTCTCACGGAGCACACGATCCCCCGAAGGCGACCGGGTGATAGTGGCGAGGGTCCAAGGCGGAACCCACTCGTTCAAGGGGTCAAGGGGAAACATTCATATGAAAGTACATTAGGGGCGCTACCATTGTCAACTAAGATCCTATCTACGTTACAATGGTTTATTATTGCCGATACCACGAGAGCGTCATCGTGGGGGGTAGTTAACCCTTCCAGGTCTTGGTCGGAGAACACTAGGGCCTGTTGTTCACTCGCCTACGGGGTTTTGGGGGGCTCAAAAGCCTGACTGGCCTGCTCGGCGTGACGCTTCCTTCCTCGGCTACTATCTCTGCCTGATGCCACGTCACTAGCAATGACGTTGATGTGGACTCCTCGGGGGAGATTATCAATTTCCTCTGGGGCAGCTGCATCCTTCTTTTGCTTGGTCACATCCCAGGATAAGTGCCCCTGACGGATGAGATGCTCGATCTCATCTTGGAGCTGATGGCAATCGTTGGTATGATGCCCGTGGTCGCTGTGGAATTGACAATGCTTGCGGCAGTTGCGGTGCTTTGCCTTCATAGGCTCAGGGTGGTAGAGGAGGCCCGAGCCCTTGATATCTTCATAAATCTCATAGATGGGGGCGGTCAGAGGAGTGTACCGCTCATATTTCTGAGAGGGCTCCTTGTGGTCTCCATCCCGGTTCCTCCTCTTACCCAAGCCAGAGCCAGAGCCTTGCTCTGCTGGTCGCCTCTTGTCCCCCTCCCGACCTGAGCCCGTCGTGCTGTCACAAGCGCTGAGGACTTCCTCGCACTCTGCGTGACGCTGGGCCAGGGTCACTAACTCGGTGAGGGAGGTAAGGGGATGAAGCACCAACTCGCGCCAGAGGTTCTCATCGTGGGTGCCTCCGGTCAATGTGGTGATGACCGAGGTAACGTCCAGGCGAGGGATACGCAGGGCCTCCGATTTAAACCGGTTAATGTACACCCAGAGCCTCTCCCCCTATTCTTGTTTGAGGGCCAATAGTCCTGCTACTGACCTGGGAGGATCACTGCCGGTGAAGCTTTCTTTGAACACTCACCCGAACAGCTAGAAGTCACGGATGCTATCAGGGGCGAGGGCTCGGAACCAAGCCTGAGCGCCCTGGACAAGGGTGGTCACGAACGCTCGACACTTGATGGCGTCGGATGCCCCATGCGAGGTCATTAGGGCGTCGAAGCTGTCGTAGTGGTTCACCAGGTCTCCCTGGCCGTCGTATGCCTTGAAGCTTGGAAGCAAGATCCTTGGGGAGATCTCAGCCTTCAAGACATGGTCGGAGAATGGGGATTGCTCCTCGTCCTCCACAATAGAGGTCTTCTGTAGAGCGCAGAGGGCGTGCTCTTATTCTGCGAAATGACTCTCGAAGTCTCACAGTCAGAGGGATGGCTCCGGTTATCGTTGGACCGAGGGGCTGTAGTGGCGCTGCTGTAGGTTGCCCGACGCCCCTCAGGGGCCTCGATCTGATGGAGGCATCACCACCACCTCCCTCTGGCTCGGGTCGTCCACACACCCGAGATTGGATTGAGCTCGAGCTTCTTTATTTTCAGCCGTTCAATCTAAAAAATTGGACAACAATTGAATTTAATATCCGTGGCACAGAAATGGAGGTAATATTGACGGTAACAAAATGAGTGATATTGGAATGTTCCCCATTTCAGTTATTTGGCGAGTTCTTTAAAGAAAGTGAGAAGAAATCATTAATTTTACCATAAAAAATGATGTAAAAGAACCAATCCGATGATGGAATGTTAAAAATAATACATGGATTAAAATTGTAATCTCTAATTTTGATAAATTACAAGGAGTTACGATAAAAATTGTTTCTATAAGATGGTAGGAGCTTGGGCAGAGTGTCATCTCTCTCCGCGGTTTCGACTTGGTAGGGTTTCTGCGGATCTCAACAATCCCGCCGCCTCCCGATCCGGAGAGGAGGCGGCAATGGAGTAGCAACCGGGGGCCCATGCCGCCGCCGCTGCCGCCATCAGCGCCATCGTCTTGTGGGAGCATGGATCTGAGCCTCCACATCGGGCCGCCCCGCACGCGCCGTCGCCAACGCGGCCGCCGTTCCCTCGGTTCGCCGCTGACTTCATCCACCTCTGCCCCCTCCTCTTCCTCCACCGAGGAATCCGCCGCCACCGCGGTGACCGACATCCCGGCTGCGGTGGGCGGCCCCCATGCGCCGTACTCCCCCTCGCGCGCCGCCCTATTCGCCGACTCCCCCGATGACCTCCCACCGATCTATGGCGTCGGTGATGCTCCTTTCTCCCCGTCTTACCGGTCCCACATCTACATGCCGTACGAGCCGCACCCCGCTGCCGGGATGCCCGAGGAGCCCCTTCTCGACGGTGGAAGCGGCGCCGGCGGTGACTCGTCCAATGAGCCCTACTCAGCCCCCTTCGCGCCCTTCTTGACCACTCCGCCGCCGGGCCATGGTGAGGTCGCGTCCGCTTCCTATGAGCCGGTTTTCGCCCCGGTGGAACCAAATTTGGGCGACGGGGATCGGGTTTCTCCACTGCGTGGCGTCGCCGAATCGGAATTCCGCATCCGGATGCTGATGGAGCTGCGGCGGCGGCTGCGGAGCATCAGACAGTTCCGATCTGCAGTGTCGTCGATCCATACTACGGAGCACCCCAAGACTAATAAATGGCTACTCTAATGTATTCTTTGGCATGTTCAAGCGATATTATGATTACAATGGCATCTTTATATCCCAGTGGAATTACATTCTCTTTCCTTGTGATGGAGTCACCAGTCGTAGCCTAGTGACCAAAGTGTCGGCCCACCTGGGAGAGGTGGAGGGGTATTCCAATTTGCGGTTCGTAAGCTAGTTACCATCGGCCCTCGCAGTTACCATAGCGTCCTGCGGGAGGGGGAAAACTAGCTAGAGGCCCGACCCTCGGCAGGGGTTGGTGTGTGCACACAGGGTCAGAGGCGTAGGACAGACACTGACGAGTGTCACTCTGACTTGTTCTTGACAGGGTATTATTGGTTATTGCGCTGATGGTGAGGACGGAGAGGCTCTCCCCAGGAGCCTCCTCCAAATTGAGGCCTCGTGGGGCTGGTCCCTTTCAGGTTTTGAGGCACATTGGCACTAACGCTTATGAGATCGATCTTCCTGAGGAGGATTTTAATAAATAATTTTTAAAATTTAAAAGAAGTAAAAAAAGAGAACAGGTCCGGTCTGTCCGCGGATCGAATTTAAAATTTATGTACGATTCGTGAGCCTAATCGAGTCAAATTTTTAAGTCTGATTAAAAATTTTCGAATCGAACAAATTCTTACAACTCGGTTCGGTTAAACCTACGGACCTGTCGTCGGCCGGTCTCATTGATAGCCTTATTATCCATTCTGGCGGAGAGAAAAAGTTCCGCTGACGAGGTCGCTTTATAATTTATATACCAAGAAAAAACCTAATAATTTATAACAATTCATGCCCCGGATGGATCGAACATCAGCCGGGATGCTTTTCGGGAAGCCTCGGCAGAAACGCTCTCAGATTCGGTAAACAAATCGCCGCGGCCGGGAGTGGAAGCTTCCAGAGGTCGACGGACTCCAGGAGATGCAATAAATCCCGTTAAGCGCTCCGCCTGGCGTCCGTGGCGCCATGGCTCTCATGACGGGTGACCGATGGCCGGTTCATTAGTAACGCGGTGGCTTCTCCACCTCCCCGTCGCCACCCGAGAACTTGCTTTGTTGGAGAGAGACAGAGAGCAGGGAGAGCTGAGGGAGATGGCGCCGATCGCGGTGGGCGACACGGTCCCAGAGGGCACCCTAGCCTGGTTCGACGAGAAGGATGAGCTCCAGCAGGTCTCCGTCCACTCCCTCGCCGCCGGCAAGAAGGTCGTCCTCTTCGGCGTCCCCGGCGCCTTCACCCCCACCTGCAGGTCCGTCTTCCCCCTCCCTAGAAAGCCTCGTAGCCGTGGTCGTCGGTGTTTTTTGTTCATGTGGTGGCGGCCGTTCCTAAATCACGGCTTTTTCCCCCCTCCTTGTACAATGTTTCCGTTTTTTTTTTTACATCTTATGGGTTTCTCTGGTTGCATATCTATGAAAAGATGCGTTTTTTTTTCATGGGTGACTTGAAGTGGTCAAAAGATAATTTTGTGGGCTAAGCCGGTTCGGATCGTTGAGATTTTTCTGATTTTGCGATCTCATCCCATCCTTTTGTTCCGAGACTTCTTGGTTGGCAATTCGTTGTGTAATGTAGCACCCTTGATGCCTTGTGATCGCTTCTTTTCTTCTTCGTTTCGTAAGCGTTACCATCCCCGGGGGGAAGATTTTTGATGGTCTCGATGTTCTTGGGCAGCATGAAGCATGTGCCTGGTTTCATCGAAAGTGCTGAAGAGCTGAAGTCGAAGGGAGTGGACGAGATCCTGTGCATCAGCGGTATCTTTTCAGAACCCTTTTTATCTGCTTATTATTTATTATTCACAAAAGTTGGCATCTTAGGCGTCATTTCTCTGTCTGCCGATCACTATCAGAAAGGGATAAAACCGTGAGGCCGGTAGGCCAAAGCGGACAATACCTCGATGGTATAGAGTACAGGGCGTGACAAGTTATGTTGACTACAGGGAGATAGCCCAGGAGATACTAGGGCTGGACCTTATGAGGCCAGGGCATCCGTCATCCCAGTTATCACGATCAGTGCTACAGGTGAGCTTGGGACTTCAAGGGGCGAAGATAGCAGTTGGAGAACTGCCGGAGTAACATATCAACCGGGTGACCGAGCAGGTGCACCCAAGCGTGGTGGCAAAGGCAGGACCAGAGGGAGATAGAGTGCTGCAACGCTTCCTGATGCTGTTGTTCGGGAAGCTCTTGTTCGCGACCCGGGCCAACGTGATCAGTTGTAGGCTCCTACCATTGCTAGAAAATCTGAGCAGAGTGGGCAGATACGCATGGAGAGCAGTTGTTCTGGCCTTCCTATTTGATTCGCTCAGTGCTACTGACCGGGTGACCATGCTAGGTGGCTTTTCGCCTTTTCTACAGGTAAATGCCCTTAAATTCTCCTAAATACTTTTAAGTGCTATATGCTAACACATGATCTTTAAAAATGTAGTTTTGGGTCATCCTTTACCTGCTCGGGATTAGGCGAGGAACCGAGCTGCATCCAGAGAGGATTCCCATCACGAGGCGATGGACGGTAGCTCGTGACACAGGGTCGATCAAGAGGTTAACTAGGGCGATTCAAGATGATATTGACTTATTCCCTCATGCATCGGTAAATTCCTAAACTTAAGCCCTTCTACATGTTTCTAAATGCTGCTAAGTGCTGACAAATGCTAATGAATGATGATGAATGAATGCTGACTTTAATGACCCTTTCAGGTGCGCTGAACACCGTGCCGGGATGAGCGGCATGAGGGACAGCTGTGGGTGGAGGCTTCCCTAGCATATGCAGGATGGGATGTTTGGCTGCATTGCATTAATGTGATCGAGCCACTGCACCACCGCTTGATCATGAGGACACGGGGTGTACGCCAGCTTGTGGTAGTGTTCCCTCGTCGGGGTGACCAGCGCTTGGGGAAATCCTCAAAAGGGATCAGTGACCACACAGATTGGAGCAGTCGATCCAGGAAATACATCCAGGATTGGAAGCAAAAGGGCAAGGCAGTGAAGGAGCGGGCGGATAGCGATGAGGCCTACGTGAAGGCCTACGCCCAGTGGTACGGTGACCAGGTGTTTCGCGGTACCCGACGATCGGTATGAAAATCTAAACTCAAACTCGTTCTATATGCCTGAATGACTTACTTCTATATGCATTGACATTTAATTTCTAAATGTAGCTAGACTGATGTGACACAACCTCGGACCTAAGCAAGCAAGCATGATCGCAAATCGAACAGGCCGATATCGGCGGCCAACTCACCCGGCACTCACCCAAACCCGTGGGTAACTCAGCGATGCCGAGTGGAGGATGTGAGGGCTGGTCCACAGGAGACTCCTCCAAACACAACGGAGTAAACATGAAATCTCCAGATGGCAATTCAACGAGTAAATCACAAGTGACGTCAGAAGTGGGCTCCTCAATGCATGCAAGCAAATCCTCAGAAATAAAGGAGTGAGTAGCATCAGAATCAAACAAGACACGAGCTGCATGACCAAAAATCACAATAGTACCTTCAACGAGATTGGATGCCATGGCCTCTGCTCGCGTAATATGAGAATCCTTGCCCTTCTGCTTCCGACTTGCTGCTGCATAAGATTGGAAGGAAGACGTTGCTGAAGCTTGTGAAATGAACTGTTGAGACGGAGGTGGCGGGAGAGGAGGTCTGAATTGAGACTGAGACTGAGACTGCTAAGGCTGAGAAGCTTGCGAAAATTGTGCCGGCTTTGGCAGCAAGGGACAATCACGAACCACGTGACCCGGCTAGTCACAACGATAATAAACCACTGGCAAGGAACAAGGCCTACCAGAATGACTACCACCACATCTCGTACACAGCTTCGGAGGTCCCATCACTTGTCTCCGCTGCTGTTGAGAAGGTAGAGCAGACTACTGCACAGTGCCCAAAGATACCTGTCGCTCGAATCTCTTCTTCAACTTCTTAAACTTCTTGAACTTAGGCCTGAAGGAAGAAGTACCACTCGCAGCAAGAATGACCGGAGGAACTCCCAACATAGAAGGCTGATAACTCGGGTGAAGTGGAATAGTCAACTGAATCGACGCTGCTTGAGAAAAATCATGAGATCTAGTCATATCTAGCTCAAGTGCTGCTGCTGCCTGATAAGCATCATTCATCACAGACACTCGGGTTGCAATTAAATGTTGCCTCAGATCGGGCCTCAAACCATGCAAGAAATACTCTGTCTTGAGGGCTTCATCGGCTAAAACATGGGGCACATAACGACCCAATTCCATCAACCGATTGCGATATTCCAGCACTGACATTCCACCTTGCACGAGCTCCATAAATTGATGCATCTTGTTCATGCGGGATATCCAGGACTGAAAGTACGCTCGAAAGTGGCGATAAATTCTGTCCAGGTGATTTGTCGGAGCGGATGGGAACGGAAGGCGACTTCCCATTCTATAGTCCACCAAGTAAGTGCTGCGCCCTGAAGCTGAAAAGTTCCAAGCATTACCTTCTCATCTTCAGTACATTCCATGGATCGAAAAACACGTTCAGCTGCATCCAGCCAAGCCCTGGCTGCGTCTGGATCAGCTTGACCTTTGTAAGTCGGCGGATGGAACAATAGAAATTCCTTCAATGTATGACCATGACCACCAGGCACGTCTTCTTGCATCGAAATAGCAGGAGCTGGAGCAAGAATAGCTTGAGCTTGATCCGGAACAATCACTGGAGGAGATGAGGCACTACTTTCTTCTTGAGGAGCAGGACCTCGACCTCGACCACGGCCTCTCCTACGAGGCGGCATATTGAAGCTAGAAAACTGCCAACTGGCGCTCCTTCCCATAAGGTCGACGGCGATGCAGATCTCAGACAACTCAGATGACGGATCCTGAGGAGGCGATGGTGGGCTACGTCGCAGAGACGCCTCCGCGTCGACCACAGGAGCCTTGCCCTTGTTACGCCCCCGCACCGAAGGTACCGGAGCAGGGGGACGACCACCGATTCACTGGCCACCAGAGGCTGCGGAGCCCCGAAAGAGGGCCGCCCAGACACCGACGCAGGCGGAGCGCGGTGCCGAGCAAGGGGAGAAGTCCTTGGACGCTTCCTCGACCGACGACGAGCATCCATAACCGCCAGTTCATCGTCAGTCAGGGCTACACGACTGCCGCCAGCCATGCTGGAGCCCTCGCCAATGGCACCACCGACTTCTTCAATAGAGTCCCTCGGAGGGCTAAGACCTTCACTCACCACGGAGCCGCCCTCACCCGTAGCAGACACGACCGGCGAGCACACTAAGGGAACTCCGGTAGGAACTGAAAGCCGCAACCTTCCCGGGGCAAACACCGCCTCGACTGCGGGGGGAACGACTGACACCTGGCCAGTCCCCGAAATCACATGATCAACGGGGCGAGGAACGTTCCGCGGCAATTTGACGATCTCGGAGGTCCAACCCTGAGGTTCGAGCGCCCCTGAAAGTAAGACAGAGTTCGATTAAGCGTTCTTCGTAAGAAAGCGACCTGTGGAAGGAACAAAACCTGTACCTTGCGGCAACGGGGGACACAATCCCAGCTCCCGAAGCAGCACTGGAGTCAGAGCCAAGTCTGCATCAGCCAGAGGATACCGCTCGACGGCTTTCAGTTTCTGTCGATCCTCGGCCCAGAGGGGAGGCTTAGTGTCTCGCCATGTGGAAGGGAAACCTCCACGCATCCATCCGTTGGAGGCCTCCCACTCCTGCGACTTGACGAGGTATACATACTTCTCCACCCAACCTTTGCGATTGTACGTGGTGGTGGAAACTCGAATGAGGTACTGGCGGGAGCAAAACTTGAAATAAGCAAAGTATGTGTTGGATGGGCAACTCTGGAGGAGGTAGAAATGTCGGAATAGATCTACAGTCGGCTCCACCGATGCCCTACGACACGAGTAGACAAACCCACACAGGATAGAGTACGAATTTGGGGTTATGGCCCCAGGACGCCGTCTGTAATGGTGAAGGATAGCCACGATGAAGGGATGAACAAGGATATGGAAGCCCACTTGGAAAGAAGCTATTGGCATCATGATCCCACCAGAAGGATAAGCCATGATGTCGTCGCCTACGGTAGGGAAGATGATGTCGAGTTCCGGGGGGATCTGGAAGGCTTCCCGCAAGCCATTATACACTCGGTACGAGACCAGCGGCGGAGACCTAGGCCTGCTAGTGCCTGCACCAGCAGTGCTGGGCACGGCCCCTTGGTCTTGGGAGACTTCCTCAGACGAGGAAGAACTAACTCGAAGGGTCTTCCTCAGATAATTCACAACCGGTTAGGTGGACCGTCTCAAGCCCCTCCATCGGAACAAGAAGCCTCCTCGACTCTGAGGAGGGAGTAGTCTGGAGTGTGCCAGCCACCTCCGGAGACAGAAGCTCTCGAGGGGCATCGAGGCAGCCTCCGAGTGCGCCCTTATAGCCCCTCGACCCAGTGACAATCAGAGTTGTCCCTCCGACTGCGAGACTTTAAGAGGTGTTTCGTAGAGCAAGAGCGCACCTTCTACGCCTTGCAAAAGACCTCTCCCGAGGAAGATGAGGAGAAATCCCCATTCTCGATCACGTCTTGAAGGCAGAGATCTCTCCCAAGATCTCCCTCCTGACCTTCAAGTCATATGACGGCCAAGGCAACCCGGCCGACCACTTTGACAGCTTCGATGCTCTGATGACTCTCCACGAGACTTCTGACGCTATCAAGTGCCGAGCATTCGTGACCACACTAGTCCAGGGTGCTCAAGCTTGGTTCAGAACCCTCACCCTAGGCAGCGTCTGGGACTTCAAGTAGTTTGTGCGGATCTTCAAGGAGAGCTTCACTGGTAGTGGTCCCCCTACGTTGGTAGCGGGGCTGTTGGCCCTCAAACAGGAGCAGGGGGAGAAGTTGCGGGCCTACATTAACCGATTTAAATCGGAGGCCTTGCGCATCCCCCGCCTGGATGTAGCCTCGGCCATAACCGCGCTGACTGGAGGCACCCGCGACGAAAATCTCCGGCGCGAGCTAGTCTTGTATCCTCCCACATCCCTTGCCGAGCTAGTGACCCTAGCATTGCGCCACGCTGAATGCGAGGAAGTCCTCAACGCCTTCCGCGGCACAACCGGCTCGGGTCGGGAGGGGGACAAGAAGCGAGCGTCTGAGCCAAGCTCGGGCCAAGGAAAAAGGCGGAACCGAGATGGGGAGCACAAAGAACCGTCTCGGAGGTACGAGCGGTACACCACCCTAACCGCTCCGGTTTATGAGATCTATGAAGACATCAAAGGCTCGGGTCTCCTTCGCCAACCCGAGCCTATGAAGGCGAAACGTCGCAACCGCCGCAAACACTGCCTCTTCCACAGCGACCATGGGCACCACACCGGCGACTGCCACCAGCTCCAGGATGAGATCGAGCATCTCGTCTGTCAGGGGCACTTGTCCCGGTACGTGTCCGGGCAGACGGAGGACCGCGGCGCCCCCGAGGAGATCGACAACATCCCTCGTGGGGTCCACATCAACGTCATCACTGGAGGAGCTGCGTCAGGAGGAGATAGCAGCCGAGGAAGGAAGCGTCATGCCGAGTGGGCGAGCCGAGCCTCTGAGCCCTCTAAGGCCCCACCGGCAAGCGAGCCGCAGGCCCTGGTATTCTCTGACCAGGACCTGGAAGGGTTAACAACCCCGCACGACGACGCCCTAGTTGTATCGGCCACAATAAACCATTGTAATGTAGACAGAATCTTAGTCGACAATGGTAGTGAAAATTTTATTACTCTTTGTTATTTTATATAGTTTTTGTGAGTTTGTTGTTATTATTTATTATATTTTCTTTGCATTTGAGGCATGTGTGGAAGGACGAGTCAGAAGGGCTGGAGAAGGGTCCATGCAGGCCAGACAGAGGTCTGAGCATGCTTGGGACGAGGTCGGTGCTAGTTCGGGGTAAAGGTCTATGCTAGTTGGAGTAGGGTCTGTGCTAATCTGAGCAAGGTTTGTGCTAGTCTGAGCAAAGTCTGTGCTAGTTGGGGTGAGGTTTATGCTAATTTGAACGAGGTCTATGCTAGTTTAGGGTTGAGGTCAGTGTTAGTTGGGTGAAGGTCCGTGCAGCTGGGGGGGCTGAGGTCTATACTAGTGCAGCTAAGGTCGATGCTAGTCAGGACCAAGGCAAGGAGGGTCTATGCTAGTGGCAACCTTAATGCAACTAGGGTCAATGCTAGTTGGGGGCTGGGGTCGGTGCTAGCTGGGCTGGGGTGTACCGATTGAGAGATGGGGTGCAGGTGTGTTGGCCAGGCGCGAATAAGGTGTGCCGGCCAGGGCTCGCGCGGAGCGTGCCTAAGAAGGAGTGTGCCGGGGAGGCCAAGCTGGGGCTGTACCAGCGAAGGGCAATGGCAGGCTGCACCGGTGAAGGCTGTGTCGGCAAAGGGAGGGTTAGAGTGTGCCGTGGAAGGCCAAGCTGGGGTGTGCTGGTGGGGGAGGCACAGGCATGCCGGGCAAGGTCTGAGCTAGTTCAGGTGGGGTCTGTGTTAGTTCGCCTGGGGAAGGGCTGGGATGACTGGAGTACGTATCGGGAGGAACTGACGAGGGGCCCACTCCTCTCCCATTCTCTTAGGGCCTTTCTTTTCTTCTCTTTCTTACTTTCATGTAGTGCTTTGGGAATCTTCTCTTCATGTCTCTTAACTGTTTCTTGTTCTCTCTTCTCTGCAGGACGAGTGTTCAAGTTACTTAGTCATTGTTCGACTCGGTTCCCTTCGTGTTGCACACAGTTCTCTTACCTCGATTGGAGCGGCTTGCCATTGTTCGTTCCATTTGTTCGTTACTTCTGTTAGTCTTTTAACTTGTTATTAATCTATTTGTTTGTTGCTCCCTTTTGTCTTCGTCATGTTATTATTTCCAACAAAAATTCGACAACATCTCCCCTTCACACGAGCGTAAGGGAGATGAAGGGAACACGCCCACATGGAGTGGCGGAACCCGACAATTGGAGGTGGACGCCCGAGAGCGGCAACACCTTTTATAAAACCTCGAAAAACCCAGAAGAAACGACGGACAGGAGATATCCCTAGGACTGGTCAGGGACACACCGGTCAAGAAGGAGGGACGGGCTAGGAGAGGTCGGGATGTGCCGGGTTGGGGGTGACTAAGGTGTGATAGACTGGAAGGGCACAAGGCGTGCCGAGCTAAGAGGCACAAGGTGTGCCGGGTAAAGAAGGCACGGGGTGTGGGCTAGGCGCCGTTGGAACGGGCTCGACGAGTAGGTCGAGACAGTACCCTCCATTCCGCGGTTCGGGGAGCGTGGAGACGAGATGGGCCGAGAGGAGCCGCGACGCCCCGTCGCCCGATCTGCACCGTCTGGTGGGCTTCGTCGAGATCGAGATAGGGGAATGTGATCTTCGTCTTGCCAGGAGCATTTTGACGCCTCATGCCTCGCCGATGGCGAACGTTTATCTCATTTTCCGTGTAAATCTCTTTTTGGTAAATTTTAGGTCTAATTTGGGATTTTTCTTCCATTCTCCCGGTTTTGATCGAAACAGCCGCTAATCGAGGCACGAGAGGTGCCGTTGGGAATATCTTGTCGCGAGGATCGCGTGGACGTCCTTCTTCCCTCGATCCGCGGAGCGTGGAGGCGCGTGGTGTCGGGAGGTCGTCGTTGCCCTCGTCGTCCGTGCTGCATCGAATCGACGTCCTCGTCATAGCAGAGGTAGGGGGATGGACTCCTTACTTGTTAGGATCATTTCTACACCACTTGCACATCCATCCACGGCCGTTTGGCCCATTTAATGTCCATGTTTAGTTTCATCCTAAAATATGTTAAAAACATGTTAATTAGTGTTTTAATTACTTATAAATTATTTATGGGCATGTTTATTCCATTTCTAGCTTCTGTGGGCATGGTTGGATGCATGGCATGGTTTTTCTTTTCGTTTTCTACAGGTTTTTGTAATCAAACCCGTCGAATTCCATCGACCGGGGCATGGTTCGGGTTCAACCCGTACCTGCTCGTCATCCAGATCGCATGGCAGTCACCCCACTGACCGACATGTGTTTAACACACCTTTACTGGGGCGTTATGCCCACATGGCGGACCACTCCAGGTCCGTTATGCTCGTGAATTGGCTTAGATAGGTGGTTAGTATAGCGCACATGTCCCTGACCGTTATGGTCATGGGTTTTCTGTAGATTTTTCACGTTCGGGTGACTTTAACGCACCCTTGGTAGACCGCCATATCCCCTTTGACCGACTAGTTTGACTATTGACCATTGACTAGTAAGGCGGTTAGCACGGCGGTCTAGGGTAGACGCATTATGCTGATATAACGCCCCTCACCCAGTGCGTTATATCATGCATTCAACCATGGTTTCCTATGGATTCCTGGTGTTCGGGAGACCTTAACGGACCTCGACCCATGCGTTATAGTCTCATAACGCATGAGTCCAGGCGCGTTATTCTCCCTGGTTTATGGCTTCAACTCATGCGAGTATAACGGCCATGAGAGGTGCGTCATACTCAGCATAACGCCCCATGCCTGGTGCGTTATGCTTTGCATCCCTGATTACACTTCATTGTGCATTAGAGTATAACGCACTGGAGTAGATGCGTTATACTGTACATAACACGCTATCGCAAGTGCGTTATGGTCTGCATACCTGTGCCTTGTGTTCACCTGAGCGTTCGGGTGAGTATAACGGACGTAGCACAAAAAAATAAAGCAAAGATACATCAGGCCTCGGGTCCGCCCTGAGACTCGGGGATCAAAGGCTCTTCGGCCTCAGGTGATCCACCCCTGGCACCCTCGGCGACGGTCGACCCAGGCACTGACCCCACTGGTGTGGGAATTGCCTTGGTCGCACGCCTTCCCGAGGCAGTCGGAGTTGGTGATCCCTCGGACCAGGTAGAGTCCCCCCGACTTCCCTCTTCACTGGACGCCAAACCAGAAGGTTTGGAAGACGCCGAATCCAAGTCGTAGTGCTGCCCGAACAGGAAGACGATGCTCCTCTACCCAAAAGTTGGCCCGACGATAGCCTTGGGCGAACACCTTTCAGATGCCTCGACGGAAGCCCGATTGGTAATAAGGGAAGGCAGCCTTTTGGAGATCAGCTTGGTAGTCCTCTGAGCTTTTGTACCGCTCGAGCGCCTCTACCTCGTCCGACTCCACCCGACTAGCAAGCTCGACCGACCTTTTCTCTGCCTCGACTAGTGCAGCCTCAACCTATGCCCGAAGTCGCTCGGCCTCCTCGGCTCGGCCCTCAAGCTCCGCTCGCTCAGACTCCCATTGCCCGTCACGCTCGACCTGAGTCATGCTCTCCTACTCTAGGAGCCTACTCTTCAACTCGAGTGAACTACGGGCCTGAGCTAGCTGGTCGGCTGATGCCCAGGCCTCCGCCTGGCTCGACTTCGCCCGTTCCCAGAGCGAAGTGACCTCCTGTCGAAGCCCCTCGAGATCGACAGTGAGCCGAGTGATCTTCCGATCGGATGTGCTAACAGCCGAAGAAAGATTCGATCGCTCTGACTCCGCCCGAGGGTAGGCGTAGGCTATGTCGGCCCCCATCTCGGCTAGCAACAAACTGCCCTCCATGATCATTTCGAGGACCGCAGATGGAGGCTTCTGCGTAATTCCTCCTCGCACCACCCCCGAGGCTATGTTATGGCATCACTGGTATAGGGGCCCCCAGACGCCGGGAGGAGGGCCAGCCCTCTCCGAAGCGGCTGGAATAGGGGCTCCCCCCTCTAGCGATACCCCCTCGGGAGCCCCACTAGTTGGCTCAGACTGGGCCACCCTGTCCTGTGTCTCTCCTGCCTCAGCCGGTTGGGATGGAGTCGCGTCTCCTCACGACCCTCCTGCCCCGATCGGCTCGCCCCCGGTGCCTCCAACTTGCGCTCCTCTGACTTCCCCCGACGCTCTAGCATCAGCAATCACCGCCCGAGAATCACTCACCCCCACTGTGGCCTCATCGGCCCTCTCTCACTGGGCAGAAGGGCGAGCCTGCCGAATAGGCTTGGCCCCTTCCAGCTCGACGGAGGGGAGAGCTGAGCAACCACCATCCTCGACTGAGTGGACGGCCCCGGCCTTCTTGGCCCGCTTCTTCTCAGCAGACTGAGCCTTCATAGAATCCCACAGCATCTTCTCCATGGGGTCCTTGCGCTTGGTCCCCCGCTATTGGTTGGGGCATCCCAAACCCTTAGGGATTCAATCTCTAGCTGAGCCAAACCCCGAAACAGTGAGGTCCCACTTCGGACCCTCATCTCCATCATCGGATTGCCTACGGATACGAGAGTGCGCTTAGCGGGTGAGTCCGCTTGAGTGAAGCTAACGGTTCATTGCTTGTTAGGTCCGAGGGGTCATCGGTCTTGTGGCTATCACCCCCAAGGTGGTGTCACATCAGATACCCTGCCACTGCCAACTCGGCATAAGCCGCAAAGGATCTCCATGAATTCATCCTTCTTGATCTATGGAACCACAGGTTGTGGCTTGGATGTTTGCTACTTTACGGATTTCTAGGCAGCCAAATAAGCTTTCACTTCAGGCTCCCTCTGGGACTTCAATCTCCATAGATGATGGGGATAGATCTCAAATACCAAAGAAGGCTAGGAGCTCAAGAATTTATGCTCTGCGAAATCCCAACAGTCATTCCGGGAAAGCCTGTGGAAGGTGGTATGGGCATTCCACCACTTTATATATTCTGATGTTACACGAGGGAACCGCCCCAAAGTTGACACTTGGAAAGAAATCGCCTCACGATGAGGGAAATAGTCCCACCATGTGCGGGCTTCTTCAATAGCGGCCGACCCTTCTCTCGACTGACTCTCTAGTGGAAACTGTGCCTAAGATGGTGGAATTTGCTGGTCATAATTGAAGTTTTTGCCAAACCAGAAGGGATAGTAGGGTTCCAGATATGTGCTCCCACCCTTCCTGAATCCCAAAACACTGGGCCTGATGGATAATGCCCAGTCTACCAGCTCCGGCTCCAAAGATGGTCTTGTACAGACTTTGCCTGAGACAGAGTGAATATATTCCTCCACCTCACCAAACTTGCACTCCCGCATGTAGTTTACCAATGGGCTAGAGCGGGTAGCCAAGCACCAGAAGTGTAAAGCTCCAGGGGCATTCACAGGCACCTTTGTCAGTTGCCCCCTGATTGTAAAAAGCTGGACTGATGCTTGCTGAGGTTCGGCACTAGCAAACGCCAGCATTTTGGGAAATTGGTTGGATGACTGCAGCACCAGGGGAGCATACTCGTGGAATAAAGAGCACGCCCAAGAATTAAAGAAGTGAAGCGGACCTACAGTCCGCAGATTCCTAGGGAGACGAGTATGATGAAGATCTCCCAGCATCTTGTAAATCAAGCATAATGTGGCTGGGCAGAGAGACAGCTTCATGCCCCACGTCATCAAGCACACCAGGTGTATAGCCTCAGCGCGAATCGCCGTCTCATCCCCCTGCGGGAGAGCGAACGTACATAGCCAATTTGTTAGATAGGCTGCACAGTGCGTGATAGGATCTACTTCGGCTGGGTTAGGGCCGCTTCGCCACCCTTTTCGGAGAGAAGGGGATAGATGTGCCTTTCACTGGGCCCACTGGCCCACGTCTCTGGCTGGGTTTAACGTCTTCACATTGATTAGCCCCCTTGACTTAAGGGGAGGCATCTTGGACATTTTTCACCCATTGTCCCCTTGACTTGTCCAAGAAGGAAAGAATCATTCTAGAAGCGGCCTTGGCATTTGACCAACCCCACATGGACCCCTAGGACTTAGGTGGACCAATGGAGAAGGAGTGGGGGCCCCTTGCTGGGCCTACTGAACTTTTACATAAAAACTGAAAGATCCTTATAAAGCCTTACAATTGCAAACCTACTTTCCCAATGATATAAAAGTAAACTAAAAAGATGCAAATGTAAAATAAAATGTTAGTGCTCGGTGTCGATTCCCATCAATTCTCCCCGGGTGGGAAGAACTCAACCCCGCCGAGTAAGGGGTAGCTGCTCGTGTGTCGCTCCGACAGATCCGTCACCGCACCAGGAAGTGCGGAGTACACTCCACTCCTAGAGATCGGCACCTGCTCATCCCATATACATTCTATATGTTATGCTATGGGGAATGAGGCTAGTGGTGGACACTCCGGGTTGGGGTCACTCTTAAGGAAGGGAGACAGCTCAATGACACACTAGGAATCACCACTGTGTCCCTTTGGTGACTAGATCCAATACACTAAGAAGAGCTGAATCTGTATCTGTCTAGCAAGTCTACAACGTACGCATAAGATCAGACTTGCCTTGTACTCGAAAGGGGCAAACATCATGAGCTTGCGACAGACTCGACAGACTCATGACAAATTGGACAAACAAAGAAAAACGCAGACAGACACGGACTCTTACATTACCCTAAACCTAAAGTTAGTCCAACCCATACATATGTAGTGGTGGACTAGGACACCTGAATATGTGCCATGCATGCATTTGACGTAACCGGAGATTGACGTCATGGGGGACTCTTTAACATCTTAATACTAACCAAGCATGCATCGAGCTCCGATGGGACTTGGGTGTGGGAAGTTCGGGAGGTTTGGGTGGGCTAGGAGAACCGAAGTCTTCATTACCCCCATTTGATGGTTCGGACCCATTGCTTTATGAAGGTAGCCTAGCCTTAGTGGGAGGGGTGTGGTAGAGGACTTCCCCGGTAAGGTAGAAGAGGAGTGGTGGGTCATGACGCTGACTAGGAAAGGGATCAAATGGGTCAAAGAATGTATGACCCCTAGTGGTAGGTTCATCCATTACATAGTCCCATATTTGTCATCCATGAAGGTGCAAGTGGTCACCTTCATTCATCGTAGTAGATGGGATGATGTATAGGATATAGGGTTCCTCCCTTGGGACAAATGGACTAAACTGAGGCTCGGTCGGCAAGGGATGGAATAACAGAACCACTGTGGTGACGTGACCCACGGTGTATACGGAGGTAATAGACCCCAATGCGGGATATGTAAAGCTACGACTCGTGGGTTGGTCGAAGTCTGGGGCTAATAAGTGTGTCAACTGCAACTGTCGGTCTAATCCCATAAGAAGGTCATCCAATGTGTCCACATGGTGAGCGAAATTGTTTCTGTTATTTAGAATCTGAATAGAAATATATTCCTTGTGAGAGTTAGTATAATGATACTTGTTTTGTGATGTTAGTTACAGTTTTATGTTTCTATAATCTTTTGAGTATCGTCTTGCAAAGTTTTAGCACCCTTGTAGTGAATGGGCATGGGCAAAAGGACAGGTTGAACTTGGTAACTTGTTGAGTCTATTTGTAGACTCACCCTTGCAAACTTTTCCAGGTGTTTCTGCAAGTGAGGACGAGACTTTAGTGCATAGTGACTCCGAGCGAGAAGAGTTGGTGTAATAGTTAGCATTTTTTCCTTCTCTTTCCAATTTGAGACTGTTGTATCTGATGGACTTGTTATTTTCCTTCCACTGCTTATTGCACTCCCTTTACTTGTGTAATTCAACAACCAATTCTGTTCTATTGGATATTTTCCCACTGTGGCATCCCTCCTAACCCGATGAGAGTTGGAAACTGAATCAGGTCGAAAGGTGGGGTGTTACAGAAAGTGGTATCAGAGCCTAAATATTGTGAATTTACATAAGTAAACAATCCATCAGTTAAATTCTTGTCCCAAAACCTAGATAGCTTCACAAGTTACTTGAGTAGGAAAAATAACTATAAAGAAATGACATAGAATAAAGAAAGTCAACCTCTTTAATTCATTATGTTAACAAGGTTATGGCATCTTGTGGTCGCCGTGCTGCTGCCCCTACTCGTGAGGAGGAGCTGAGGAGAGATGGAGGTGAAGGTCAACAAAGATTGCCGGTGCCGCCGCCGCCGCCATTGGTAGAGTACATTCATGCAAGGGTTGGTTCGGGTGATGCAAACTCAAGCTGATGCGCAAGCTTCATTGCAAGCTCAACTTTAGGCTCAAGCCCATGTATGGTAGATTGGGTTGAGTGTGTAGCTTTGGTTGTAGTAGGCTGGTAAGTAATCTATAGTGCTCCTGATTTAGGCTCCACCCCAACTGGAGTTGGTTCAACGGATCATTGACGGGCCATCGATCATGGAGTGGTTCCGATGACTGAACCCGCCATCTTTTAAGGGGGAGAGCCAACCACTAGTTGCAGAGCATTAGTTGCGGGCTATGGAGAAGGTGTTTTGGACCATTCGATGTGAGGAGAATGAGAAGGTTAATTTGGTAACTTTCATGTTAGAGGTAAGGAGTTTTTGTCCTTCCTTGCGAAATGGGTGTTAGTGTTGTGTTCACACAAGATTGGATCCTATCATTGCAGGAGCATGCAGATGTTTGGTGGTCCTCTATTCTATGGAACCAGTATGAGGACGGTGTAGTGGAAGCTACTTGGGAAGAGTTTGTTCAATTGTTCAAGGCAAAGTACATCCCCGAGCATGTTCAAGACAAGATGGAATAGGAATTTCTCACTTTGACTCAAGGGTCCATGACGGTCTTGGAGTGTGAGGCACGTTTTGCAGAGCTGGCCAGGTATGTGCATCATATTGCGACCGATGAATGGCAGAAGGTGAAGAAGTTCATGATGGGCCTTCGACCGTCCCTGAGAACTAGATTGGTGGCATTCAATCACCACACGATGGAAGAAGCTCTTAGTGCGGCATGTCGACAAGAATGTGAAATGGAGTAATATCAAGAAGAGAAGAAAGCTTTGGCAAAGAGGCCATCATCATCCTCCCACCGGCAAGACTGTAAGAAGAAGGCATCTTTCTCTTGACCATCAGACTTTGTGCCAACAAAGTCCGCACCTCAAGCTGGTGGATCGGGTGGATCGTCGGGAGGCAAGACAGAGTGCAAACATTGTAGGAAATGGCATGGAGGTAAAGAGTGCTGGATGGTGACTGGTAGGTGTCTGCGATGTGGAAGCCTGATCACAAGATTAAAGATTGTCCGAAGGCACAGTTGTCTTTGACCACTAAAGCCCCGACGACGGCAGCCACAGCACCTGCAGCAGCAAAACCAACCGGGAAGTCTAGAGCGCCAGCACATGTATTCACACTAGCTAAGGAAGATGCGGAGCAAGGGGACCATGTGACTGAAGGTACACTTTTCATATCGAGTTTCTATGCTAGAGTTTTATTTGACACTGGTGCCACTCATTGGTTCATGTTCGAACAGTTTTCAAAAGCATTGCATGATGAGTTAGGTTTGGTAGCCGAGGACTTGGATGTGCCCCTTCTAGTGCACACGCCCGCAGGAGCATTGTCCACTACCAAGAATTATCCTTCCTTGCTTGTAAATATTAAAGGGTGGGAATTGTCAGGTCCCTTCTATCTTTTGAAGATGAAGGACTATGATGCTATTCTTGGTCTTGATTGGCTGGAGAGGCATTATGCTCTCATTGATTGTCGCAAGAAGCGGGTTGTGTTTTGCATCCCTGGTGAGAAGGAGTTCTTCCACCCTTTACCCAAGCATGGGTCTGGAAAGTTCGTAATCTCGGCCATGAAGGCAGCTAGAGCATTGTGCAAGGGTTGTAGTGCTTTCCTAGCCTGTATCGTGACCTCGGTTGAAGTCAAGGAAGCGCTATCTCTGGAGAGGATTGAAGTGGTTCGAGATTACCCCGATGTCTTCCCAGAGGATTTGCCAGGGTTGCCGCCTGTCCGGGAGATCGAATTCTCTATTGATCTTCTACCCGGTACAACACCAATTTCCAAAGCACCTTATCGAATGGCACCAGCAGAGTTGGTTGAGTTGAGGAAGCAGTTGCAAGAGCTATTGGACAAGGGTTTTATTCGACCAAGTGTCTCACCTTGGGGAGCCCCGGTTCTTTTCGTGAAGAAGAAGGATGGATCACTTCGACTATGTATTGATTATCGGAAGCTCAACCAGGTAACTGTGAAGAACCGCTATCCTCTGCCCCGCATTGATGATCTCTTTGATCAATTGCAAGGTGCCACTGTATTCTCGAAGATTGATTTGCGCTCAGGTTATCATCAACTTCAAATTAGGGAAGAGGATACTTCGAAGACAGCTTTTCGAACTAGATATGGGCACTATGAATTCTTGGTTTTACCTTTTGGTCTAACGAATGCCCCCGCAGCATTTATGGACCTGATGAACCGAGTGTTTAAGCCCTTTTTGGATAGCTTCGTGGTGGTATTTATTGATGATGTGCTGATTTATTCCCCCGACGAAGCATCTCATCGTGAGCATTTAAAGATTGTTTTGGAGATTCTTCGGATGCACAAGTTGTATGCTAAGTTCAGTAAGTGCGACTTCTGGCTCAAGGAGGTTCACTTTCTTGGCCACGTAATATCCGGCAATGGCGTAGCTGTCGATCCATCGAAAGTCCAAGCTGTGTTGGAATGGGAGGCTCCGAAGACTCCCACTGAAATTCAGAGTTTTCTTGGGTTGGCTGGATATTATCGGAAGTTCATTAAAGGCTTTGCTTCGATTGCTGCACCCTTGACGAGATTAACAAGGAAAGGAGTGAAATTCATATGGACTGAGGACTGTGAGCGGAGTTTTCAAGAGTTGAAGAACTGTTTGACTTCTGCTCCACTATTGGTCCTGCCCAATAGCACAGACACTTTTACTCTTTTTACCGATGCTTCAAGGGTCGGTGTTGGTTGTGTCTTAATGCAAAATGGTAGGGTTGTAGCTTATGCTTCTAGGCAGCTGAAGGAACATGAGAAGAACTACCCTACGCATGATCTGGAATTGGCAGCCGTTGTTCATGCATTAAAAATTTGGAGGCACTACCTTTATGGAGTTAAATTTGAAATCTTCACGGATCATAAGAGTCTCAAGTACTTGTTCTCGCAGAAGGAGTTGAACTTACGACAGAGAAGGTGGATAGAATTTTTGAAGGACTATGACTTTGAGCTGCTTTATCATCCCGGGAAAGCAAATGTGGTAGCTAGAGAAAAATAAAAGATCTCACCCATGAAATTTCATGAATAAACTCCATCACAATTTAAATATAAAAATCATTGAAGTTTAGGGGTGTTTACTAATTAAAAATTCAGATTTTGAAACACGACTTGCACTACTATTAAGAAACGACAATCCCTTCCCGACAGCTTTTTCGATTTTCTTATCCCTCCAGCATGGGTCAGCTGTAAACCCACTAAATCCCCTATAATTCTAGATCTTGCCCCCCATCCTGTCAATCCTAATGTTATAAGAAACCCTCTATTCCCCTCCTATCCTGCTAGCTAGAAGGTTAGTTGACGGGACAGGCTCTGAAGGGTTGCAGAGGAGGAGGGAGCTGCTGTCTTCTTCCCTTCTTCTTCCACGCACCCTTTTTCTGCCACAACAGAGGTAGGTGTTCTCATGCTTTTAACCAAACTTGTAGCTAATTAGGGTATATTAGCATGTAACGTTTGTAATTAGCTCATCTCCATGCGAAATTAAGGTTTGGGCATCATGTTTTATCGTTTATTAGGATAGATCTATCATGTTTTAGTAAACTATAGCCAAACCTGTTAGCAATTTTGTAGAAACCAGTTAGTTTACTTAAGTAACTGCATGATATTCATGTTTAAACGACCTATTTTATACATCATGTTAAAAATCTGTAAGAACCTATTAGTTTACCTAAGTTAATTGAAGAAGAACTCCATGTTACATCATGCTTAAATGTCCTGTTATGTACTAAGTAACTACGTGATGTTAAAAACTCAATATTAGTGAAGTTACAGCATGAAATGAATGTATGAAACTAGATCTGTAATCCTAATAACCTCCTCGATCTGTCCATGTCATTAGTTTTTCATAAGTCAGCTTAATTTGAAGGGTGCCCCGGACACGGACGCCATTCAATGAATAGCGGCTGTATAACAGACGCGTATTCCACTCGAAAAATGGGCCAACCTACCCCTCTTTGAAGGGCTCCCCCCTAGGGCACCTACTAATAAGGGGCGTCCCCCCTAGGGCGCCTTCTAACAGAAGGTGACAGACCTAGGGGTGCCTCCTTCTGAAAGACGGCAGCCCCTTGGGCACCTTCTAACTATCTCCTTCTATCACAAGTTAAAATTTGATTAGTTAAACCCTTGTTATCATTAGTTAAACCACTGGTTAAACTAGTTAATCGTATAGTTAAACCCATGCATCAGTCTGATAGGTGCCCATGACAAGGGCGCCTCTTACAGCCATCAGACTAAAAGGCACCCAAGGTAGGGGCGCCAATTACTAAGAGAAGTCTGTCCTATCAGTGAAAGATGGCAGCCCTCTGGTGATGGGGGCATCATTTACCCCCTCCACATTTTTCGAAGCTTGGATAGATCGTCATCATGTACCATCGTGTTCTTACATTTCTTTGAGTCATGCCATGTAGCTTTTATATTTTATTTGAGTCATTTTGATGTATTATTTGAGTCATGTTGAGTTGTAGACCTCAGAGATGTCGAGGCCTCAGTGCTTGTCGGACTCCGCATCTGTTGCAGCTCTGACATGCGGAAGGGCTCCTCCGCCCTTGCACGTCTTATACTTCGGGCCTCCTCCTTGGTGACCCAGATCTTCTTCAAATGGTGCTGGCGCTCCTCCACTGGGTTGCCCCCCGTCCTTGACCAGGGAGCTCGTCGCTTGGGCCACTGCAGGGGACCCTGAGTTGCCGCAGATACGGTAGGCTTCTTCTTCGCTCCGCCTTCCCGGACTTACCGGAGGAGCTCAAAGGGATTGGAGGTAAGGATGGTTGGGACGTGGCGGTCCTGTGGCAAGATCGGCTCGCCTCCATCGAGCCGGATGCGGATGTCTCCGACAATTACGGTCTTGCCGGAGCGAGATGCTGCTGCCGCAGGCTGCGTACCCTTGCGGCTACGGCGCTGCCCCCGTTGAGCAGGAGCGGCGCTGGCGACACCTGCCGTAGGCCTGGCGTCATTATGGCGGCGACGCTGCCCCCGTTGTGCAGGAGCAGCTCCTCTGAGGGTGGCCGCCTTGGAATCGGTGCCGTTGCGGCGACGGCGCTGCCCCCGTTGTGCAGGAGTGGCGCTGACAGTAATCTGGTTGACCGAGAAAGACTCGGCCATTTGATGGGACAAAGGGCTTGACACCCCTAGTCCGTGACGAGGTGGCCGGGCAAACCCGACCAATAGTTGAAGCCGAGGGCCTGACACCCCCGACGGCTGGCTTGTTGACCGGGCGGACCCGGCCGGTTGCTGAGGCGGAGGGCCTGACACCCTCGGTGGTCGTCTTCTTGGCCGAGCAAACCCAGCCAGTTGATGAGGTGGAGGGCTTGACACCCTCGGTGGTTGCTGCTGCAAGTGTGGCTGAGCTCGTCTCAACCACGGGTACAACGCCCAGGAAGAAGGGCGAGCCGACGACCGCAGGAAAGTCGCCGAAGACAATCGGGGTCGCCAGGTATCCGAACCTGGCATGGTTGGCGATGATCTGAGGGCCGTGAGTGATGCCGGCCATCGCTGCTGTTGTTGGTGGTGGTGGTGCGTAGCACGAACGAAGAAGGGCGCAGAAGTGCGAATAGCTCTCAGATGAGTAGAGAGTTGTATACCCTCCTCTTCTCGTCCTGTAAAAGGAAGAGGAGGGAAATCAGAACCTTAAAGAAGGTTTAGAAACTTTCTTTGACAGAAAGAAGAAAGGCGGGAAAGGTCCCACCGGGCATACCAGTCTGTTGAGCACGGAATTTTAAAAAATATTTTGTAAAAATATTGTTTGCTCTCTTTGAAAAGAAGCACTCCCTTGATACAGAGGATAATTCCGTGGGTGCGCATCGTATCAGATGATTTGGGTTCGGGTGCTGGACCTCTCCCCAATGACCGAAGTCAGTGTTGAGTTATATCGGCATAACGTCCGAACACCTTTGTTTAACTGTCAAAGAAGACCCAAAGCCTTTGACGCCCCTGGGCTGGTCCGTCACAGTGATTCGACCGTTGGTTTTTGACCGTTGGGGGTCATTGTAGCCTGACGCAACAGTGTTGGTCCGTCAGGGAAGGTGACGCCCTTGGGAAGGCACATTATGCCTTCCACCTAACGCACCTGTGCTGGTCCGTTAGGGACTATAACGCTCCTAGGGGAGTGCGTTACAGCCAACTTGCTCCCATGGCCTAACTCACCTGTGTTTGTCCGTTAGGTGACGTAATGCCCCTGGAGGAGCGCGTTACGTTCTATGTTTTCTCGTGACCATGACGCACCTGTGTTGGTCCGTCAAGTCCTATGATGCATCAACGTAGGTGCGTTACAGTTCGTTTCACACTGAGTGTCTGACGCGCCTTACTTGGTCCGTCAGATTATTGTGACGCACCAGGGTTGGTCCGTTACAGCCTGTGGCGCACTAGGGTTGGCACGTCACAGTGGGTTTTACACAGTTGGCCTGACACCCCTGTGTTGGGCCGTCAGACCATTGTGACGGCCCAGCGGTAGACTGTCAGAGCTTGTGGCAGGCCTGGGTAGGTCCATCAGGCTCTAGACTGCACTGGGTGATTTGTAGTCCCGTTTCTTCTCTGACTGTGGTCATCGTGCAGCGGTGCTAGTACATGGGGCGGTCCCTATACTTCGTCAGGTTCAGATGTTGTTTTCCGCGGCTTGAGAGTCTACTCCTTCAGAGACACTCCACTAGTCGTAGCTCGCCAGTACGGGTGTGTTGGTGTCCACCTGGGAGTGGTGGGATGGCTACCCTAAGGATGATTTTTAGACTGGTTTCCATCGAGCCCCACATCATCGGCCAGAGTCCGACTGAGGGAAAAACCAGTTAGAGGCCAGACCTAGGATGCATGGTCTGTGTGTGCATGCATGGTTGGGGGCTATTGGACACGCGTCGACGGGTGCGACCCCAGCTAGTCACTCACTTTGTGGTTACTTGTGTGTGTCTGAGTCTCACGCCTGGGGCGTAGCAGCTAGACACTTGTGACCAGGGATAAGACGTCAGACCAGTGGATGCATCCGATCATTGTTCTAGTGGGAGGTACTTCTGTTCTAGACAAGGAGTGGCAGACTGTCTGTCTCAATTGCTTCGACCTTCGGGTTTGGTCGTGTTGACCAGTGGGTTCCGGTCGTTTTGTCGTGGCGTGGGTGTGTGGGTTTTCACACCGTGAGACCAGTACTTGTAGTGCAGGACTTCTACTTCTAAGGTACTCGCTTAGCTACTAGCGTGGCAGTTTTTCATTTTGTGAGGTAGGGTTCGAGTGATCCCTACTAAGTCTTGTTCCGAGACTTATTCCCTGCGTGTTTTATCGCGTTTCAGGTGAGGCGCGGCTTCAGGGGAGCGCGTCTGAGGCTCAGTGTGGTTCGGGTGCCCAGCGTTAGTGCCAAAGGTCAGAGCCGGGGTATGCCCCGTGTAGCTGTACTTTTCTTTCTTGTCCTTCCAGGTCTTGGTCGGAGAACACCAAGGCCTACTGTTCGCTCGCCTGTGGGGCCTTGGGGGGCTCGGAGGCCTGGCTCACCCGCTCAACGTGATGCTTCCTTCCTCGACTACTGTCTCCTCCTGATGTCGCGTCACTAGCCATGACATTGATGTGGACCCTGCGGGGGATATTGTCGATCTCCTCAGGGGTGGCAGCATCTTTATTGTGCTGAGACACGTTCCAGGATAAATGCCCCTAGCGGACGAGGCGCTCGATCTCATCTTGTAGTTGATGACAATTGCCTGTATGGTGTCCTTGGTCACTGTGGAACAGACAATGCTTTTGGCGGTTGTGGTGCTTTGCCTTCATGGGCTCGGGTTGGCAGAGAAGGCCCGAGCCCTTGTTGTCTTCGTAAATCTTGTAGACGGGGGCGGTCAAGGGGGTGTACCGCTCATACCTCCGAGAGGGCTCTTTGTGGTCCCCATCCTGGTTCTGCCTCTTCCCTTGTCCGGAGCCTTACTCGGACTATCGCTTCTTGTCCACCTCCTGACCCGGGCCCATTGTGCTATGGCAGTCGGTGAGGTCTTCTTCACACTTGGTGTGACGTAGGGCCAGGGTCACAAGCTCGGCGAGGGAGGTGGGAGGATGAAGGACCAGCTCGCGCCACAGGGTCTCATAGCGGGTACCCCCGGTCAGCACGATTATGGTCGAGGCAACATCCAGGTGGGGGATACGCAGGGCCTCCAATTTAAATCAGTTAATATAGGCCCAGAGTCTTCCCCCCTGTTCCTGTTTGAGGGCCAACAGCCCCACTACTGACCGTGGAGGACCGATGCTAGTGAAGCTCTCCTTGAATACTTGCCCAAACTGTCAAAAATCACAGATGTTGCCTGAGGCGAGTGCTCGGAACCATGCCTGAGTGCCCTGGACTAGGGTGGTCATGAACGCTCGGCACTTGATGGCATCAAAAGCCCCATGTAAGGTCATGAGGGCGTCGAAACTATCGTAATGATCGGTCGGGTCTCCCTAGCTGTCATATGCTTTGAAGGTCAGCAGTAAAATCCTAGGGGAGATCTCGGCCTTCAAGATGAGGTTGGAGAATGAGGATTGCTCCTCATCCTCCGCAGCGGAGGTCTTTTGTAGAGTGTGGAGGGCGTGCTCTTGCTCTGCCAAATGCCTCTCAAAGTCTCACAGTCGGAGGGACAGCTCCAGTCGTCACTGGGTAGAGGGGCTATGGGGGCGCTCCTGTACGCTGCCCCGACGCCCCTCAAAGGTCTCGGTCTCCCGAGGTGGACGACGCACTTCAAACTTCTCTCTCCTCGGGGTGGAGGAGGCTTCTTGTTCCGGGGGAGGGGCTTGCGACGGACCACCTGACTAGTTTCATATTATCTTGTTGGGTCCAGGAATATGGCAATCAAGAGGGGAGGGGTGAATTGATGGCCAATTAAAATTCTGCTATTCAAATTTTAACACTTAACTTGTATTGACCGTACACGTCCTTACGTTGTTTTGGTCACTCCAGCTTAAGTCTGTTTCAGCTCCTGATGTGTCTCGCTTTGGTTGAAGTGCTCGACTAGATTCCGTGTCCCTTCCTGGTGAGCTTTTATTACTGAGCTTATTGCTTCTCGTCCCTTCGGGTAGAATCTTTTTCGAGACGTGCCTTGGAATTGCTATCTTAGTGATACTTCTGTCCTGTGTATGTTTAAGTGTGGACAGCTTTATTTTGAGTCTGATCTGCTCCTCATTTATTGGTTGCTTAGTTTTGAACTCTGTTATGGTGTTGAGAGCTGTAGCGTACCATGTTCATCGTGCCGTGTCCAGCGATCGATGTGTTAAGAAGGCTCATTCATCGTTTCAGGACGTAAAGGTAAGCTGAGGTTAGCATTTTTCCCTGTGCTTTGTGCTGTAGCTGGTACTCTCCTTCGTTGCACTTAGGTTCTTTGTGATCGGTCGTTCGCTAGATCAGTGCTCATGGTGTGTTAATTGCGATTCTAATAAGTTGCAGTGCCACCGTACGTGTGCTGAGATGCGATTACCGAAGTCTTTCATGATGCCTATGTGCGTTGTTAAGAGTGCGCAATGGAAGTGTGTGGGTTAGCTACCCACTGATCGAGGATCGTTATGGTGCGATTCTCGTTGGCCGAGAGGTTTTACTTCTTCTCGATGTGACTTCATCTTGGCTTCCTGTGCCTTGATGTCGTCTATTGTCATGCTATTGCTGGTAATTTTCTAGTATTGGCATTGGCATTTGCGAGTGTTGGGGGATTTATCGGCTTGTTTGCTGATTGAGTACCCTCTACTCTGCATCTCTTCTCGTGGGTGTTGTGCCCACTAGGCGTGTCTGTGGTCCTTGAGAAGCATTCCTTGAGATTGTCGTTTGTGTCACTTTTTCGTGTCGTGGGTCTTCCTTGGTGAGTAGTCTGACGCATGACTCGTTCCTTGTAGTCGGGTGATCAGCTGCTGTTATGCCTTGATGTGACCCTACTTGCAGATGTGTTCTGCGGTTCTATATGCTGTTTAGAGCTAGGATCCTACAGGTGCTGTCATGCTGTTTCTATATGGTTTTGTGTCTTTATCGTGGACCATTGTCTTGTCAGTTAGCATTGCTGTACTCTCCTTTCCTGGTGAGATTAGCTTACGGCTCAGTCAGGCATGTTGTCCGGCTTGGGATTGACTCGATTCTGTTTATGATCCAGTGCTGTTGTTTTGCTATCGTTCCTTCCATGTATTTGTCGTTGGTGTCCTATGTGCCAGGTGTTCCCTATCACCTTTGGCACTAGAACTGATGATGTTATCAGGCTATCAGCTGAGAGGACTATGTTTCCTTGTGTGAGCTGATGCTTTACGTGCCTATCGCCTCTGTCGTTCCGTTTCCTTGATGTCTGTTGTTATGGCAGTTGTGTCTCTTTTCCTATGAGACGTAAGCGACGTTGCCTTGTTTTGGCCCCCTATTATTTTCACACCCTATAGGGGTTAAAAAATCACCAACTCCCCAGGTATTCACCCTTCCTTTTCATGCATATTAGTTTCATTGCTGTATAGATATTGCACTTGTCCAGGGCTAATTGGGTTCCTTGCTTCTTGTGTCTACACTCTTTTGCAGGTCTACAGAGCTCATTACACGAGGCCCAACTCTTCTGGCCGGCCAAGAGGGGTGGAGATTCAAGTTCAATGTTGTGTCTTGTGTCTCCTATGATTTGTTGTCTAGTTTTAATGATTGGCAATAGTGGGTTTGACCATTATTTGACTTTGGCAACATTGTCTTTTTATAAGTTAGAATAAGTTTCTATTGCATAAAAGTCATTGTATATTCAGACAGATGCATTTAAAGGTCGATGCATGTTGCATATGTAGGTCGGTGCATGTTTATAGTATTGCATATGAAGGCCGGTGCAAGTTCATGCATGTTGCATATGAAGGTTAGTGCATATTCACCCACTATGTGTTTAAGGTCGATGCACATGCCTATCACTGCATCTTGAGTCTGTACACATGCACAAATCTTTTACACATGAAGGTCGGAGCACTTTCATATTACATCTATGCACATTTAAACATTCTGGTCATTTAATCAAACAGGTTGCATGCATATTCATCTTACCGAATAGGTTGTGTGCACAAACATGTTTCACAGGTTGATAGTCAGTGTAGATGTGCACGTATGTACACTCAAAGTCGGAGCACATGCATAAGAGTCTTTGTCAAGTATGAGCATCTTCGTTCAGGTCTGTACATATGCATAAAGTCTCCTTCACTAAGTCACAGTATATGCATGAACAAGGTCCAAGCATTTTCATAGCAGGGTCAATGCACATGTTCACTTGTCTGAAGAAAGGTCGATGTACTTTTTACCTCTGCCTGAAGATAGGTCTATGCACATTTTGCATCTACCTGAAGATAGGTCAATGCATATTTTGCATCTGTCTAAGGCAAGGTCGATGCACCTTTCACTAGCATAGAGTAAGGTCGGTGCACCTTTCACTAGCACAGACCAAGGTCGATGCACATCTTGCATCTTACATACCAAGGTCGATGCACATCTTGCATCTTGCATACTAAGGTTGATGCACATCTACCTTAGTCATCTATAAGGTCGATGCACTTCTACCTTAGTCATTTATAAGGTCAATGCACATCTACCTTAGTCATTTGTAAGGTCGATGCACATTTTCCTTAGCCATCTATAAGGTCGATGCACATCTGCCTTAGTCATTCATAAGGTCTATGCACATTTGCATTTAGCAAGGTCAGGTCGGTGCACATGTGTTAGCGATAGCATGTAAGGTCGATGCACATTTACCTTAATCATCTATAAGGTCGATGCACATCTGCCTTAGTCATCTATAAGGTCGATGCACATCTGCCTTAGTCATTTATAAGGTCGATGCACATTTTACATCTTGCATACTTAATGCACTACTTCCAATTCATGAATTCTATCTACCGACTATGTTTTCCTTTTGAATCGCTGCTATCTCCAATCAGATGCCCACTTTTTAATTTCTTCTTTCAATTTCTGTAGCTTAGTAGCAATGTTTTTAGCATATGGATTAACAAGAAGGAAATTGCGCTCAGGTCTGCTTAACTAATTAAGCTCTTCAAATTGTAACCATACATTCTCAAATCAGAAAGGAAACAAAGACAACCCTGTACACAGTCATGTAAAAGTGGATTATGATCCAATAGCATCCTTGGTTGTGCTATGACTTTAGTACCCAGGAATAAAGTGTTCCAATTGATATCTAACAGAATTCTGTCAAGTTTTGAAAAAGCAGGTTTCCTTCTATGATTAGACCAGGTGTATTCTGATTAGAAATGTCCAATTCCCCCTCGTCAGCAAAAAAACAAAAAAAGGGAGAACCTAATGATGCCAGAAGTAGGACCATGTTTGGGAGATAAGATAGAATCCTTGATGATGACAGATGAATCCACAAGGCAACAAAGAGAAACCAGATGAGATAGTTACTAATCTCACCTTGCAATTGAATGAGAAGAATGGGCAAATTGCGTCACTGGATGAACAGAAAGCTAAGTTGGTTCACATCAAGCTACAAGTATCTAATTTTGGATCTGAAAGGTCTGGATGACAATATCTATTATTGCACCATGAGGAGTAATAAAGAAATTCAGATGTTGAAATGCTATCCCTTTGTGACAAAGTTGCTGATCCAGAAATGAACCCAACAACCTGAAGAGAGCTTTAAAATCTAAACATGATGAGCTGCATGTTGAGAGATGCTTTAGAAATGAAATGGAGAGTAAACCAACAAACCTTGCATTATAGCTGAATGAAAATGTGAGTATCTGTCATCCTTGAATGAACAGATATCAGAATTAGCCTAAAAGGTGCTGGACATACAGTCAGAAAAGTCCACTGTGGAACAACCTTTACTGGACAGCAAGAAATGCAGAAGAGAACTAGATGCTCGGACATCAATGTTCAACTCTCAAATTACCAATCCACATGCTGAGCTGAACAAAGGGAGGGAAAGTTTGGGATACACATGCTATTAATCACACTTAGAGAAGGAGACTAGAGAGAAACTAGAGGCAGAAGTATCAAACTTTCGCATCTTTTTGAATGAAAAAATAGAAGCAGCGATTATATATTGATGAACAGAAACTTTCACATCTTAAATTAGAAAAGTTTATAGCAGAGAATCTTTTATTGAGCAGCAAGGAGAAAATTGGTGAGCGAGTCACTCAAATAGCAACCCTCCATTCCCAGGTTACCAGCCTATACGTTGAGATTAGCAAGTCACAAAAAATAATTGAAATCCACCGAAAAGGAATTGCAATCAGGAAGGGACATGAGGATAAGACTGGAAGCAACAGTTTCAGATCTAACATCTATGTGGAATCCAAAAGAAGGGTATTTGCGTTTTCCAGCTTCAATTGATCGTTATGGAATGGGTTGTGAGCAGGGAACATGTTTCTGGCGCGAACCCCATCGATTTCGGTCAACCGGGGGGGTTCCGGTTTCAAACTAGACCACCCCGCTGCCCAGCTCACATAACGGACACTCCAGTGACCGTTATGTACATGACGTGCCCCATTGGGTGCGTTATGTTGCTTGGCGGACCTGGACAGGTCCGTCATGCTGTGAAGATAATGGACGGGTCGTGATCCTTTATGTTCCCTGGCCTTTCCCAGCTCTTGAAACACCGTTAACATAACGGACTGGCCCAGGTCCATTATGGGGTTGGGAAACTGTGGAATTTATGCCATTCGGGTGGGTTTAATGGCCCTACAGTGGCGCGTTATGTCCTTGGGCGTTCTGTTTCAGAGGAGAACTAGCTCGGGAGGGCATAACGGCCTGGGGTAGGCACGTTATACTGGCATAACACACCATCCCTAGTCCGTTATGCTCATAACGGAGCAAGGCCAGTCCATTATGTGCCCAGGCATTGTAAGAAGTTGTAGATTCCACTTTTAATGCATTCTATGTTACATGCCCGCCATGTTTAAGTCATTTTGTAACTAATGGCTCATTTTTAGATCCCAGTAGAATGCTTCCACTTCCTGGTGATAGAACCACTAGACGTAGCCCTTAGACCTGTGGCGTCGACCCACCAAGGAGAGGTGGAGGGACATTCCTGTGGAACGATTCTTAAGCTAGTTACCGTGGGCCCCCAGCTCTTTACCGTAGCATCCTAGGGGGGGGGAAACTAGTTAGAGGCCTGGCTCTAGGCAGGAGTTAGTGTGTGTACACGTGGTCAGAGGCTTGGAGTGACACTAACGAGTGTTACTCTGACTAGTTCTTGGTTTGGTACTGGTTACGCCTCTCGTTTGTTAGTGATACTCGCGAGTTGCCTGAGACGCAGTGTAAGCCGTCAGTGGACGCTTCTGATTTCTACCTTCTAGTGGGTTCCTTTTCTGTCTCCTGTCACTTGGCTAGTCGAGATTATTCTATTGGTAGATTTAGCTTCTGACGCTAATATTTATGATTAAATCAGCATGTAAATAGCTGTTTAAACTGCTTAGTTAGGTTTTAAAGCTTTACTACACTTGTGTTTATTCATGCCAGTGCATGTTTGTTGTCTTAAATGCATGCTCTAATTGTCTTATTTTCACATGCTTGCTTGTTTAGTGCGAGGTATGGATCTACGTGACCCCTACTGAGTCTGGCTGTGACTCACTCCTTCTTCTTTCAGGTGAGCAACCACAGCCTCCCGTCGGTGGTTCCCGTAGCTTTGGGGACCGTGTCTAGTGCCAGCCGTAGTCCGACCTTCCCTTGGTACTTTTGTTGGGGTATGCCCCGAGTAGTTGTACTTTGGACTCTCCTCTTCTTTTGGGAGTTATACTTTTGTGACTCTTGACTATTGGTTGTTATATTCAGCCGAGGCAGAACCAGTGCCCGAGGGCGGGTATGATGACACTCTCTCACACGGCAACGGTCGGCACTCAATGTTCAGGAAATTTGGAACGAGCTCTCCTCACCTTCAGCGTGAACGTTGAACAGATACTAAGAAAGCAATGCCAAGAAGTAAGGGTCAAACCTATACATTGCCGAGTCTGAAGAGACCGGCACCGATCGGAGACGAAGACGCGCCGGGGAGCGTGCACACCCGACGGTCACGCTGCGTCGTGGAGGCTTGGCGAAGTCCCTACTATTACATTTACTATGCTCCATGCAGGGAGGGGTTCACGGGGAGGGGAAAACAGTTACATGCACTACCCTCACGCAGGAGGGGGGATCGCGGGGAGGGGGAAAACAACTGTCGACCATACGCTGAGCTTGGGCGTCCGATCGTGGTGCAGCCAACTCCTGGACGAAGCCCGAGGGATGTCGAAGGACGCCTGATGGTTTGGCATCGAGCGGATGTCACTGGATGGAGGCGGCGGCCGCAACAGTGGGCTTGTGCAGTTCTGCCATGCAGGACTGATTGGCGCAGTTGTGGTGCATCGGCCGATACGGATGCTGCAGAACTCCAAACGTGACAGGACCAAGTCTTGGACATTGTTGACTGGGAGATCTACGAGCCCTCAGAAGATGGTGGCCGTCGAATCACCTGGCTAGATGTGGTCACAGGAACGGTCGGCATTAGGTTTCTAGGCGAACAGCTGGACCAGTCACAGATGGCTGTGGGGGAACTCCCAGCACTGACATTGGATCGGGACAAGACCACCTGCGTTGGTTCCGTATCATCGAAAGCTGAAACTTTGCTGAAGACCATCCAACCCAAAACGGAGAGGAGGAGGGGGTGTCGGGGCCAACTTGACAGTAGGTTGTCCTGGGCGAACAGAGGACTCTGGGTCTGGCGCGACTGAGGGAGAATGGACGCCCTAGATGGAGATGATGTCAAAACAAGGCAGGACCACCTCTGATTCATCGGAACTTCAGAGAATAAGAACTCTCATTAAGAGAGCTTAGACTGAATCGCACAGGGGTGGGCGGTGGAGCTACTACCAAATGGTGCTCATGTTCAGACCTGACTCTGGTGCAGTTGCACGAGAACGGGCGACGCGAATGGAGCCTTGGTCGGATCGTAGCGGGACCACTTCTGGAACGAAGCTGACTCGACAACGTACGACTCCACAGAAGACAACTTCAGCTGGTTCACATAGTGGACGCCGAGGTTGTCTCTACAAATGTGACCTCTGATGCAGGCTGGTTGCAGAGAGAAGCAGAGAGTTCTTCCCGAACCACAGGAGGTCGAGGCAGCGACGAACGACTCCGGGGATGCCGTGGACACGTGGAGCAGGGGGAGGGCGGACCAGGGTTGCTGAGGGAGAGGGGGCTGGGGCGTGGGATGAAGGTGACTAGGGTTAGGGTTGATGGGGGGGGTGCTGGTTTGTGTAATTAGAAAATTGAATAAATATAAATATTCTGTGAAAATATTTGAGAATGTTACAGAATTGATGTATGATACTTATCAGTTAAATATAAGTATCTTTTGGCCATTGTAAGTATTTTGGATAATTGTCTCTATTTAAAAGGTATTATTATGAATTATTGTAAATCTTAGATATTGATATAAAATTTTAAAAATGAGACCTACTGAGTGAAAAATTATGAATTTTTGCATAAATGATACTTCTGTTTGAAACAGCATTCTGTAAATTTTTAGTAATTATCTGATCATTTTGGACATATTTAGTTGATTTATTCTACATATTGAAATATATGTAATTTTATAAAAATTCAAAATCCTGTCTAAAAGTTTATGAGAAATTTTATCTTTAATGTTACTTGTAAGTATGATATGCAATAAACATTTGATGAATTTTAGCACATGATAGTTAAATTTAGTCAATTTTTGATACATATTGAAATACATATGATTGTATGAAAATTTAAATTCCTGCATGAAAAATTATGAAACTTTTTATGTGTGATGTCACATGTAATTGTGACATACAGTGAAAGTATAATGATATTCAGAACAATGTGGATAAATTTAGTCAATTTATGATACATGTTAGAGTATAAGTAATTTGTGGAAAATTATAATTACTGACTGAAAAATAATGAAAATTTTCTGAATTGATCCTTCCTGTAAATGTATTGTTTATATGAAATTTCAATGTACTATGAGTTCTTGGAACAGAATTAGAAATTTTTGATGTATAAATTGAGTATAAGTAATTGTAGCAAAATTATAAATGCTATCAGAAAATGGTGATAACTTTCTGTTTTGATCCCTCCTGTAAATGTATTGTTTTTCTGAAATTTTACTACATTCTGATATCTGTAAATAAAATTAGAAATTTTGATATACAGATATGTCATTATATTTGAATAAGTAGGGAATTTTAGACAAAAAAAAAAAGAGAGAACGGTGGTCCTTATTTAGACCGTTTGTCGGACCGAGAACTCTGTTCTAAACTGATCTGTCCATTCATCCAAGTTCAATTAAGCATTCCATTACACATCTTTCAAATCCACATTCTTATTGCTTTCAATTAAAGTTCATTGAACATCATTTTATCCATAATTTCAAGTACATCAAGGAACAAAAGCTCAAACTACATTCAATTTTCCATCTGCGCGAGGCCAGATCTTGAACAATTCCTTCACATAAGCATGGTACTCCTCTCCATCCTCTACCACTTCTGCTTCTAAGGCGCGTACCCGGCTAACCTCCCACATAGTCAGAGCGCTCCGGACTGCTCGCTCGTCCTCCTCAGTCCTGATTTTCCTAGCTTGAAGGGGAGGGAAATGTGATAGTGCAAGAACCGTAGTACGGGGTAGCCCAACTTGTAGATAACACCAGTGCGGGTTGCAGATCGCCAATGTAATATTCCCCACTAGCTGCAGGTCTAGGCCTAGTCGCCGAGGTAGTCTGAGGGTGGTGCTCTGAAGAACCTTTGGTTGCATCACGAACTTTTCAATTGGCAAAGTGTTGAGATAGAGGCGCCAATCATCCCGTGTCTTCTTATTCGCTGTCCGGCACTCAACCTATGAAGGGAACCCAGATGCACCCCCTATTAAGAATAGAGTGTGGCTCCCGAATATCTGGCTAGCTGAAGGCGTGTCCTCCTTGTGTAAGAACTTAAGTCTCACTCCCATCCAACACTCAAGGATGATCATTGACCCAAAGAGTGGCCTCCCTAGTGAAGCTGAACTAAGGCCTTCGTAGAGGTAGGAATGGACCGCTTGAGAGATGGATAAACTCTGCCATAACCCACTAATAAGACTGTGATTTTAGATGTCTAAGAGATGGTCGGTGGTGGAGAAAAGGAAAACCCTACATAAGCAAATTGAGGTAGCCTTGGCTATGGCTTCAAATGTCCCGCTCTTATTCTTGCAATAAGCAGTGATCCATTAAGCCATGGGTATCAAATGGATATGGCGTGGGCTGATCATGGTCCTCACATCCTTTGGATTGTGAATGAAATCTCCTAGAATGAGTGATGGGTCTATAGTGATAGGGTCTATAGTGATGGGTCTATAATGATGAGTGATGGGTCTATAATGATCTATGAGTGATGGGTCTAGAGTGGCAATTAGACTTGACTTGCTTGTTGACCCTAGGGGCGAACTAACCCAAGAGCATTGACCTCATCCACCCATGCGTCGGGTCTATCACCTCAGTTTGCACTGTTGATTGCTACACGAGCGACCTCCTTTTCCTTCTCCCCATGGTGGAAGAACCCATCTCGATTCACTCCCCTACCATTGAGATCCCAAGGACATTGGCCAACCCACCCACTCACTACACTGGCCCAATCATCCCAATAAATGAGGATGACGCACCTTGTGAAGACCTTGAGGACATAGAGCACTTCTCCCTAGGAAGCCCAATCCATGACCCCTTTGATCCCTTCCAATGGGAGCCTAGTTACCCATGTGACCCACCCACCTTACCCACAACCCACCTTTCCCTACCCCAACCAACCATGTTGGACCAAGTTCACCTCTTCCAAGACTCGGGCCACACAAAGGGAGCCATCGCCATAGGCAACATATGCCTAGGAAGCAAGGAAGAGCCCCTCTCCATAATGCCCACCTTCCTAGATCCTTTCGACCCTTTCACATGGAAGTTCAAAGGCCGTCCCACACCCATACACATGGAAGTCATCTTTGGGATAGGAGTGCATAAGTCTTGGCACAACACACCACTTGGCATGATTAGAAAGTCGGGTCCATTCATTCACATCACCCACATGTCAAGTAGGAAGCATGAGTGGTCCCTATTTGGGTGTAACGGTCCTCCCCGATTCAGCATTGGTCTTATGTATGCTAGGAGCCTTCATGGATGTCCGGGTCCTCCGACATTCATCACACCCATGCATAAGCGGGACACCTATGGATGTCCCGGTCCTCCCAAATCATTCAAAGTCTTCATAACATCAATGCACGATAGGTCTATATGTGGTTGTCTTGGACCACCTTTGCATATCATGCATTTTCCACTCACACCGCATCATAGTACTTAGCATGAGCATTTAAGCAAGTAACAAGCAATGAGGGGTGAGAATCACAAGAAGCGGGCAAAAGCTAGCGAATGCCACTTTGAATTCCAAGTTGGCAACTGGGCGATGATGACTTTGGAGTGGCTCTACCCTAGGGTCACCTTCAATTTGAGGGCACGAGGACTTGGACCTTGCCAAATTCCGAGTGGCTTTGGCAACCTAGCTTACGGGTTGGACTTACCGACGGGTTATGGGATATACCCGATTTCCCACGTGGCGGATCTGGCACCCTATATGGGCACCGCGGTGGATCCTAGTGAGTGCTTTGAGCCTATACCTTCCTTTAAGAGGGACACCCCCTGAGAGCCACCACAAATCAACCTGAGAGCCCGACGTGTGCACACGGAGGGAATACTAGGCAAGCAAGGTATCATTGCCAGCATGAGGGTGTGTCTGTGCCACTTTGTGAAGCTAAAGCGCCATCCCCTGGCCATGGACGCGGGGTTGAGTTTGGAGATCGTGGCTCACTCGGAGCTACATTTGGCGTACCACTTCCCCGGTGGACCTATACTCGACGGGGTCAAGTTCTCCCCACCACGGGGGTATGATGGGGGCATGACTTATCCCTCCACATTTTGTGAAGCTCTGATGGATCGTCGATTTGCACCATTGTGTTCTCCACATTTTTTTGAGTCAATTCATATAATTTTCATATTTTATTTGAGTCATAAACTATGTAATTTTTTCTTTATTTGAGTCCGGTACCTAGGTATGCAGCAGTAAGCCATACTCGGGTTTGAGTGTGGGGTGGACGTAGATCTCGAGTCTGAGATCGAACCACCTAAAAATTCGCTATCCAGTGTGGTTGTTCTTTGTGTGTGGCTTGCTCATCTTGCGCATGTTTTTCTCTTATCATTCCCCTGCTCGACCCTACCTCGACATTTGTGCATGGCCTCTGATGCTGCTTCACGGAGGCACCCCTTCTAGTCCCTACCTCGACAATTGTGCATGCCCTCAGACGCTGCTTGGTTGAGTCACCCTGTCCAGCCCCTGCCTCGATAATCGTGCACGATGCAGCCATTGCTTGACGAGAGCACCCTGCCTAGTCTCGGTCCCAATGGTCGTGCACCATCAAACATGGCTCAATCGAGGTGCCTAGCCTGGTTCCCCGCCTTGATGATTGTGTGCCACTTTAGGGTCACCTCAATAAGCGTGCCCTCAGTGCTGTTACCCAGACAATGGGCATACTCCACAAGTCCCGGCACAAAACGAAGCGTTAGGCCCCCGCCTTTGTCAACGGGCCCCGAGCACGACCATCAAGGTCCAGCGACGCCTAGCTACTTCAGTCACAACGGTGCCCCCGGCACCCAACTGCCAGTCACATTGAGACCCCCGGCACCCGATCGCTCAACAGCTCAGTCACAATGGTGCCCCTGACACCCGACTGCCAGTCATTCCAGTCACAACTGTGCCCTCGGCACCCGGTCGCCAGCAACAAAGTCACAACGGTGCCCCCAATACCCGACTGCCAGCCACTCCAGCCACAACGGTGCCCCCGACACCCGGTCGCCAGCAACTCAGTCACAACGGCGCCCCCGGCACCCGACTGTCAGCCACTCCAGTCACATCGGTGCCCTCGGCACCCGACTGTCAGCCACTCTAGTCACATCGGTGCCCCCAGCACCTGATCGCTCAACAACTCAGTCACAACGATGCCCTCGGCACCCGATCGCTAACGACTCAGTCCCAACGGTGCCCCCAGCACCTGACTGCCAGCCACTCCCATCACATCGGTGCCCCGACACCCGAGCGCTCAACAACTCAGTCACAACGGTGGCCCCGACGCCTGACTGCTAGCCACTCCAGTCACAACGGTGCCCCTGGCGCCCGACCACTCAGCAACCTTAGTCACATTGGTGCCCCCGGCACCTGACTGCCAGCCACATCGGGGCCCGTTACGCCCGACTACTCAGCTACCTTAGTCATAGCGGCGCCCCCGGCGCCCGACTTCCATTTACTCCAATCACATCGGGATCCGTGACGCCCGATCACTCAACAACTCCAGTGTAATATCCAGGATCTTTGGCAGATCGTTGTTAGCTCCTGTCGGATCTCTATTGAGTTTCGGATCCTTTTAGAAGAGTTTCAGACTGCCCTTACAGCCCTGAGTTGAGAGCACTTCGTTCTGGTTATCCTTCAGTTCCTCGACTCGTGGTCACTGCAGTCGCATTGTACTCGCCCCAACTCAGTCCCACCCCATTCCCCTCTCCTCATCTCCCCACTATCCCCCCCTTCCACCACTATACCCAGTCCAGTTTGCAGGTAGCAGTAAAGACCTGACTTGCAGAGCCTGCCCCGGGGTCATTCGGCGACTTCAGGAGGAGTTCCATACATCGACGGAAAGCTATCCCAGTTAGCTTCGCAGGAGAGGTGATCTCATCTCAATCCGAGTTCGGAGCTGCCCGGGACAGCCGTTCTCCACAGACTGCGCAGAACCGGTCTGGCCTGCAACTAGAGGCAACTTACTAAAGCTCCAACGACCACACCCCAGCTTCCCTTGGGGATCCATTTGGCTGGGACGTTCCTCTACCAGTCCTCTGTCCAACACAGCTGGCGGAACCTCTTTTGGAGTCCGGAGCTGTCCGTTCCAAATTCTCTGCCCCGGGTGCGCATGTTAGTCCACTCAGAATCAGAGAAGACACCCCTCCACTCTATGTCCTCTATATCCCTACTCCGACCTCCCCTGGTGGCCTTCCTGGTGGGAGATCGAAGAGGATTCATTCACAGACGCGCCTGTTTTGGTCCTGCACCATTTCAATGACGGGAGTGATCGTGACGGCGCCGCCTTCTTGAGAGTCATTCTTCACAGACTATGCAGAACCAGTCCGGCCTGCAACCAGAGGTGACTTACTGAAGCTCTAGTGATCACACCCCAGCTCCCCTTGGGGCGCCGTTTGGCTGGGACGTTCCTCTACTGGTTCTCTGTCCAACACAGCTGGCGGAGCTTTTTTTGGAGTCCGGAGCAGCCCGTTCCGATTTTTCTACCCCAAGATAGCAGATCAGGTTAGTCAGGACCCATCCAGACCCCCTCCCACTCTTCTAGACATATCTCTCGACCCCGACATTGTCTGGTGCTCTACCTGGCTGTCGCTCGAAGAAGACTCGACCACGGTCATCCTCGACTTGGTCCCGCCTCGATCAGACTTCGGGAGTGGCCGTGACGACTTCTTCCATTTGCTACTGCACCTCAGGACTAGTCTGAGCTAGAGTGCAGAGGTCCAGGACCTGAGCCTGCCCCGACCGGTGACGATGATGGGGCTGCCCACAAAAATTCGCAGGCATACCAGGGCCTGTCAGCGACTTTTGGCACCAGCCATGGTGACTTCCAAGCTCGGGGGAGTGCATAGCAGCGTCTACAGTGACCCCCTGTCCTGCTTTCCCAGACCTGGACAGAACTACAGGTTCTCTTCTACATCAGTTTTTCCCTCCCCTCGCTTGGCCGGTTGAAGGCCCCTCCCTGTGGGGAGGTAGTTTTAGATGTAACTTCGACTAATCCCTACCCCAAGATCACCCTCCTGCGTGAGGTGTAGTTCATGTAACATTTAAACAGGGAGAAGTAACATTCGGCGCAGTATGCGGGGAACCCACACTTCCCCGCTCACCCTCATCTCCGAACGGGGTTGGTTTCTTCAAACCAACTGGTGGGCATTTCCCTTCTGGTCGGGATTTGCTGGTATTAAATTTTTTTGTCAGGTTGTTGTTGACCATTTGAGTTGTGGCGATGGCCGTACACATTGTTATGATATTTTGGTCATCCCAGCTTAAATCTGGTCAGCTCCTGACGTGTTTCACTTCTGTTGAAGTTAAAGTGCTCGATTGGACCCCTTTACCTGAGGAGCTGCTGGAGCGAACTAGGCTCTTCCCTTTTTGGTGAGCTTCTGTTGCTAAGCTCGATGCTTCCCATGTTGTTGGGAGGGTCTTCTTGTGAAGTTGGCCTTGGAATTGCCGTTTCAGTACTGCCTTGTCCTGTGTCTGCTCAAGTGTGGATAACTTAATTTGAGCCTGATCATCTCCTTGTTCTACGGTTGCGTGGCTTTGGACCTAATTTCTGTGTCGAGAGCTGTTGCGTACCGTGTCTCATCGTGTCGTACCCAACGGTCGACGTGTTGAGAGGCTCAATTGCCATTTACAGGACACAAAGGTAGGCCGAGATTAGTGCTCTTCCTTGGGCTTTGTGCTGATCTGGTGCTCTTCTCTGTGGCACTTAGACTTTTTCTACTCGGTTGCTCGCTAGACCAGTGCTCGAGGTGTGTTACATTACGATTTTATGGGATTGCGATGACGCCTCGTGTGTACTGAGATGTGAAGACCGAGGATCTTTTTGTTGCCTTTGTGCATTGTTGAGTGCATAGCGGAAGCGTGTGGGCTGACGACCCACAAGCTAAGGATCTTTTCGTACAATTCTGGCTGGTCGAGAGAATTGCTTCTTCTCGATATGGCTCCGTCTTAGCTACATGTGCCTAAACATTGTCGTGACCGTGCCGTTGTCAGTCATTTCTCAGGTTTTAGTGTTGGCATTTGCGAGTGTTGGGGGAATCGTCGGCTTCCCTGCTGATAAAGTACCCCCTACTCTGCATTCTTTCTCATGGGTATTGTGCTCTCGAGGCGTGTTCGTAATCCTTGTGGTGCGTTCCCCGAGATTGTGGTGCCTCTTGTCATTTTGCGATCGATTTCAATTGTTATGGGTCTTTCCTTGGTGAACGGCCTGATGCATGACTCGCTCCCTGTAGTCGTGTGCTCAGCTGCCGCGTGTCTTGATACGGCCCTACTTGCAATATGTTCCGTGATTCTGTGTGCTGTACGGAGCCAGAATCCTATAGGTACTGTTGTCGTTGGCTGTTGTTTTTGTAAGTGCCATTTTCGTATAACTCTGCGTTTATGTGCTGGACCATTGTCTTGTCAGTAGCTTGCTGTGCTCCTTTTTCCTGGTAGAGTGGCTCGCAACTCGATCAGATGTGATATCTGAATGAGGACTGACTTAATGCTACGTGTGATCCAGTGTTGTCAATTTTTGCTGTCGTTCCTCCATGTAATCGTCATTGGCGTCCTGTGTGCCTGGTGTTCTCTGTCTCCTTTGGCACTAGAGCCGATGATGTCGTCAGGCTATATATGCTTTACGTAGAAAAGAACGGCCACAAGTCCATTAACATGATTCAGTCTCATCTATTTATTAAATAATAATAATAATTTAATTTTCGCGAGATGAGATTATCAGATAAAAATTAGAGATCACTCAACTAACTTTACCGTGCGAGCCGCTTTAGGGCGTTATAATATAATATGCGATTTACTCAGTGTAATGTTAAAAATTACGTGTCTACAATTGTCTATGTAGTTTCTAGAACTGATGCTGACTCAAATTGAATTAAAAGCATTGCATTGTGTACTATAGTTGTAACGACCCAAGATCTGGATACCGAGTCAACCTAATATCATTCGGATCTTGCGTCACTATCCAAAGCCCAAAAAGGTTATTTAGAGTGTTGTGATTATGCATTGAAATTCTAAACAATAGTACAAATAAATTACAGAATTAATATATTACAGGTAGAAATATTATCTAACATCTTACAACAATTAATAAAACTACAGAAACTAGTTCACAAGTATAGTCAATAAAAAGAGAAATGTACTCTGATGTAGTGTACACCTCATCACTGACAAGCTGGCGTACTACTAGTCCTCCGACCAGGAAGATCCATCTCCAGGAGAAGCACTGTAACGACCCAAAATCTAGATACCGGGAACTACCTAATACTATTCGAATCCTGACCCGCCACCTACGAGCTGAAAGGCTTGGAAGGATTATTTAGGTGTGTAGAGGTACATTGAAATTTAAAATAATGTAGGAGATAACTACACAATTAACTGCTTAAATAACAGAAATTAAATCATATTTTCTATTAACAAAATAACTACAAAGTCTAGTCTAATAAACTACAGTCTATAAGAAAAGAAACGTACTCTATGGCCGGACACGCCCCAGCACTGGCAAGCTGGCAATTATGAACCTCTACATTGCATCTCTAAACCTCGAGGAGGAACCGCAACACCTGAAAAGATAGGGGTGAGTCTCGTCTTATTGGTTCAGTAGGAGTCTCGTGGATCCCCACCATAAAACATGGTGGTAAACAACAACGATAACAACAGCAGCAATAGTAAAGGAAGAAGGCGGTGGAAACACAGCTATCTAAGCCACTCCTATCGGCATGAAAGAAACCCTGATCTCGCAGTCAAGACCGTAGAACCACTGTAAAACCATAGTTATGCTACTAAAGGAAAATCACGATATCCATGTCGTGAGGTCCAGTACTCGCAGACAGAAGCCCAACCAAGATCACGCGGTCCAAGGGTACAGTCAAGACCTAGCCGTCGTGTTCCCTACACTGTCTACGGGTTGTGAACGGCGAAAACGGGATCCGAATTAAAGATGATGGTTTTCTGGTGTGATGATGATGTGGACGATGACGGGATCGCCCACGGAAACGGAAAGATGGTTGCGGGTTGGAGATGTTTATGGAGAGAAGGGGGAGAGAAGAAAAGAATTTTGGTGGAGAGAAGAGGGAAGACTGACAATTACAGATATAAAACACGAGAAATAGAGTTCAGAGGAACAACGTCAGACTGTTGTCACGAATATATTCTTGGAAGTGAGCACGATCACAAGTGAACACAAGTCCGACACCTCTGAAACAAGACAACGTCGCTTACATCTCACTAGACAAGAGACACGACTGCCAGAGTAACAGACACCAAGAAACAAATCGACAGAAGCGACAGGCACAACCAACATCAGCTTACACAAGGAAACATAATCCTCTCAGCTGATAGCCTGATGACATCATCAGCTCCAGTGCCAAAGGAGACTGGGAACACCAGACACACAGGATGCCAATGATGATTACACAGAGGAACGACAGCAAAACAACAACATTGGACCACACACAGCATCAAGTCAGTCCTTATTCAGATATTGCATCTGATCGAGTCGCAAGCTACTCCACTGGGAAAAGGAGCACAGCAAGCTACTGACGAGACAATGGTCCTGCACATAAACACAGAATCATACAAAAGCAGCACTTACAAAAACAATAACTAATGACAACAACACCTGCAGGATTCTGGCTTCGTGCAGCACACAGAACCACAGAACGCACTGCAAGCTGGGTCGTATCAAGACACGCGGTAGCTGAGCACACGACTATAGGAACAAGCCACGCATCAGACCGTCCACCAAGGAAGGGAAGGACCCACAACAACGAAAATCGACCACAAGATGACAAGGGAAACCACAACCTCGGGGAACACATCTCAAGGACTACAAATATACCTCGAGAGCACAACACCCACGAGAAGGAATGCAGAGTAGAGGGTACTCTATCAGCAGGAAAGCCGACAATTTCCCCAATGCTCGCAAATGCCAACACCAAAACTCAAGAAATGACCGACAATGGCACGGTCACGACGACGTCTAGGCACATGTAGCTAAGACGAAATCACATCGAGAAGGAGTAATTCTCTCGACCAGCCAAAATCTTACAAAAAGATCCTCGACCTATGGGTCATCAGCCCACATGCTTCCACTGCGCACTTAATAATGCACGAAGGCATCAGAAAGAGCCTCGGACTTCGCATCTTAGCACTCCCTGGGCGTCATCACAATCTAAGGAAATCACAATATAACACGCCCCGAGCACTGATCTAGTGAGTCACCGAGCAGAAAATGCCTAAGTGCAACAGAGAAGAGCACCAGCTTCAGCACGAAGCCTAAGGAAAAGTGCTAATCTCAGCCTACCTTTACATCCTGAAAATAACAAATGAGCCTCACATCACATCAACTGTTGGACACGACACAATAAAAACATGGTACATAACGGCTCTCGACACAGAGATTAGGTCCAAAGCCAAGCAACCGTAAAGCAGAGAGAAGATCAGGCTCAACATAACGGCTGTCCACACTTAAGCAGACACAGGACAAGATATTACTGAGACGGCGATTCCAAGGCAATTCTTGAAAAGAGCCCACCAAAGAACATGATTGTAAAGATGGGGTTGGATCCCCTAGGAATGATCATGCAATGACATTTTTTTTCTTTTTCTTTTATGAAAACGAATGCAAACACCTATACATTCCGACACAAATAGACAAGACAGGCTGACTCGAATACCAACCTAGACACAACCTAGACTTAAGACACTTTTTTTTTAAGACAATGATGACCCTAGACTCAACTAGCTCTGATACCAATTTGATATGGGACGGACCACGACTCGGCCTAAACTCTAAGCAAGCTCACGATCATCCCTGTTGAGGGAAGCGTACGGACGTGCGCGGTTGAGAAACCGACAGTGAGGTAGGGTGGTCGGCTCTCTCTTATGCCCGGATCGGGTCACGGGAGGGTCACACTCTCTCTCTCACAGCAGTGGTGAAGTAAATATATCAAGCTAACGGCCCTAGCACATGCTCTCTAGCAGCGGCATATATAGCATATACGAATAAAGCATAATGCCGAGAAGGGAGCGAAGACGATACCTCCACGCTACCAGGCGTGGGGAAGACTTCTCGGTCGATCTCGTGCTCCCAGAATAAATATTACATAATAATTACAACAATGAAATATCGCCCACTCCACGCAGGGAGGTAAAGGGCTACACCCGTGGGCCTGGGAGGACCGATTTCGGGTTGACGGGTGGCTTCGGGCGACGCTTCGGTAGCTCACGTATTGTCGACCGTGGGGCCCACGTGCTGTCCGAGGGGGCCGTGTGGGACTGGGTGGCACCGCTGTAGTGGGGAATGCCTGAGGAAGCGCTCCCTGGGGTGGCGGCATGCTGGAACGTCGATCAAAAATCGGGCGGCTCCGTTCGTCACCGGTCGGAGAAACTGGCCACGGATCTGCACTTATTGGTTTCAGCGCGCGACCCGACGAGATCGCTCACTGCAGCCAATCCTGATGTCGGATCGACGATCAGGAGGTATCGTTGGAAAGATCTCTCGAAGTACTTCAAGATAGGCCTAGAGAAAGAAACTGGATCTGCGCGAAGCTAGACCTAATTGAATTTTGAAGTTTCTATTGTACAGTACCTGAACTCTCATATCTATAGAGGAGTTGTCTGAGAACTACCGTTGACCGATAGGTAGACCTCCGAATCTGAAGTTGAGTTCTTGAAAATTTCAGATCAAGGGGAGCTCGTGGATGAGAATGAAAATTCATGGAAGCAGCTACTGTCCTGGGTGGACAGAACACCGAAGATGATGTTGGCGGTGCATTGGCGGCGAGACGGCGACGGCGGCGATCACCGGAGATGAACCAAAAGATAGAGGGGAGGGGATAGAAGGTAGATCCACTCTAGAATTGGGGTTGAGAAGAGAAAGAACACCAGAGGAAGGGAGAGGGGAGGGCGCCCTTGGGCTAACTCTTGCTTTTTCTCTTTCAAAATGATCATTAATTCCATCAAAATGAAAAATACAAGTTTATATAGCCCATTACATAATTGGAAGAGGGACACTCCATCGACGTCCCAACCAATCATCGCTGCAAGAAGTCGACCGACAGTTGTCGTCCCACGTACTGCATTCGTTTGTTGTCTAGCAGACCGTACGGAACTGAACCAGACTAGCAATTCGCATCTGCCTGAGCGCTTCACCGACACGCTTCCTGTCAACCCAGGATCAGTGCTCCCAGACTGCTGTTATAGCCCTTTACTCCCCTGCGTGGACTGGGCCATAATTTTCATGATGTAATTAACTATATTTACTGTACCGAGAGTTACGATTCTTGGCCGGGAAGGTCTTCCCAACACCCCGAGTGTGGAGATACGTTTCCGCTTCTCTCTTTGTCGCTTGCTTATTTAGTATATGTTTGAATGCCATGCTTACATGAGATAGGATTCCCACCTCGGTGCAAATTTCATCACTGTTGTGAGAGAGCGTACACGTGACCCATCCTGTGACCCATCCTGTGACCCGATCCGGGCATGGAGGAGTGTAGACCACCCTTGACTCAGCGTCGATTTCTCAACCGTTTGGATCCACGTGCTTCTATCACTAGGGATGAGTCGTGAGTTTGTGCTTCTTGTTGAGGACACTTATCCTCTTCTGGAGCTCCTTAGTGCCACGCCGTGGTGTTCTTATTGTACGTGTCTTGCTGGTTACATCCATCCCAGGCGAGTCTAGTCAACATAGCGAGTCCAAGGTTGCATTATCCTTTCGAGTCACACCCGTCCCATAACAAATTGGTATTAGAGCACGGTCTAAGTCTAGGGTCGTCTGTCCAAGGTGTTGCACCTCAGGCCTTTATCCGGTATATGAAAAGGCGCTACTGGAACGATAGGTTACGCCTATCTAGAAGGTGACCTCTTGCGTGAGTTGGGTCCTCAGACCAATATCTCAGCTAGGTACTGGATACTGGTTTGGGTTTAGGTTCTTCCTCTCCCATTAGTCAGTGCATTCCAATCTCTACGTCACTACATGCCCACTCGTAGAGGTACCTAATACTCACCACCACCACCACAACCCATGGAGGACCCCTAGGCCCATGCACCCGGAGAGCCCTCAGTGGCGGAGATGGTCATGACCCTCATGGAATGAATGGATGGCCTAGGCACACGTCTAGAGAGTAGGATGAAGGACCTAGAGGATAGGGCTGAAGCATCAGACCAATCCATTCAAGGTCTGATTCAGAGAATGGCCACCCTAGAGCGAGTTCCCCTAGGGGCACAACCTGCGCCGGCATTGCGACAACCAGTGGCAGTTCCATTGCCCGTGGTTCCTAGGGCTCAAGGGGTTGATGTTAGGAGGCAAAGAGTCCCCGATCTTAATGAAGAGTCTGACAATGAATATGGGGGTTATGGTCATGACCGTCATGCCCAACGATGGCATCGTGATCTCGATGAGGATGATCACGTTCTACAGAGCATGCGTGTGGACCCTCCCACTTTTGACGAGTCTTTGAACCTGAATGAGTATTTGGATGAGGATACTTGATTTGGAGCTATGAGAATCATCAAATATTCTCACACATCGTTCCCTCCAGATTTTTCATATGGCAATGTGAAACAATAGTCTAGCAAACTTGACTAGTTGACCTGATTTCTAGAATTGGGCTTGCAGCTGAAGGAGTTCATGGCGCAGCCCAATGCTCGACTGCCTATGAAGGTCACGTAGGGAAAACGGCTTTGAATGAAGCACTTGCATTTGCAATCTGGCTTCCACTATGGAGGCATGCACGTGTACTATAGAGCATGGCCTTTGCACTCGCTTAGTACGCGATGAGCCGTTAAGGCTTGGTGGAGCAATAACTTCTTCTTGCTAAGTCGATGATCAGGCCTTACTTGGCAGTGTTAAAATTGTGATGGCTCGGGGTAGGGCTAGAGCTCTCCCATTCCTCAGGATCGAGCTGAGACTCTGCTATGGCTCAAGGTTGAGCTAAAGCCCTCTTATGGGTCAGGATCGAGCTGAGACTTTTCCTACGATGGCTTAGGATCGAGTTAGTACTCTCCCTGCGGTGGCTCAGGGTTGAGAGTTAAGACTTTGCAGCCTCCTGAGCTAACACTTAAGGGATTTACGATGTTTATGTGAAACCTTTTCTCCCCCCTAAAATCTGGCGGAGGGGCCCAATTGACACATGGGGTGTGCCGAGTTTAACAACACTTCTTCGGCCCTCGAATAATGATGCTCCAAATGAGTGAGACGGCCCTAGTGGGCCAGCCTCTTGCCCATTGGCTCGAGTTGTGCGGTTGAGATTTTTGGGAAGAAGAAAATAAAAATGTTCTTCAAACTTTACTTAAGACGTCCCTTTCCTTTTGCACTTCCCAAATTATAAGGGCCTTTCGTAATATTCAAGTTGAAGTTTGTAGGCTACAAGAATCATTACAAGGAAATTTTGAAACTCGGCGATTCTTCTATATTACCATTTAACGGGTATTTAAGTATGATTCAAACCTTCGGACCCGATCTGGGAGATTAGGTGACCAGGCCCATTTCCCTTTGTAAATAAAGTGCCTTCGGTCCAGTCATGATATCCAGAGACCAAGCCGAAATTGAGGTGAGGTCCATGGTCGGGCCCGCCTATCGAGTAATCCATATTGGAAGTCGGGATGACTGTCTCACCCCATGAGCATAGATGTACCTCTTCACCTCTCAACGTACGGCGGCGAGGTAAGGTGGCATTTTCTCCCGAGGCATATATGCTACTAGCTTGCGATCTGTTTTGAGTTTGTTTAACCAACTAGAGTGCCTACCGCCCACCCCTTGTGAGTTCTACCGGTGTTTCTTCCTCTCTGACATAAACATCCGGAGGATTTTCTCGCGACCCCTATCCCGGGCTTGACCCCCCCATACTAATTGCACTCCCACTTCTGGCAAGACTACAAACTCCTCTCCAGCCCGACTTGCTTTTGGATTGCCCCAGCCAGCTGAAAATTGGCCGCATCAACCCTCAGAGATCCCCTCTATGTCGATGATCTCTTCATTGTCTCCAGTCAGAGTCGTCGCTGTAGGCTCTCCCTCTGCGACTCCAGCTGTGTCACAAGGAAGCTCACCCTCCTCCAAAGGGGATGAAGTACCTGTGACCAAAACCAAAAGAAGCTTAGCACTAACAGGTGATACAAAAATCCACCACAAGTGCCTAAGTTCCCAGTCACGTACCTGAGGGTCCCATGGTTAAAGACCCAACCAGTCCCACTGTGCAAGCCAAGACAATGGCTGGCAAAGGAGGAAAGGGCATCTCTGTCAACAGCTGTGGCAACGATCCAAACGCGTCCCTAGCAATAAGGGTGACCAGGCTACCCGCCACTCCTTGCTTGCCCTCGAAGGAGGGGAGCACCACCGACAGCCCAATACTAACTAGATCTTGAATCATCTCTAGGGTGGCGGTTGGGTCCTCACCTGGCAAGCCAAATCATAAACACAGTCAGCAACCCCAACCTGTCAAATGCTAAACTAATAGAGGACAACTCTCCTTATAATGATTCGGCACTTACCCGAGCCGTTCTGGGTCCCTGCTGGCTCATGCTCCTCACCCCGGAGGGACACTTCACCTTGCGCCTTGGGAGGGGCCATGGCCCCCAGTGTCCCTGTCGTCTATGCATAAAACACGTGGCTATGTCAGTATCCAAAAGCAAGCATAACCATAGGTAGAGCATATCAAATCTCAGAAGACCCTACCTGGTGGGGCGTCCTCAAAGGCCTTCCATGACTCAAAGTCAGGAAATATCTCGGCATTGGGGCCCATCTCGTCCATCATACTGAGGGCCTTATCGATGTCAAAGTTGCACTCAACCTCGTCGTCGGGCAAAGGATCGGCCTCCGCCGGTGGTGAGAAAGCCACCTCCACCTCGGTCTCTAGCGGGGCTGCCAGAAAACCATTCAACCAATACAAGGTTGGTCAATCATAATGGCTAAACTGACAATAGACAAAGGGTGGACATGGCACTTACTTAAAGCTAATTTCACCTCAATATGATCATATGCCCTGGGTCCCTGAGAGGACTCACTAGTCCCCACCGCTTTGGTGTCCACTCAGGGTCATTTCCGCCTGGGCTGAAGACCCCCGTCTCCTCTCCCAGAGGACACCTCCATGGAGGGAAGATCTTCCCCTGCTAGGGAACCTGCCAAAGAAACATAGTAGCATACAACATCTCAGTCACGCGCACAAAAAAAATAAGACTAAGACAATACACTTGGGAAAGTGTCTCACCTAAAGCCACGAAGGGAGTCAACGGCAAAGGAACCAATTGCTCAAGCTTCAAGCCCAGCACTCGGGCAACCTTCGCAACTACCACCCTGATGTCTCTCAGCATGTAGGCATGCTCAATATGAGAGATGAACTCTATCGATCCAGCCGACCTGATCTCCAGTTGCTAACGACAGTGTCAGCGAAGCTCCCCTCTTTTCCAGGCACAGAGGAGTGGACATGTAATCGCCAGATGGCAACTCCACGAGCATTTCACAGGAAACTTCATTCACTAGCCTTTCGATACGAGCAATAAAATCCTTGGAGATAAAAGAATGGGTTGCACCTGAATCGAAAAGAACACGTGCTGAACGATCATAAATCGAAACTGTACCTTCGATCAGATTAGACGCCAACGCTTCCGCACGAGTGATGTGAGTAGCTCTAGCTCTCGGTGGATGGCTAGCTGCAGATGACTGCTGAGAAGGAGCAAGAACTAGTAGGTGAAACGGTTGAGGTTGAGGCGGCGGAGGAAGATAGAACTGCGGATGTTGTGGCTGAGAAGTCTGTGAGAACTGCACTATCTGCGGCATCAACGGATAGTTTCGAGAGATGTGCCCCAGTTGATCGTAGCGATAGCAGACAACTGACAGAGAGCACGGCACACCCGGATGACTGCCACCACACCTAGAACACAGCCTTGACTAGAAAGCAACAAAATCCTGATGCGGTCGAACAGAGGAAACGGACTGCTGACTTAGATCAGAAGCTGCCGACTGATCGAACCTCTTCTTCTTATTATTAAATCGAAATCCCTTACCCTGAGATTGCGAGAAGGAAGCACCATCGGCAGCAGAGAAAGTGGGAGAAGCTCTCGGAACAGACGACTAGTGGAGTGGCTGATGCTGCACGACCGACGGAACCATCCTAGTCTGAGGAAGTCCTCGAGTCCTTGCCAACTCTAACTCTAGCGCGACGGCATCTTGGTACGCAGAATCCAACTCAGCTACACGGGTAGCGAACAATGACAGGCTCAACTCCGCTTTTAGTCCACGCAGAAACTGCTGAGTCCTCACAGTCTCATCAGCAAAGATGTGGGGTGCATACTGGCCCAACTCAATGAACTTATCTCGATATTACAGCATTGACATCTCGCCCTGCGTCAGCTCTAGAAACTGGTACATCTTGGCTAACTTTAGGTAGGCTGGAGTGTAGACATGTTCGAATGCAGCAACGAACTCCGCCCATGTGATCTGTCGAAGCGGACGGGAACGGAAGGCAACTTCCCACTCCGTGGTCCACCACGTGCGTGCAGTACATTGAAGTTGATAAGAAGCCAACATAACCCTTTCATCCTCAGTGCACTCCATATATTGGAAGACGCGTTCAGTGGCATCCAACCACTCCCTCGCTGCCTCCGGGTCCGATTGACCCTTGAACGTTGGTGGATGGAATAGCAGAAATTCTTTCAGCGCTCGTCCACGACCACTGGGTAACTCCGCAGGCGGAATAGGAACATGTGCAGCCTGGGAAGGAACCGGTATAGCAAGAGCAGGTGAAACACTAGCTTCATTCCGAGGAACTGGGGCTCTTCGCCTACGAGGTGGCATCTTGAATCTAGGGAAACACGACAACGGAAAGCACATCAGCAATCACAAGAAACACCCTAAGTCAGCAACACATGGACTTATATGGAGACACTGTACATGCACGGACTTAGGACATGCTATTCGGTGGGCTGTGCACGGACCATGCACAGACTTTCTGAAGGGAAGCTCTGACTCTACAAAGCTAAGGCAAAAGAGCTCTGAACAAGACATAGGTGTTGACCATCATCAAACCAAGATTGTTGGCCATCATCAAAATATCAAAACAAGGTTTACAACATAATGGTCTTTCTATTTGCTGGCTATTTTGCAGGAACTTCATCATCGACTCGTAGGGCTCCTTGTTCTTGGCCAGCTGAGAGTGAGGACAGAAGAACCTGCCATTTCCCGTTCCTAAGGCGTTCACGATATTCTTGCTCCTGTGAGGCCCAGGTATAGGTCTCTAGCGATTACATCATTTCCATTTTTCTAACCTTTGCACTATAGGTAGTAGCAGCATAGTTCGGAGGGAGGCCACGCACACCAATGCCCAACTTCACCACCTTCTGGCGCCTACAACCTACCTACAACCTACCTACAAACTGGCGATCATGGTGGGACACTGATTGCTCACTATGAGTCATTGGATTGAAGTTCACTGCATTTAGTTTCCTGCAAATAGCCTTTTCCTATTTTCATTTTCATTTTTTATTTGCTCCTGTAGCTGTCCTGCACGTGGTAGACCTGTAGGGACCAAAATAGGTGGCAGCCAGAAACATAGGGACCAAAATAGGTGGCGGCCAGGTTTTTGGCGGCCCAGAACTAGGGCGACCAGAGACCTGCCAACCCACCACATCCTAGGTGGCCAAAGACTTGGCCGCCCAGGTCTCTAGGTGGCCAGGTACCTGGCCGCCCACCCTTTGAGCGGCCATCATCTTGGCCGCCTTCGGCTCATGCTTTTGCTTCCGTCCGAGTCCTGTTTGCGTAGTTTAGCTTCTGTTTTGTGTATTTTTACTTCTGTTTGTTCTCACATTGCAGGTTTGAGTCTGGGGTGGGTTTAGGAAGAGCCAGCATCACACATTTTAGGAACACCCTCCCTTTGATTTGGACTCTTCACCTGGGGATTCCCACTCGGGTGTAACTAGTCCTTTTCATTGGGAACCTCCGTGAGTCCCCGCGAATTGTGGATTCCCACACGGTTGCCGTGTGGGTTTTATCTTGAATGTTGTGCCCCCCCTAGGCACAAGCATGTGTATTTTATTTTGATGATAGCAACAAAGTGTTGAGAGCATGTATTCTTGTTCAAGGGTACAAGGGCACAACTGTGCACAAGTGTAATTTTTGGTAGTTTCTCATACCTTGTGCACATTGGCATCACAATGTCTTTAGTACGTGCATGTGTGTCCTTACACTCCATAGCTCATGCAAGTTCTGTGTTTAATAGTTCATACACTTTGTGCACACATGTACATTCTCTAGGCTGCTTATACTTCGTGCATACTTTGAGTTCATGCATATATGTGTGCATTCGAGCAGGTCTTTCATATCTGCATTGCATTAGACTGACAGAAATAGTTCAGTTAATAGATATGTGCTCGAGGCATCATATTAGAAATGGAGAAAGTTGCACGAAGGTATTTCAACAATCACTCAACAAACATGCATGCAGTGAGTATAAAAATGGAGACATTGTGAACGCTGCATGGGGTTTGGGCTGGAAGAGTTGCACGAGGAATGATGACCACTGAAACATGCACGAGGTGACAGCAGAAATAATGTTCAAGAGGGATAACTGTGCCAGAAAGACTCGAGGTGTTAAGTTCAAGAAGGAAGGACATCACGAGGTAAGAGAGTGGAGAAACAGCATGAGGTTGTTACATGGAAAACAACACGAGGGCTGAGAAATAAGAAACAGCAGGAAGTATGGCCTCGTTAACAAAAGCTGCATGAGGAATGATGTTGGAGAAAAATGACACGGGGTAACCTTTCCAAGAGAACTGCTCGAGGTAAACTGTTTAAAGCCTGCTCAAGATAAGAAATTTCAAAAACCGCTAGAAGTGAGATACTTCCAAACAACACGGGGTTGGCCAAAAGGTGCACGAGGGAAGTTTTTAAGAGCTGCATAAGGTTCATTTTCAGAAAGGCTGCTCAAGGTACGTTTCCAAAACTAACACGAGATACATTTTTCAAAACCCTTCGCGAGATATGTGAATGAAAACCAGCACGAGGTATGACAGTGAGAAAGCATCACTAACTATGACCTCATCAACAGATGACTTGCACGAAGTAAAAATCACTGTTCATGCATGAAGTAAAACAACACGAGGTATGGAAGATGAAAAGACACGAGAACGATACGAAGTATGGAATGAGAGAAACGACACGAGATATGAAATGACATAAAACCAACAGGAGCTATGAAGACTCAAAATTGACACGAGCTATGAGAATGCAAAGACGACACGAGGTATGAAGAAAAAAACTGTACGAAGTATGAAAAATGGAAAAGCAACACGAAGTATGGAAAAAGAAAAGACACAAAAATGACACGAAGTATGGAGATGCAAAACAACATGAGTTGTTGAAAAGTAAAATAACACAAGGTATGCTTTTCGAAAATGACACGAAGTACATGTTTCGAAAGCAAAACCTGCACGAAGTGAAAAGTGAGAAGAGCTACTTTGAAAACAACATGAGGTAGGCTGAGAAGTGCACGAGGTAACCTTTCCAAAAGCTGCACGAGGTGTGTGTTTTAAAAAAAAAGTGCACAAAGTAAACAAAAATGACACGAACATATATGAATAACACGGACTAAGAATGACACGAAGTGTAGAAGCAACTGGCTAAAACATGGAGAAATGGACGACACGAACTTTACAAAAAAAAAGACACGACGTATAAAAAACAACACGGACTAAAACAACACGAACATGTAAAAACAATACGGACTAAAAATGACACGAACATATAAGAACAACACGGACTAAGAATGACATGAAGTACACAAAAACAACACGAACATAAGTTGTTGTATTTCTCTCAGGTACCTTATTTTAATTTCAATGGCACATCGCGTAGATTGGGATGGCATGCAGCAGACTGTGGCTGGCCTTACCCAAGCCCTCCAAACTATGGCTCAGGCATGCGCAAGAGCCAGAGCAGGCAGTCTACATCAGAATTTTCGGAGTCTCAACCCTCCGCGGTTCTACGATTCTTCGAATCCAGACGAGGCAGAAAACTAGATCGACGAGATGAACAAGATTTTTGATGTAATTTAATGCACCGATCAGGAGAGGGTGCATTTAGCTACTTTCCAGTTAAACAAATATGCTCGGACATGGTGGAAGTCAGTCCCGGCACCACCAGTCGATGCACCACACACATGGGAAGGTTTTCTCACATTATTCCATGCCAAGTATTTTTTGGAGCACGTCAAGGAGAGAAAAGCCATAGAGTTTGCGTCCCTTTGTCAAGGGATGATGTCAGTAGCAGAATATGAGTTGCAGTTTTCCAGACTAGCGTCGTATGCACCACATTTGATCAGTACTGATTTATTAAAAGCAAATAGGTTCATGGACAGGTTACGGCCTGGTTATATTCAACAACTGGGTACCTAGAACATCCGTACATACGAGGAGATGGTCCAGCGGGCCTATCTATGTGAACGGACCTTAGATAAAGTTGAAAAGATGAAGGGAAAAGGAGAAGAATCAAGCTGGCGATCTGATCAGCGATTCAAGAAAGAGAAATTTAGTATCACGGAATCCCACAAGAGCTGTGATAACAAGAAAAGGTCTAGGAGTGGGAACGGTGGAAGTTCCAAAAAATACAAGTGAAGGAAGAGGAGAAGCAGGTCATGGCAGTCTGCACGTTTTATGAGAAGTTTGGCCACTCAGCAGAAGAATGTTGGAAGCATCTCGGTGCTTGCTTACGTTGTGGTAGTAGGGAGCATCGCATGCCTGATTGTCCCCTCATGAAAGAATAGGCAGCAAGAGGAGGATGCAGGAGGCAAGCTCGCCTTAATGTAGTTTTAGAAGAAGAAGAAGAAGCGCCTAGGGATGGTGGGCTCATGGAGGGTACAATTCAAATTTACTCTCATCCTACATTTGTGCTATTTGATACTGGTGCTTCTCATTCTTTTATCTCGACTTCTTTTGCCAAAACTTTACCTATGGAATCAGTTCCTTTACCTTCGGACCTTTCTATAATTACACCCTTAGGTTCTGGAACCAAACTTACCGAACACTATCCTAATAGTGAAATAATCATTGAAGGCCACAATCTTCCCGCAAACTTAGTATGTCTTGACATAAAAGGATACGATGTTATCTTAGGGGTAGATTGGTTGGTAGACCATAATGCCAATATCAATTGCAGGAATAGGATTATATCTTTCCATAAATCAGGTATTCCAAGATTTTTCTTCTTTGGCATCAAGTATAGGAAGCATCCCACAATCATTTCTTCTTTTCACGCTTGTAAACTTGGACGGGTCGAGGATCGAGGGCCGGTGGCGCGTGGAAGCTCGGGGACGTGCTCATGAACCGGCGAGGGTTTCTAGGCGTTTTCTTCGTGGATCGACGTCCACGGTGCGTCGTTTCTTCGGTGGAGGTAGGGGGACAGATCCTTAACCTCTGTACTTTATTTTCCGTGAGTTTCGTAGGTCGTGGTGAGCCGAACGGGCGTATTTGGGGATTTTGAGAAAAATTCATATTTTTGGGGTTGTGAGCCGATCTAGCGATTCACCGTGTTTTTGGCCAATCCGAGGCCGTAGAATCATGCCTAGGGCTATTGCAGAGCTTCCCCCTTGATTTCCCCCTCTCCTGTGGAGGTATGGGGGCGTGGTTGACATTTTTGAGTCTTGTTTGCCGTTTCACCATCGGGACGACATAGCGGTCATTCCAGAGGCCGTTATAGTCATAACGCACCCAGGTAGGCGCGTTATGCTTTACACGATTTGAGTCTGGTCTTCGTGGGCTTAACGGTACCGCGACTGACCGCCATGTCAGACATAACGCCCCGGTGCTGGTGCGTTATGGGTTTCCGACCGTTGGGTTTTGACCGTTGGGGGTCCTGGTCACATAACGTGCCTAGGGAGGTCCGTTATGACCACATGACGCCCCAGGGAAGGTGCGTTATACTTAACGCCCTTGCCTTCCACTTAACACACCAGAGAAGGTCCGTTAAGGCCTATAACGCCCCTAGAGGAGCGCGTTATAGTCTGTTTCACTATGTGACATAATGCACCATGTCTGGTCCGTTATGTACATAACGCCCCTAGAGGAGTGCGTTATGTTCACTTTCGTGGTTTGAGGCTTAACGCACCTACGTTGGTCCGTTAAGCACTATAACGCCCCTGGGCAGGCGCGTTATAGTCTTTTTGCCGTTAGGAGTGACAGACGGCTAAATTGGACCCTCCATTCTCCCCCGCACGACTGTGAGTCGGTCGTGCACCCGTGAGTGGCCAATGATGGACCGTTCATCGTCTGAGGTCTAGCCGGTGATTTTCGTGCCGATTCGAGTCCCGAGTGAGCAGACCTCGATCCACGTGTTGACCCGTGGTCTGACTGACGCTAGGCATCATGTGGGGACCAGGTGTGGGGCGCCGTGGGGGGGTCTTGGGATGTGATGTCTTTGGCTTACGTCACCGTGAGTCGGTGTTGGTGCGAGGGGTAGTCCCCTGTACTCCGTCTGGTTCAGATGTTATTATCCGTTGACTGGAGAGTCTACCTTCCGTGACCCATCCACTAGTCGTAGCTTCCACGACACACGTGTGTCAGCCCACTGGGAGCACTGATGTGGCGTACTCGAGTTAGACGGTGAGTAGGCTGGTTACCGTAGGGCCCCCGCATACCGTCGAGTCTGGGCTGATGGGGGAATTACCAACTAGAGGATAGACCTAGGGCGTATGGTCTGAGTGTGCACACAAGGCTGAGGGTTCAGACCCGCGAGCGGGGAAGTGTGGGTTCCCCGCACACCGCGCCGATGCCGCTTCCCCTATTAACAATACATGCACTACTCCCCGCATAGGGGGGTTGGGCTAAGGGAAGGGAGCTTAAGATTACACCAAAATACTACCTCCACGCAGGGAGGGACATTAAGCCGGCTAGGCGGGGTGGGGGAAGAAGATCACTAGATTGTCGAAGAAGTCACTCAGTCGATTCTGACAGCTTCAGGAACAAACTGACCAGCAGTTGATGCTGTCACCACCATGGGCCGTAACGAACTCAGGTGACGCCAAAACTAGTGCTCAGACGTCGCTGTCTGATGCAGAAAGTCTCCAAAATTTTTGGGGAACGGCCTGGAGTCGTCGCTGGTCGTGGCTGACTCTGGGGCAGGGTGGCTCAGCTCTGACTGGGACTGTTCTCAGGGCACAACAGCAGGAAGACGATGTCGTCACAGCCACTCCCGAAGTCTGATCGAGGTGGGACCAAGTCGAGGATGAACGTGGTCGAGTCTTCTTCGAGCGATAGCCAGGTAGAGCACAGACGATGTAAGGGTCGAGAGATATGTCTAGAAGAGTGGGAGGGGGTCTGGATAGGTCCTGACTGACCTGCTCTGCTACCTTGTGGCAGAAAAATCAGAACGGGTCACTCCGAGCTTCAATCAATTCCCCGCTTGTTGCGTTGGGTAGGCGACTGGTAGGACTCCACTCCCGTGAACTAGCGCACCAAGGAGAGCCGTGGTGTGGTCGCTGGAGCTTCTGTAAGCTGCCTCTGGTTGCAGGCCAGATTGGTTCTGTGTAGTCTGTGGAGAACCACTGTCAGGAAGGCGGCGCCGTCACGATCACTCCCAGAGTCGAAAAGGTGCGGGACCACCGCGGACACGTCCGTCTATGAGGGTTCTTCAATCTCCAACTAGGAAGGCCTCCAGGAGAGGTCAGAGTAGAGAGATAGAGGGTGAATAGTGGCAGGGTATCAGTGCTGGTTCTGCATGGACTGACCTGCGCACCCGGGAGAGAAAATTTGGAACAGACAGCTCCGGACTCCGAATGAGGCTCCATCGACTGGGTTGGAAGGAGGACTGGAAGGTGAACGTCTTGGCCAAGCAGCGCACCAAGGGGAGCAGAGATGTAGATGTAGCAGCCTCTGCACTGGTGCTCAGGTCTTCCCACAGATGTCAGTCGCGCGCTCGGACGAGAACAGACCTCCCAGACAGCCACGAACTCTGATGAAGGCGGGATCACCTCGACGTCGAAGATAACTTGGAGAGCTTTCTGTTGATATATGGCACACCTCCAGAAGCCACCGAATGACCCCAGAGTAGGCTCTACAAGTTGGACCTTTGCTGCTGCCTACGAACTGAACAAGATGTAGTGGTGGAAGGGGGGGATAGTGGGGAGTTGAGGAGGGGGACTGGGGTGGGAATGAGTTGGGACACCCCCTAACTGTTAGGGGGGTCAATGGGGGGTCTAGCTTCCCTGTGCACGTGGGAAATAAAAGCCTGCAGTAGCTCAAGCTTGACAAAAACATCGTACAAAACATATGTCAGCTACCACGGACAAGAGAATTGTCAATCTGCGCCAAAACAAGAGAATCGGTCTCCACAACTAAAGAACTGAGACCTCGATCGCAGCAAAGAGGCAGCCTATCCCGAAGGGCCAGAACCTCCGCATCAAGGCTGGAAAAGGCATGGGGGTGTGCTGTAGCAAATGCAAAGATGATCTGTCCATTGGAGTCCGAGATGATTCCTCTGCCACCAGCTGCACCGGTGTTGCACTTGAAGGCGTTGTTGACGTTGAGGAAAACACGATTACCTCGAACCCAAAGCACAGATTCTCTCTCTTAGTCTGGAAATCCTCTGCAACTCCGCAAGCTCTGATCCACAGCGCATCAAAAATTACAGCACCAGTTGGAAATTCTCGCAAGCACAGCCCAACTGGCACTCGTCCTTCCATAATAGTGCCAACACACCCTTACGCCTCAGGAAAAAAAGGGCAACACTTCTCACAAGTAGTCATACCGCCAAAACACCGAGCACATCTTGCACGGACTTCATGGCACACACAAGGAGGCCAACTAATTCTGGACACACAATGCAAGACGTCGGAACTTAGCAAAGACACGATCTCTCTGACCAAAGGAGAAACTGACATACCTCCTGCGAAATGGGGGAAAACTCCACGGTTGACCTGACCTTGAGCCTCGCGCATATTGGGAACCACACCTTCCAGCACAAGGAAAACCATCGCTTCCATAAGGTCAGCTCCTCCGACAACACTTACCAATGTTTCATCGGACCACATTCACAGCATCCCTCGATGCACCACCGCTGTAATTTCCCGAACTGTAACTTGCCACACCTCGAGCACCGGCTTTGCTGATCACCAGCCACAGTCTACCGCAACGGTTGAGCTAGCCGCTGCTACACGCTCGTTACCTACGCCTACCTCTGAACTCGAAACCACTAACATGCCAGAACACTTACCGAAGAGAGAAGAAATAACAAAAGATGCCAGGCTTGAAGGCTGCTATATCTCTAGCCACCGGACATCATTCTCCGGAATCTATCCGTGCCAACATCGCTCCACTCTCAATTCTCGGATCCTTAAAATATCCATCACCTGAGCTGATACCGCGTGAACCACCACGCCAAGAGCCTCAACACGAACTATGATCAGCAACTGCCAATGGTCATCCTCGAGTCCCGAATCTACCGCGAAACTTTCTCATCTCACCTGTAGCCACGCACGACGCATCCAAGGCAATGTACGATGGCCTCAAATTCTGCAATATAGGCCACAAGTCAAACCACCGCTGTAATGACCCGAGAATCTGATTATCGGGAAGGCCCGATAACTCGAGACTCGAACCACCACCCACGAGCCCGAAGACTCGGAAGGGTTAAAAGGATGGTGTGGAGACTACACAAGTATCACGAAATGCAAAGCGGCATCTACCGAGCCTCTGGCGGTGTAAGCTCGGTCTCGGAGAATGTGATTGTCGGCCCTTTTGAAATAGTTGCCAAGGCCATCGGTAAGCTGTCAACTATCCTCGCTAACCATCTCCATTTGAAGAAAGTTTCTTAATGCATCTTGGTGAAGGGTAGACCGCTTGATCAATTCCAGCACAGATATTTTGGCGAGTACCCAGTTTAAGTGCTGCAGAAGATCATATTGGGTACCCGGCAATGGCTCAGCCTCTTCCTAATCGATAGCCGGTTGGGAATACTGGGGATTGGGTGTGGGAGCACCAGTGGAAGTATAGTTTCTATGGAACAAATGCCCGCTCCATAGGGCAAGGTTCTATGCCGGCACGGCATCAGCTGACGGTATAATGGGCCCAATGGGGTGGATGACTGGTGAGGAAGAGGGCATGGCGGAGATGATGGGAGTGGTAGAGATGATGGCGGAGGTAACAGGTCGTGGTGGGAGAATGACGAGCGGAGGTTTAGAGAGAGGTGTGGTGATGATGGGCAAGGGAACTGGCAGAGGCGTAAGGGGAAGTGGAGGTGTGGTGACGGGTGAAGGGTTGGATGGAAGGGTAGTAATGGCGGCAGGGGTGATGAGCAATAGGTGAGATGGAAGCATAGGTGAGGGTGTTGGTGGTGGAGTGGAGGCGAGTGGAAGAACAAACGGTCTAGCGGGCAAAGGAGGGGTTTGATAGTTAGGAGTGAGGATGGTAGGAGTAGGGGGTAAAGACGGGTTGCGGTGGTTGTGGTGGAGGGCGAGGAGTTGTTGGACTGAACCGTCAACATGATATGACCACCCGCAGTCAGGAGTCGGGGTTGGACCAAGTTAACCTGAGCCAGTGCCGGCGACTGAGGTTGTGGAGTGGGAGGATGGTTTGGCATGGGATTTTGATGGATCCCCAAGTCTTGAACTAGTTGCTGTTGTTACTGTAGTGGCTGCTGCTGTGGCGATGGTGCCTGTTGTTGCGGCACTTGCTACCTCGGTGCTTGCCTTCTCTTCTCTTTTATTTCTACAATGACCTTATGCATCTCAGCCGAATCAATTCTGTGCCCTTCATGAAGGTCATAGACCAAATCTCTGAATTGGAAACATCCTTCAATCGTATGCCCCGGCTGCCTGTGGAACATGCAGTACTGTGTCTGATCAACGGTTAGGTACCAGACGGGCCGTTCTAGGAGAAGCTAAATTGCACTAACTGACATGAGAGCAGAGAAAATATCTGTGAGGGTTTCTAGCAAAGGAGGGTACTGGGCTCTCTTTGGAGCCAGGCGCTTATTGGTGTAGCCGTTGGGTGGAGGGACATTGTGGTATTGCGGGGGTTGCTGGGGTTGTTGCGGAGCGGAGAAGGTGTTTTGCGGAGTGGTGAATGCAGGTGGAGGATTTTATGGAAAGAAGGCGGGTGGCGGGTTTTGTGGAGCGAAAAATTGGGGGTTTTGATGATAGCAACTCTCTGAGTCACCACCTAAGATTGCATGTTTGCTTGAGATGAATGGCATTGTTGCCTTATTACTGCTGTCTGTTCTGGGTTCGTGCATATGGGCTATCCAGCAGATAGCTTGGTTAGTGTTTGTTGCCTTATTGCTGCTGTCTGTTCTAGGTTCGTGCATATGGGCTATCCAGCAGATAGCTTGGTCAGTGTTTGCCTGTGCATACAAGTCCGTGGATAGGGTGTCTTATGCATACACTCAACTTAAGCATACCAGGTTTGAGTCCTTGCATAGTCTGTGCAAGCGCTGCACGCCATTCATTGTTGAGTCCGGGCATGTTCATGTTATTGAGTCTGTGCATAAACAGTGCACGTCTGTCTGGTAATAGAGTCCATGCATATCTGTTCAAGGCAGAACTAAAGTCCGTGTAGAGTCTTCAAGGTGCATCATATAAGGTTAAGGCATGAAATCATAAGTCCATGCATGTATAAGGTCTGTACATATTTTGGACTTAGATATTTTTGCTGATTGAGTTGCATCCAAACCCCGTGCATGAATAGTCTCTGTAATGTAAGTCCATGCATGTCTCACACTAAGTCATTGTAAGTCTTGATATAGTCCGTGCACTCTATCACAAAGTCCATGCACATTCTTACAGCCTACACTTCTTAAGTCCATGCAGTTTCTCAGTTTGCAGTGTAAAGTCCATGCATGTTTTACGCTGAAGGCCGTGCATGAATAGTGCAAGGCCGTGCATATTTTCAGCTAGCTTGTGCATTTGTTAAAACATAGTCCATGCATATACAGTGATATCCTGTGCATGTTTTGGGTCTTGCAACCCCGTGCATGCACAGTGGTACTTTGTGCATTGCATGTCCAAGCAGCCTTAAGTCCCTGCATATCTTCCATAAGTCTTCGCATAGTCCTTGCACGTCTTCACATGGTACCTGCAAGCTAAACCCCGTGCATATTTCTTTCTATGTGCAACTTGTGATAAAGTTCGTGCATGTTTTGATAGCCTCTCAAAACCTGCATTCGTGCATGTTTTCTTAAAACATGCATCTGTGCATGTTTCAACTGCATTTTCAGAACCTGCATCCATGCATGTTTTGGTTGCTTTATAAAAACTTGCATCCGTGCACTTTTTGTCTCTGCCTCTCAGAACCTGCACCTGTGCAAGTTTTGACTACCTCACAAAACTTGCATCCGTGCAAGTTTCTTTGAAAACATGCATCCATGCATGTTTGCTTTGTTTTACAAATTCCATCAACTTGGCAAGCAAGTCTGTGCACATCATACCCCGTGCACTTTCCTCAAACCAAACATCTGCATGCTCTGCCTGCCATCAGCTGTGGAGTTAGTCCACGCATGTCCGTACTCTCTTTATAATTACCTGTGTATGCACCGTTGCAGGTCAATGTATGTCCGAGCATACACTGTTATACAACCTCCGCAAGTTTGTGCATATTCGAGACACAAAGGAGTGAACATGAAATCTCCCAACGACTATTCAACAAGCAACTCACAAGATAACTTAGACATCGGCTCCTCAATGCAAGCAATGAAATCCTCAAAAATGAAAGAGTGAGAAGCACCAGAATTAAAGAGAACACGAGCTGCATGACCAAAAATCATGATCGTACCTTCCACCAGATTGGATGCCACAGCTTTTGCATGGGTGATATGAGAAACCTTGCCTCTTTGCTTCCAGTTGGCTGCTGCAAAAGGCTACTAGGAAGAAGCTGAAGCTTGTGGGTAGTACAGCTGAGGTTGAGGTGGCAGAGGAAGTCAAAACTGAGATGGCTGTGGTTGGGTAAACTGCGAGAACTGCACTGACTTCAGTCTCTGAGGACAATCTCACACCACATGTCCCGGTTGATTACAGAGATAGCAGACCACCGATAACGAACAGGACTTGCCTGGGTGGCTACCACCACACCTCAGACATTGCCTCGGCTGACTAACAGCAGAATCCTGACGCTACTGAAAGGAAGGAGCTGACTGCTGAACAGCACCAGAAGACGCCTGCTGATCAAATTCCTTCTTAGACTTCTTGAATTTCTTAAACTTGGCTTTCGAAGGGAAAGACACGCCGCTGGTAGCAGGTACAGTAGAAGGAACTCCCGGAACAGATGGCTGATAAAACTGTTGGAACTGCACAGTCGGCTGAACCAACCCGGTCTGAGAATACCCTTGAGGTCTCACCATGTCAAGCTCTATCGCAACCGCGGCCTGATATGCTTCATCCATCTCTTTTACGCGAGTGGCAAGCAATGGCAATCGTAACTCAGCCCTCAATCCACGTAGAAATTACTCCGTCTTCAAGGCTTCATCAGCAAGGACATGGGGCGCATACTGACCCAATTCTATGAATTTGTTCCGATACTGCAGCACGGTCATTTCACCTTGAGCCAATTTCAGAAATTGATGCATTTTATCCATTCTGAGAAAGGCCGGACTGTAAGTACGTTCAAACGTAGCCACGAACTCTATCCAGGTGATCTGACGAAGTAGATAGGAACGGAAAGCAACCTCCCACTCCAAAGTCCACCACATAAGTGCTGCACCTTGAAGCTAAAAAGTAGCAAGCATAACCCTCTCATCCTCTACGCATTCCATTGAACAGAACACGCGTTCAGTCGCTTCAAGCCATACCCTGGCTACATCCGGATCTAACTGACCTTCATATGTCGGCGGGTGGAATAGCAAGAATCCCTTTAGTGCTCTACCACGGCCACCATCCACTTGAGGCGCAGGAAGATCCACTTGAGTTGGAGCGGGTACAACTGGAGGAGGAGAAGTGCCACTTTCTTCCCTCTGAATATGCCTTCTACGGGGCGGTATTTTGATCTAAGGAAACATGGAATAACGGAAAATCCATCAATAATCACGAGAATCATCCTAAGCCAACAGTAGTAGACTCATAAGGACTTGTTCTGGAATAAAGTAATTTTGATTCTTTATATAAATCCTCAACACAGCTCTGATACCAACTGTAACGATCCAGAGATCTGGATACCAGTAAACCGATACTAAGACCTGGGGATGCCACCCAAGAGGCTGATGAGGCCCCGTGTGTTGTTGAGGGGTTCCATAACGAATAGAAATTACACGAGTGTAATATTAATTAAAACATTCATTTGAACTTTAACAGAATCAAGTAAATATATCAGAGTGGTAAAATTTATACAAGTAGTCCAGATCCCAATATCACAAGTCCAACAACTGAACAAAAACCCAAATGTACAACTACTAGGGCATACCCCGGCCAAAAGTATAAAAAGAGGGCTAACAGATAGACCGACTACTGACCGACCACTGCCAGCTCTAAGACTTTTTGCCAAAAGCACGAGAGAAACCCACAGCTGGTTTCTCCGCCTCACGTGTAAAAGGAAGGGGTGAGTCTCACAGCAGAGACTCAGTAGGGTTCACAGAAATCCCTAACTCACAACTAACTAAAGGAAAGCAGTAAAGCATGCATTAGCATAAATAAACAACAATCTAATAAAACTGTAAAACTAACTAAACAGTTTATAAACAGCTAACTAGCATGCCAATTTAATTTAAATGCGAGTACTCGAAATCTACCAATAGACAATGACTCAATCATTTCCAAGTGACAAGAGTGAAAAGGAGAGGAGAGCCACCAGAAGAAGAAACCAGATGCGTCCACTGACGGCTTACACTGCGTCTCAAGCATCTACACAAGTCCGCGACAAGTGAGAAGCGTAACAGTACCAGAACCAAGTACTAGTCAGAGCAACACTCGTCAGTGTCAGTCCAAGTCTCTGACCACGTGTGCACACACTGGCTCGTTGCCTAGAGCCAGGCCTCTAGTTTGTATTCCCCTCCGTAGGACGCTACGGTTGGACCGGGGCCCACGGAACTAGCTTAAGAACCATGTAACGGGGCTACCCCGCCACCTCTCCCAGGTGGGATTGACACAGAAGGTCGTCGGGCTACGACTAGTGGCTCCATCACAAGGAAAGAGAATCTAATTCTATTGGGATCTAAAAACATGCCATAATTTATGATAACAATTAAACATGGCAAATATGCATGGCAAAGATGCAAGATTAGAAGCATAATTAACTGAATATGCTAAGAATTTAATTCTGCCAGAATTAAACAGTTGAAAGAAAACTGCCCCCATCTATAAAATGACATAAGCATGGTAAAGACGCCACATTAACTGCATAATTAAGCGAACACGCAAAAATTGCAAAACAAGCGGTCGAACTAGGGCCGCTATAGTCTTAGGCGGTCAGACAATGAACCATTGCGTGCTGCTAAATGGACTGGCCGTGAAGTTTCTACTGCCATTCAGATTGAAATTATTTATGCAGTCTTATCGTCAGCCGCTCAGGTCAATAAACGGTTTATGGCGGACCGTTATGAAATCCAAAATAAATTAAACACGGTCCTTATCGGAGAACCAGATCCATGGGAATCATAACTAGATCCCTTTCCGGTCGACTCAAATCGACGAGAATTATTTTAACCCGTTCTCTGCCATTCCACCATCACGATATGGCAATTCATTGTTTATGAACTTAGCAACGATGGGCATGCTCCAAAAACATAAAGGCGATGGGCATGCTATTAAAACATAAAGATGATGGGCATGCTATTAAAACATAATGATGATGGGCATGGCATTAGGAACAATCTAATGGGCTAGGGAATCGATCCCCCTACCTCAACGCGATGAAAATGCCCGATCTGGCCACGAGCTAGTCAAGGGTCGTCGCGGCTCACCTTTGCCCGGTCGTCTCCCCACTCCACGGTTCATCCCGGGTTGATGCCTCCGCGCTCCTCGCATCGCAGGGAAGCCTCCCGTCGGTCCTAGCATGGGAAGTAGGCCGCGAGAAGGGGAGAGAGGGCAGCCCAATGCCACCGTGGGACTGTGCCTCCGCGTCGGCGTCCGACTCTGACGGGGTCACCACCGCGATCTCCTCCCTGCCACCTCGCCGGTGAGGCCGCCGGCTCCTCCGCCGAGGCCGTCTGGTTGTCGCTCACGCCAAGAAGGGAGAGGAAGGCGAGGGGGCCGCCGATTTCGTCCCTCCTCCGCGCACCGCGAAAGGAGAAATGAGGCGAGAGAGGGGGGGCCGGTCGTGCTCCTCCTCCTCCTGCCAGCTCACCGCCGGTGCTCCTCCACCACCTGGGGCCGCCATGCGCCACCGAGAAGAGGAAGGCGAGGGAGGGGGGTGGCCGACCGCGAGTTCGTGGGCGTCCGTAGGCGAAAGAGGGTTAGGGAGAGAGAGAAGAGAACCGTCAATTCTCTTCTCAGGGAAAAAAACGTCATGACTTTATGTCTAAGCCGTTAAATATCCTTGTCTGGCGTCATGACTTTCCGCCTAAGCCAGTAAACATTGTCTGGCGTCATGGTTTTTCGCCTAAGCCAGTAAACATTATCCGGCGTCATGGCATTCCGCCTAAGCCGGTAAATATTCTGCCTTGGCGTCATGGCCTTCTGCCTAAGCCAAGTTGTACGGCGTCATGACTTCATGTCTAAGCCGTTAAATATCCTTGTCCAGCGTCATGGCCTTCCCCCTAGGCCGGTAGATATTCTACCTTCGCGTCATGGCCTTCTGCCTAAGCCAAGTTATATGGCGTCATGACTTCTTGTCTAAGCCATTAGATATTCTTGTCTGGCGTCATGGCTTTCCGCCTAAGTCAGTAAATATTCTGCCTTGGCGTCATGGCCTTCTGCCTAAGTCAAGTTGTACGGCATCATGACTTTATGTCTAAGCCGTTAAATACTATTGTCTGACATCATGGCCTTCTGCCAAAGCCGATAAATATCCTGCCTCGACGTCATGGTCTTCCGCCTAAGCCAAGTTATACGGCATCATGAATTCATGTCTAAGTCGTTAAATATTCTTCTCCAGTGTCATGACTTTCCGTCTAAGTCGGTAAATTTTCTGCCTTGGTGTCATGGCCTTTCGCCTAAGCCAAGAAATACGGCGTCATGACTTCTTGTCTAAGCTGTTAAATATTCTTGTCCGGCGTCATGACTTTCCACCTAAGCTGGTAAATATCCTGCCTTGGCATCATAGCCTTCCGCCTAAGCCATGTTGTACGACGTCATGATTTTATGTCTAAGCCATTAAATATCCTTGTCCGGCGTCATGATTTTTCACCTAAGTCGGTAAATATTCTGCCTTGACGTCATGGCCTTCCGCCTAAGCCAAGTTATATGGCGTCATGATCTATATCTAAGCCGTTAAATATCCTTATCCGGCGTCATGGCTTTCTGCCTAAGCCAATTAATATTCTGCCTTGGCGTCATGACCTTTCGCCTAAGCCAAGTTGTATGGCGTCATGACTTCATGTCTAAGTCATTAAATATTCTTGTCCGACGTCATGGCTTTCCGCCTAAGTCGATAAACATTCTGTCTTGGCGTCATGGCCTTACACCTAAGTCAAGTTGTACGACATCATGACTCTATGTTTAACCCATTAAATATTCTCCCTTGACATCATAACCTTACGTCTAAGCTAAGTCATTCGGCATCATGACCTTCGGTATAAGCCGACAAACCTCTTACCCCTAGCTCGAAACTATTGTCCAAACTAATGAATGAAAAGACCCCCTTTGATTTCACACCAACCCTTGATCTCTCTAGGGATTCACCACCACATATGACACATTCTCTCCACTGCCATGGCATCGAGCGTCCGACGCCAGAATCACCAACCTGCGGGCATGCCCATTAAGCCCTTTAGAAAAGAGAAAAGAAAAAAAAAGAAAAAAAAAAGAATATCTTGGTTTGTAGGATCAAATCTATGGTTCATGTTTTGGAACTCAAAGGAGTGCATCAATGATGTTCTTATTGAAAAAGGGAGTTAACTCACCCATTGCATTATGTCGACTCCCACTATGTTTCATACATGTCATCAAATAGGTTTTCAATGCCTTGGTTGGGTATTTTCATGAATTTTTCTCATAAGACTTTTGGGCTTGAAAAGTACTCAACCTATTAACTTGAAATTTGATAAATGTGATTTGAATAATACTTTCTTATTATATAGACTCATGGTCATTTGGTTATGACAATTCAAGTGAATGTGCTTAATGTGTGCTTGAAAGTTGGTTAAGCTAACTCATGTGAATTTTTGGTGAAATTAGATTTTATGATGCTCACATGTGTTGCTTATATGCATGTCAAAATGATCACATCTCTAGTTGAGGATTTGATGGTTTGAGAATGTGTTTCATGCATTTTCAACATGTTAGGTTGCAAGGCTTTATGAGCTAGAAAAGTGTTAATGAACTCGTTATGCAAACTTTGGCATAAATGAGTAAGTGATGCTCTTGTGTTCCATGATACTTGGTTTCTCTATGTTCACACAAATCTTGGGGGGCCGCGAGGCTCAGCCACCTTACAGAGTCACAGGTTGTATGCGGTCATATATTAGGCCACGAAAGGTCATAAACGGTCTATTAATAGACCGCTAAATATATGAAACGGTCTAGCGTAAGACCGCGAAGGTCCACTGCCTTTAAAAATGGTCTCTGGTAGGACCGTTTGCCTACTAGAGAGCCGAAACTGTGGGGAACTCAACGGAGTCCCCTCCCAATAGATCCAAATCGATGGGAAACTAGTTTTGCACCTGTTCCCTGCCTTGCCACATTCATTACACATCCATTTAACCTCCAAAAACATAAAGACAATGGCCATGAGGGATTAAAACATAAATCAACAAGGTTCATGCTCCAAAGACATAAATGCGATGTTCATGCCGTTTAAAACATAAAGACGATGTCCATGGATGGGGAAATGACCCTAAGGAGGTAAGGAAGCCATCCCCCTACCTATTTCAAGATGAAAATGCCATTCTCTCTCCGTTCAACCCGAGGTGACGGCGCCCTTCTCTCGTGGTTCGCCACCTCCACACTCCATCGTCGGCTTCATGATGGCAACACCAGATTCCCCGCCTCCTGGGCTTGCCAAAGATGCCTCCCGCACTTCCTGCAGCGCCCTAGGGCGAGTGGTCCACCGAGAGAGCAAGAGAGGGGGAGAGTGTGCGTTGGAGAGAAAGAGGGTGAGAGAGAGAGAGAATGGAGAGAATGGGGAGATTTCTCCCCATGGTGGGTTTTGTAAAAAAAATTGATTATATTATTTTTGTTATTTTTAAACCTTTAATTACATTTAAACCCCCAATAGACGTAAAATTATGTAAATGCCCATTTTAAATGCTATAAGCTTCTAATAATGGGTTTACTCCATCCCGTAGGTGAGAGCATAGGGGGTTTGCCCCGTAGGAGTACGGACGGAGGTACGGTAAGCCCATAGAGCTTTCACTAATCTTTCTGGCCAATTGGAGAATTTGTGAGATTCGCATATTTTCTTTATGATTTTGAGAAGGATTTTATTAGTGACTTCGGCCTGGCCGTTACCTTGAGGGTAATATGGAGATGAATGATGCAATGCAATATTGAACTTCTTACATAGGTCCTGGAGCTCTTGAGAGATGAACAGAGGTCCATTGTCAGTGACGATGCTGCTTGGCACTCCGAACCGTGAAATAATGTTCTTGATGATGAAGCGACACACCGTGGTAGCTTTGATCTCCGCGTATGCTTCGGCTTCAGCCCACTTGGTGAAGTACTCAGTGGCAGTAAGGATGAAAGATTTCTGTTTGGTCTGAGAGTTGGGATCACCAAGCGGGCCGACAACGTTGAAGGCCCACATGGAGAATGGCCAAGGAGCAGAGAGAGGATGAAGAGATAAAGCAAGAGCATGGATTTTGTCAGCGTGGAGTTGGCATTTAAGACACCTCCAGACATAAAAGGAGCAATCTTCCTCTAGAGTGGGCCAATAATAACCCTGTCTAAGGATTTTCTTTGCTAGAGCTTGGCCATTGACATGACCTTCACACTCGCTCGAATGGGCTACTTCAGCCACCTTCCAAGCTTCATCATTGTCTAAGCATCTCATAAGCATTCCATTGAGAGGGCGCCTATATAGTTCTCCAGCAAATATAGTGTACTTAGAGGCAGCTCTTCTGATAGCCTTGCGTTGATCAAAATTTACCCCTTTTGGGAACGATCTGTCTCTGTAATACAACTCGATTTCATGATACCAGGGTAATTATTCTTCGTCCAAGATCTCTTCTAATTCTGTTAAAGATACTTCCTTTAGATCTTCCTTCTCAGCCCTCGCCTCTACCGCTTTCCCAAGGTTGGCGTACCAAGGATCCTGAAGAGAGGGTGCGTCCAGTCTCTGAACGACGATAGTCTCAATGCTCCGACTGAGAGGGAAAGATAAAGAGGAAGCGAGCGACGCTAGAGCATCAGCCAGAATGTTCTGAGATTGGGGAGAATAGATGTAGATTAACTTACGGAATTGCCTAGCCAGGAGAGTGACCAAATCTTGATATGGCTTAAGCTTTGGGTCACGGGTGTGGTAAGTGGACAGAACCTGCTGCAGGACGAGCTGAGAATCTCCTATAATTTTCAAATGGCACGCGCCCAGAAGATAGGAGTGCTTCAATCCAGCTAGGAGAGCCTTATACTCGACGATGTTGTTGGTAGCAGGAAATCAAAGCTGGTAAGCAAAAGGAATCGTCAGCTCTTCCGGAGTGAGGAGAACAACGCCTATCCCTCGACCTTGAGAATTTAGTGCACCGTCGAAGTGCAGAGACCAACAGAGATGATGAGTAAGGGCAGAGCGATGCTCATCAGGCCTTTTCCAGGGAAATAATGGAAGTTTCCATCCCGCCGAAGCTTCAACTGCCGTCGTTCACCTCCTACGACGGCACCGCCGACTCGGCCGACCATATGCATAGTTTTGAGTCCCACTTGGTGTTTCACCGGGCCTCAGACACCGTGAAGTGTCTGGCGTTCGTTACGACTCTCCGGGAGAACGTCCGGGCTTGGTTCAAGTCCCTATCGACCGGGACCATTACCTCCTCCCAGCAGCTCAAGAAGCTGTTCAAGGAGAATTTTGTTGGCTACCGAAAGGTGGCCAAGTCTGTGGTAACCCTGCTCGCGCTCAAGCAAGGTAAGGAGGAGACACTGTGGGATTTTGTCTCTCGCTTTCGCTCGGAGGCCCTACGGATCCCACACCTCAACGTCGGTATCGCTACCACAGCCCTCACTCAGGGGACGCGGAATTCACATCCTTCGACGCGCCCTCGGAGTGGAGGCCCCAGCGACTCTTCCAGATCTCCTTGCCTCGACACAGAAGTATGCACGTTGCGAGGAGAACACGACGGCCCTGGGTTGCATGGTCGAAGCTGATCGATCTGACCGCAAAAGATCTGTTGACCCCCCGCGAGAGGGTCGGAATAAGCGGGAGTGGCGCGATAGAGACCGCCGCGACTGCCTCGAGAAGGACAGGGGCAACTATCACCACTACACGCCCCTAACGGCTCCACCGGACCTGATACTAATGGAGATCCACGAGGAGCCATTCCTCAAATGGCCTCCTCGGATGAAGTCCGATCCGAGCACGAGGAGAAAGAAGAAGTACTATCTCCACCATCGCGTCCATGGCCACGACACCGCCGATTGCATCAACCTCAGGGACGCCATCGAGGACCTCATCCGGAGGGGACTCCTCGACAAGTTTCTCGCCAAGGCGGCAGAACGGTGGCAAAAGACGCCCCCACCAATCGACAACCGGCCCAACGGGAAAGAGATCATGATGATCTCCGGAGGATCAGCCGTCGGGGGAGATAGCGCGAGCAGGAGGCGACAGTACGTGACGGTGGTCTGCACCACGGGCCAAGGTGACGACACTTCATGGGGAGATTCTACCCCAGGCCATCTAGGAGACCCCATTATCTTCTCCGACGATGACCTAGATGGTGTAACCATGCTCCACGCCGATGCTTTGGTGGTCTCAGTCACCATTAATCAATGTACTGTGTGTCGTATCCTAGTAGACAATGGAAGTGGACCTGATGTTATTGCCTACGACTGTCTTGTTCTCATGGGTGTGGATATGTCCCGGATGACGTCATTAAACATGCTGCTATACGGATTCTCAGGAGAGACCATCCGCTCGGAAGGACGCATCTCACTCCCGATCACATTCGGGACCGCTCCAAAAGAGGTAACCTTCCTCGCTGACTTCACTGTAGTTCGTGCGATGACAGGATATAACGCCATCGTAGGCCGAGGGATCCTCGGTACTCCGGGGCGTCTGTATGTGTTGAATGCACTACGCTCTGATTGACATGATCGTTATAGACATCGTCACGTCACTTCCGAGTAATCTTTTACGCTCGGGGCGTGACAGGTTATCTCGTGTGATGCCTGAGCTGAGGATGATGACCACGAATGCTAGAACTACAAAGAGGGAAACGAGTCAGAGGTGCCTAGGGATGAATCCCTAGGGAAAACCCTCTGATGCTTAAGTCAGCGACTATAGCAGAGCTCTGGTGCAAAGAGAAGGGGGAAGGAGATGAGGGGGCGAGATTCCTCTCCACCAAGTGGTGAAGTGGCTCTAACTCAGGGTTAGTATCGCTTGACAGTGCTTACCTTTAGCAGGAGGATCTCCCAGGTTTATATAGCGACTCATGAACGTAAGAGCCCTGCGAGGTGAGGAGTTTTAGGGGAGGTTACATCTCCTTCGTGGGCTCGTTAAGACGTGAGGACTCTTAATCGCCATAATCACCACGATCTCCCAGCTCTTAAAGGGCACGCAACGGTCGCATAGATAACCCTTCGTCAGTCGGTCCGAGCATACGTTGCTGGCTCTAGGGGGTTTTCCCGAGCGATAGGTGCAAGGCTCTGGTGGGATGCATGGGGCCCCGAAGGGACCTCGACCTGACGCTCGAACTTTTGAACCTAAAGGTCGCCTAGGAAGCGCTTAATCCGAGTGAGTTATTAGGCTTAGTGGGCCCTGAAAGGGCTATCACTCATAGGAGGCGGGCCTCGTTTGGTCTGGCAGGACATCATTTGGCCGTTCCTTTTCGGGCGGTAAAATTACCCCTCTCCACTTGTCCCCGTCCTACTCCCGAGCCAAAATTAGGCTCGGACGACTAGCATTTGGGGCAGGTTTATGTGGTTCGAGTTGAGTGGAGATTTTCTCTGACAAGGGTCACTTGATGGGGCTACCCCGGAGATACACCCGTCATGATGATAATTCTTGCGAATTGATGTATGGAGCCCCCTTTTTGAAGACTAGAACATCGCGTCACTTCCCCCGAGGGGTTTATAAGCGTAGTGCGTGCTGTCGCTCCTATCTTTCGTCGCCTAGGGCTTTTCTTTCCACCATCCTTGCTTTTGCGAGAGGCTCATGCACCGCGAGGGCAACTCAGAGGAGCGGAGAGTTGCGGTGGCCTTCGCAGAGTTGGCAGAGGTTATGATGGCGGTGATACTCCAACTTCTGCTTCCCCCTGAATCATCCAGTACAGTGTCCTCTTCTTCCTCTTCCAGCTCTCCTGGTTGCTCCATGGCGGACCAACATCCCGGGGCTGAGGTGCAAGAAGTTGAGCGGGCTCCTAGGGCTTTTACGACGCTGGTGAAACTTTTATGCAGTGAGCTGACTGAGGATGAGGTGAAGCAGCTGGAGAGTTGATACGGGCTGCCTTGGAGGTATCATTTTTCTCCCGCAGAGCCCCACGAGTCCAGTCTGGACACTCGCTCTAGCCTCTTCTATTCTCCATCCAGGGGGTTTATGCGGACCAGCTCCAACCCCTTGGCCAACCCGCATAAACCCCTTGACCCTTCAACTTCCCCCATAAAAACCCCTTAGGGGCTCAAGGGGCAAAAAAAAAGGGGGGGATCAAGCATCCAGCACTCAACTCAGCATCTGACAACTCCAAGGCTTCGAGCGGGCTCCCCACAACAGGCCGAGGAGAATTGCGTGTGTGTGACTTGTCAAGCAGCTTAGCACGCCGAGGGTATGTCCCTTGCACTTCCCTCGCGTGTTAACTAGCCGTAACACACAAGTCCACACCCGCCACATGTGAGATGCTACGACAAGGGTAGACACCCCCTCATGCCAGGGTCACCCCTCACGTGCCCGTCAGCCACGACCATGCACACGTCATGACTTCTTGCTCCCTCTCAGTAACGAGGCCACGTCAACCGCTCAACTCGAGCCGTGATTGACCCTCGTCCAGATACCAAACTGATGTGTCCCCTCAGTCGCCCAGTTAGCCACAAGCCCCCGTTTGACACCGCGGCCACGGCCGATGTCACGGGAGGAACTCTCTGTGAAACACACATGTACTCATACATCACGAATCTACCCGGGGACCGGCTAGCACGTCGGAATTGTCCCGTGGCATGCACCTGTTGTACCCTGGCCTCCACGGCCCGTATGTAAAATATATACATCTCAGTGTTACACCGTCAGTTGGACGTATGCTCTCACATCCATGTTCGGGACCCCAGCTACCCTCTGTGCCACCTAGCATGAACCCCCAGCCAACATGACCCAGTCTGAGGCGAACCTACAGCTGCAAAGTGCTCTCGAGTCTTCATCCCGAGCTTTAGGAATGCGGTCTCCATTTTGGCATGGAATGAAAGTCTTCGGATTCAATCCGATGTAAATAAACACTGACTGCTTGTAATCGGTGGGGAAAGACGTCCTGTACACAACTCTCCACAGTCTCCTGCGCACTCGCACCCATGAAATCGTTCTTCCCTCCATGTGTCGCTAATCCCCAGAGTCCACATGCCGCGCCCTAGCGGCGCATCCCCAGTTAAACGTTTGGTTCCACAGGTGATTGTCGAGAAAAAACTGGCACGGCCGCATCCCAGCCACGTTTCCCGTTAACCCGAAAAACCTCCTGATGGGGACATCCCCGACCACTCCACATTTTTGGGGCTCCTGATAATCGCCAGCAGTGCTACATCTTGATCGCCACTTTATTCTGAGTCTTATGATGTATTTTTTCATTTTTCTTATTGTGTAATTTTTCTTTTATTTGAGTCAATTCCCTAGGTTAATTGGCATTAGAGTGGTTAATGAAGTCAGTTGGGCCCAATTAAGTGGGCCTGGCCTAGGGGCACCCTCCCCCTTCCCCACCGTTTTTGGTTTTCTGTCATTAGCACTTATTTCAGGGGCTTTTTGTAAATGTTCGGATCCCTGTAAATAGGAACCCCACCCCACTTGGAGTACATCTTATGTGTGATTATATCGCGCTCTGATCATGCTTGCTTATGAGAGACTTACCATGCTGGCTGTTCGCGTTCTCCTCGAGTGAGTCTTCCACCTCCTTCTCGGGGTGGTCGCGGCGATCTCCGTCGCGCCGCTCCCGCTTGTTCCGACCCTCTCACGGGGGGTCGATAGATCTCTTGCGGTCGGATCGATCAGCTCCGGCTGCGTGGCATAGGGCCGCCGTGTTCTCCTGGCAATGTGCATGCTTCTGTGCCAAGACGAGGAGATCTGGAAGAGTCACTGGGGCCTTGACTCTGAGGGAGCGTCGAAGGATGTGATCTCACGTCCCCTGAGTGACGGCTATGGTAGCGATGCCGACGTCGAGGTGTGGGATCCGTAGGGCCTCTGAGTGGAAGCGAGAGACAAAATCCCACAGCGTCTCCTCCTTACCCTGCTTGAGCGCGAGCAAGGTCACCGCAGACTTGACCACCTTTCGACAGCCAACAAAATTCTCATTGAGCAGCTTCTTGAGCTGCTGGAAGGAGGTAATGGTCCCGACCGGCAGGGACTCGAACCAAGCCTGGGCGTTCTCCCGGAGAGTCGTAACGAACGCCAGGCATTTCACGGTGTCTGAGGCCCGATGGAATGCCAAGTGGGACTCGAAACTGTGCATATGGTCGTTCGGGTCGGCTGTACCGTCGTAGGAGGTGAACGACGACAGTTGAAGCTTTGGCGAGATGGGAACTTCCATTATCTCCCTGGAGAAGGGAGCATGGAAATCTGGGTCATCATCAATTAGGCCGTGATTCTTGACAGCCAACAGGACGTCGTCCAAATATCAGACCTTGTCCTCTATTTCCTCAAAACGCTGGAGCCGGCGGTCCATCTCCGAATTGGAGTGGAGTGGGCTATGCACCCTTGGCGCAGGCACGCTGTGTGACCGCCGAGTCCTAGTCGTCGAGGCACGGGACGCCTCTCGTACCAAACGGGGGTTCCCCCCAGCCCGACGTCCCTCATCCTCGTGTCGTTCGGACACGATGCGCTGAGGGTTGGCCCGTTGGTCTCGGAGCTCCTGGCAGAGCTCTGCCAGGGTCCGAATCTACTGGCGCAGCTCGTCGAGGTCACCCGGGGTGACCTCCTATCGTGGATGGGCGGAAGAGGCTTCTTGCGACTCCCGCCGGGAGTTGGGTCCCTGGTGAGACCTACGCCCCTGGTTGCTAGTGTTTCGGAGACTTCCACGGGATGCCATAGCCTTTTGATCGGATTCCCACAGACAGCGCCAAGAAGTGTAGAGACAGAAAAATAGTTCCTAGGCCATGTACCACCTTCTCTATTTACTTGCAGGAGAAGTCGTCTCGCACCCGTGGAAGCCTGCAAATCATCAGGAAATCGAGGAGGCGTCAAACATAGTCTCGGGTGTTACCCCAGGGGACAACCTTTCGATGCTTAAGTCAGCAGCGAAATAATAATGTGTAGAGAAGAAAAAACTTTTTTTTCAAACCACTCTTTGTGACTTTTTTTAAAACTATTTTATTTTTTTTTAAAACTCTTTTTTTTTCAAACCTCACCTACTCTCTTTTTTTTAACTTTTTCACACTCTTTTCTCTTTTTTTTCAAACTTTCAAACTTTGTCATTTTTTTCCACTTTTCTCTCAGTCACCTGCATGTGTCTCACGCGTCTGTGGCCGAGTCAACAAAAGTGGGCCAGTTGTAGGTGGTCGGCCACGCACGGACGGGGCGGGTTACACGGGGGGGCTAGGGCTGGTAGCACGCTGGCGGGATGGCGGCAGGCAATGGCGCGTGCGTGCTGACAGGCATGGCAGGGCGCACAAGTAGGTGTGGGCTAGGCAAGGAGTTGCGGAGGGGGAGGCTATGCAGGTGTCGCCGTGGCACTGAGCAGGGGAAAATGCTGGGGGAGCTAGGTCGTGGGAGGAGAGAGAAAATAAAGAGAGAGAAGGTGAGAGATGGCAGGAGGGGCTGCGTGTGAAGGTGGCAGAGGTCAGGGCATGACAGCGGCGGGGGTGTGTGCAGGTGGGCCTATGGATGGCGATGTAGCAATGGCCAGGGGGCTGCAGATGGCGCACACATTGGGCGCGGATGCACAGGTCAGTGAGGCCAGGCGCATAGGTGCTAGTCGCGGCACAGGTGGCAGGTCCCTTGGTTGCGGGCCTGCTCGGGGGTGTCACGGTGGCCGGGCAGAGACCACAGGACGGAAGGTGAGGGGAGGTAGGCGCCGAAGGTGAAGGCGGCAGAGGCCAAGCTGGGGTGAGGTCTCACCGGTGAGATGGTGAGGGTGGCTGTCATGGGCGTTCGCGGCTGGGAGAGAGGGAGGAGAGTGGGGCGGAGAAGGACGGTGGGGGGTGGAGGAGGTTGTCACGCCGGTGAGGAAGCTCCCGTGGGCGGCTGGAGGTGGAGAGGGAGGCTTCGCGGTGACGGAGGTGCCGGATGGCAGCGGCCTTGGCCTGCTGCGGGCGTGGAGGATGGCGCCGGCGGTGACACTCACGACGGTGGCGAGGCGAGCTGCACGGCGGGAATGACAACTGCCCCTTGGGGCTCGCCGGTGGTGGGTACAAGCGGTGTGGACGTACAGGTGGGGCGCCGCAGGCGCTCGTGCAGGCGGCCGGCATCGTGGGAGACGGGGGCACTGGTGGTCGCGCGAGCAGGGTGCTCGCACTGGGAGGGAGAGAGTGAGGGGGAGAGAGAGAGAGAGAGAGAGAGAGAGAGAGAGAGAGAGAGAGAGAGAGAGAGAGATAAGGAATCCGACCGAGAGAGATAGAGAGAGAGAGAAATAGTGAGAGATCGTCAGAGAGAGAGAAAGAGATTACGGCATAGAGAGAGAGAGCAAGAGAAACAGAGAGTGAGAGAGAATAACATACAGAAAGAGATAGATTAACACGGGAGGGGGGTAAATTATTTTTCTTTTTCTGCTTCTATCAACCGTAAGCTCCACTCCTTGATCGTTTGTTTTATTTCGAAAACTCATTTTGTTCCGATCACTGAGTGGTTTCTAGGACATGGCACGAGGAACCACACTTTATTCCTTTGGAACTGGTGTAGTTCTCCTTGCATAGTTGTGGACGTGTAAAATCGCACGTCCGTATGGCCCTACCAGTCCAACATTAACAACACTTTCGATCAAAGAGATCATGGAGAGTATGTCCGGCCCAGACCCTCCGAACAAGCAGACATGCTGCCGTGGAGCCGTCTCTGGAATCACGACAGCGAAGAGAAACCAACCCCTGGGAGACTCGTTACTGGTGGGCCTCTTGAAGAGAACTAGGTGGATAGTCAAATGGGTCTAAAACGGGCCCAAAAATCCACCTTTTATCACGCTCATGTGCCCCTTCAACGGCACACCCATGTGCCCTTCAAGAAGGCTTTGCGTAGCCTTCAACGGCACGCCCCAACAAGCCTTCAACGGTACACTCATGGGCCCTGTAAAGAGGGCCTTGCGTAGCCTTCAACGGCACGCCCATGTGCCCTTCAACGGCACACTCATGTACCCCTTTAAGAAAACTTCGCGTAGCCTTCAACGGCACTCCACCAAGTGTCTTCAACGACATGCTATTAAGGTTCCTTCAGCGGCACGCTTCTAGTGTTGTTCGACGGCACGCCCCTGAAAACCCTTCAGCGGCGCACCCTGTCAAGCACTCCAGCGGCATGCTTCTAGTGCTGTTCAATGGCACACCCGTAATGGCGCAGACCAAATCTCACGCCACATCCTATGGGATCCTTTGGCCCGCAGTGGCCCATCTGAGGTGTCAAGCAGAGAGCATGGCATGCTGCCTACTCCCCCATGCCGCCAAGGATGCCCAGGTCAAGTCTCCATTAATGAGGACGTCCTCGTTTCTCCTGTCGGCGTTCGAAGACCCCAGGCACTGGGAGTATAAGAGGTGCCTTCTGCACCGGCGGATGATAGACACACAGACAGAAGAATACAGGAAGCACAGTCGACGTAGGCACGATCCAGAAATGAAGAGAAGAAGGAGGAGAGGGGAAGAAGAAGAAAGCTCGGCCATGGGGTTCCCCTCCGATGACCATCCAAAAGAGCATAAGAGAGAGGGAGAGAGATGTAGCGGGGGAGATGGGGGCAAGCAGGAAGTAGTCATCCCTACTCGACCCCAGCGCTCCTACCTTTCCTTTCTTGTGTTTCCTTCGTCCTTCTTCTCCTTGCCACCACTTGTATCCTCCCCTCCGATTTTGAAGCATGCATCGCCGGTCACGGCCCTGATCTTTTTATGAGCAAGTTTCCCTTCTTGTGGTCCCTCTCACCGTCTCTGATTGTTTGAGTTCTCAAAAACGCTTCACGACTTCCTCCATCCCTTCTTCGATGTTTTCCCCCCCTTCTGTAGCCTAAGCCCTCTCCAGCCATCCAGGAACACTACACTGCATGCTGGCCCTCGGCCCTACGAAGCCTCTCAGCCTACAACAGAAATCATGATGACATGATAATGGCTGTGCAAGGCTGAATAAAAGGAAGAAGAAGGCAGATTTTGGTAAGCTCAGCATGAGAAATGGTTGTATAATTTGTAAGGTAACAGATGGAATTCACATGTCTATCTGTATTGTTTTGCATAGCTTGTAAAATATGCTAGTCACACTGAAATGCATTGCACCTTCTTCATGTTCAAGTTGTTGTTTCAATGCATTTAGATAGGGGGAGTTGATGCATACATTTGTTTGCTCATAGGTCATGTGCTCATACAGTTGGCTGTCCATATGCAATAATGTTTCCAGAATTCACTGCATATCAATGATGTTAGAAAATTGTGTTAGAAAATCTGTTGCATATATTTTCATGACTGCATATGACTTCATGCATTGTCATGTTTAGCCTTATAAACTGCTGCTCATATAGTGTTTGCGGAAGTCTGTTTGTGGGTTGATTAATGTTTGTTGCATCTATCAAGTATCTATCAAGTTGTGCTAGATATGTAGAGGTCTGCTAAGTTAGCATCAACACATCATGATAACACATGTCCTTGCAACCATCTCTGTCTTGATCTTTGGTTCACTCTTGATTTGGTCTTGCTACTAACTGTGCTGAGCACATTTCTCCTCTATGTCAACTTATCTCGTGTTTCAGCTGAATTGATCCCTTGCACTTGAATTTTTGATCCTCAAAGTCCTTGTAACAACTTGTTTCTCATCCTGCACTTCAACTATTCACTCCAATAATTCAATTCTTTAGGGGGAGTACTTTTGTGTCAAAAATGTCTGAACTTACTCATGGATTCAGGGGGAGTTAAAATGTGAATTCTCTTTCTAGAGACTCATGGTCTTCATAGACCGACCCCTAGTAATCTAATGGTTTAAAGTTTATAATCCTGTAAATCTGAGCCTAAACATCTAGAGAATTTATATCATGTATATGGAATAGCTTTAAAACAACCTGAAAAATACTTTGTCTATTCCATTTTCTGAATGTCTAAAAATTGAGAGCAAAGGGGCTTCTTTAGTTCAAAAATCTTCACTAATGAGAAACCATCTTCAAAAGATTCAAAGAAAACATCTCAAGTCAGAGCAATGGCTATGAACAATTGAGAAACCATGTCCTATCACCAAAGAAGCGATACAGACTGAGTCATGAAGTAACAGTCTAGCTAACTCTATGAGAGCAAAGTATGAAAAACTAAAGGGAAAAGGGGCAGTGCAATGACTGTGGAATCACTGAGAAACTACATCCCTTCACCAAAGAAGTGATGTGGACTGTGTGTCATAAAGTGTATAGTTATCTCTGGTTAAGCAGGATGGTTGTATCACACTGAGTAATTGGGCATTCTGGCATCTAAACAACATGTCTCCTCAGGTCAAAAGATGTGTACTAACCTGAATGCACCTCTAAAAATGTTTCAAAAAAAATGCTCATAATCCGAAGGTTGACCTTTGTAGGTCGACACTTTTGTTGCATTTTCCAGATCGAGTTTGCCGGTTTGGTTTTGAACCCATGGTTTAATGGTCCGAATGCTTAGGGTTTTTACTCCAATGACCTTAGGGTTTCCATACATTAAATGAGGGTTGGTCTGAAGGGTTTAGGAAGGGCTTTTTTATCTATTTGGCCTACTTAACCCTTGGCTATATATGGGCTGCAATATCCATCGGATGAAACACATCTCTTATGCTAACATTCCCTATTTGCTTGCTGGAAGGAAGAGGAGGGCACCGCCCCACCTGGAGGAGGAAGAAGAAGAAGAGGAGGACGCCAAGAATCAAGCCTAATCTGTCGATCTGATCTATTTCGACCACAGCTGTTGAAGATACCTCACCGTGAGCATCTCCGACGATCGTAACAAGCTTCCACTCCGTGGACAGAACGTTCGGCGCATCCCATCACTCCTTTGGACGAATTTCACTAAAGATTTGAGGGGGATTTCTTCTTCTCTCAACTCTATTCTCTCTTATGAGCATGTATTGAAAGTTGGGTGTTTATTGTATATCTTGTCGTTCTTTAAACCGAGAATATGTGTATGTGGGCGGAGTTGTATCTCCGCGTGTGTGTGGTTTTATTATGGGGAAACGCTCCCCGTGATTAGTCATTTGTGGACGGACCTATGACTCCGTGTGGTTGTCGTGTCCAGGGTACATTCCCCAAACCTGTGTGTGTGTGTGCTACAGTGGCAGCGTGTTGGGGCGAGTCCTCGTGTGGTTATTGCTACGGAAGTAGCGTGTATGTGGTTGGGATTCGTCCCCGTGTTGCTACGAAAGTAGCGTGGAGTGAAGTCTCACCCAGTTGGGTAAGGGGTGGATATAGGGAGCTCGTCATGGTCCCAAACCACCTAAAAATCTCGTGTTTCGTATGATTGCCTGTGCGATGGACCATATCTTCTATCTCCCTTCACAGGTCAACTGAATAGGTTTTTAATTCACTGCATCTCACACATCGCTTCATTCGCTATCCGTGTGAGGGTTAATTTAGTTGTTCAATGCATTGATCATTCGAGTGTGAACAGAAAGGTTGAGAGAATATCTGTTACATCTCACGTTTATCTTAATCACCCTTAGGTTTGAGCTAATTAATGTTAGTTAATTTAATTCCACAGTGATTAGATTAGAAAATTTTTTAAAATCCGTCATATCGGCAAGGCAACAATTCAACCCCCCTTCTTGTCCGCCATCTCTCTAAGCCAACAAAAGGAATGTGTCGACTTGCCTCTCCTAGGTGGTCGACACCCTTGCTCCTCCAGAGAGCATCATCTAGGCTGTCTCACATAGAAGTGTCGACACTTTCCTAGCAAGAGGTTGACACCCTTGATCTTCCAGAAGCTCTCAAGCTAAAAGTCTGTCAGATGAATGGATTATCCAGAGAGAGAAAAAAGGTGCCATAAATCATCAAAATTGTTTTCTGAATTAGTGCATTTTTGGTGCAATTTGTAGATTTTTAGAAATTAGAAAATTTTCTATTTTCTTTTTTTATATAAACCCCCCTTCTCTCTCCTCTCACTCGCGCTCTCACTCACTCTCTCTCTCTCTCTCTCTCTCTCCCATTCTCTCACCTCCTCGCCTCCGACTGCAGACGGAGGGGTTCGTGGGTAAGCTGACGACGCCGAGAAGCTGCTGAGATGCGTGATGGACCGAGGATCGGATCGGTTTTGGCGCAATCCCGAACGGTGGATTCAAAGTCGACCGTTGAGCTCGCATTATGGTTTTCGGTGTGGTTTAGTCACCTCAGCACTCGGTTTCTTCGGTGGAGGTAGGGAGACAAATCGCCACTTCCTCCTGCACGTTTTTCCTACTTCTGTGCGTGGTTTGGTGCTCGAACGAGCCAGATCGGGCCAGTTTAGGCAAAACCATTATTTTTGGGGTTTATAGGGTTCGTCGAAAAATGGTGATGATTTGCAATATAATTACTGTCAAAATCGGGATGTTAGGATCCCATACCCGCCAGTTTCGTGTCGATCGGTCGTCATTCAGGGCCGGTAGGAGTCTAGGAACCTCGGTGACTCGTTTTGGGTCGATTCGCCAGAATCCCCCCGATCTCGCGATTTAATGTATGCATCTGGACTTTTTAGCTTCCAGAAGTTATTTTTCGTCGTGGGGCTTTGTTTCCCCTGCGCTTCGGCGTGAATGGGGTGTGAAACGGGTCGATTCGGCTTTTCCACTATTTTGTTCATCGGATCGGTGTCATAGTCGTACCAGAGATGATCACAGTCTCTGACGGTCCTACGATAGACCGTCACATGCCTTTGAGCATGTGGGTCAGTTCGTGGCTATGGAGTGTGATGGCACACTACTGGAGCATCATAGTCCTCTGGCGCCTCCTTTTTGGTGCGTCACAGCCTTGTCGTTCCTCGATGTCCGTGTTAGTCGGTTGCTCTGACGGCCTTGCCTTAGACCGTCAGGGTGTTGTAGCGTGCCTTCTATAGGCTGCCACAACATTTGACCAGGGTTTGACTTGTTAGTCAGTTGGCTTTAATGGTCCTTCCCCTGTGTGTCAGAGTCGTGCAACGTGCCTCTCTTAGGCCGTTACATGTTTGTCTGTCTTAGGTTCTGCTGTAGGGCGGTGTCTGTAACGGTTCATTCCCCGACCGTAACATCCGTGTGGCACGTCTTTATTAGACCGCCACAGTCCTGTCTCCTCTAGAGTGTAACGGCTCATCCTTAGACCATCACCTCCGTGTAGCAGTCTAAAGGTGGAGCGTTATAGCCCTAGAGTCCTGCTTTTCGTCATTTCGATTTCTAATTGTCTTAGCTTATCCTTGTGGTCCACCCACTTTCCCGTGGGTGTCTCCTGACATCCTATGAGGGCTAAGACTACGTTATAAGGCAGCCAGGAGTCTTCTTGCTTGTGGTAGGATTCTCTTTGCAAGAAGCCGAACCCATGTCGGGTGTTCAGATCCTTCCGCTACTAGAGTTCTCGACTTCCGTTTGCGAAGGCCGATAGCGCCCTTTTTCCTCAGGAGAGTCTTCATTGGGGCGGGAGACCGCCGTGTGAACCACCGTCCTTGGTCGAGCGGCGATGTGGGGTAGCGGTGTGATAAAGTCGACACCAGATCATTGGGCAGGCTTGGTCGCACTGTCGACTGGTGGTGGAGTCATGTCGGTTCTCCTGAGGCGAGGCTCTCGGCGTTCACTCCTAGTAGCTTTGGTGACTTTGAGAAGCTTCAGTAGTCTACTTTTCTTCGACTTACGTGCTCCGTGAGTCGTATTATTTACTTTTGCAGCTTAATCGCCGGGCATCATATTTTGAGTGTCAACAATGACTTACACTGCGTTTCCAGCAACTCGCAAGTCTGGCTCATGACAAGCGAGAGGCATAACAGTACTAGAAAATAAGAACTAGTCAGGGTAACACTCGTCAATGTCAGTCCAAGTCCTTGACCACGTGTGCACACACTGGCTCATTGTCCTGAGCCAGGCTTCTAGCTTGTTTTCCCCCCCAGTAGTATGCTACCGACAAACAAGGGGGCCCACGGAAACTAACTTAAGAACCGTAAATCGGGACTACCCCGCCACCTCCCCCCGGTGGGCCGACTCAACGGTCATCGGTCTACAACTAGTGGTTCCATTATAAGGAAAGAGAAAGTAATTTTATTGGGATCTAAAATAATGCCACAGTTTATAAAATATTTTTAAGCATGGCGATAATGCAGCATTTAATGCATAAAGGGAATAAATATGCTGAAATTGAAACTCTACAGGGATGGGCAGTTATGCTCTGGCCGCTCATCGGATGGGCGGTCTGGGGTCCGCCACTCATCCAAGTATACGCGGCTAGGTCTCGGCCGCTCACTATCTACACTGAAGCCAACACACAAAGCACAAGCGGCTAAGGCAAGGCCGCTAAAGGATGGATAGCTAGGGAGTGCCACTCGTCCACTAGGGGTCCTAAGGGACACGTGGCTGGAGATATGCCGCTCAAGGCATGGGCGGTTGAGGGTCGACCACTCGAAGAGACGAAGAGTCCGATCGGCGGTCAATCGACAGGCCATTCATCTGGCTTGAACGGACGGGTTTGGGCCGCTCTAGTGTGCACCTTCCTAGAGGTCGGGTCTTAAGCGGTCCAAGTTGGACCACTCAAGGGGCATAGGTAGTCTGGAGTGGACCGCTGGTAGATGAACAGTCACTTGGTGGCCGTTGTACTACCGTGACGACGAGAAAGGGTTAGCCTGGGTCAAAACCCCTCCCGGTCGACCGAAAATGAGGGGATTTCATTTTTAACCTAACCTGCCATCCTCATACCATCATTCCACACCCTTACATGCTATTAAAACATAAAACGACTGCCAAGGAATTGATTTACAAAAAATAGGATAAAATTATACTAACAGGTACCATGTTACCTCGATTAGCATGCCCGTGTTGTTTTAAGGGTCCGGGTGACCCCATGTGTTCCGGGCTTTCTTGTTTCGCCAGATCGAGAGACCGTGTATCGATAAGAGTGCAGAGGGCTGTTCCCGCACGACGTTGGCTTCATCGAAAAGTGATTCTCATGTGGGCCATGTGTATGGCCCATGAACTGAGAGTTCTATCACCCAGCCTGGGGCTGGAGGTTTCTCAGGTTTCACTTGGAAAGGGAATGGACTCGGTGGTTGTGAGCCACCTTGAGAAACATTGTGACCATGGTTTATCACCCTAGGAGTTGGTCCAATCGACAGCTTGGAGCCGTAGTGTACGGCGGTCTTGACCGAAGTCGCGTGACTCAAGGACCGTTGGGTTAGTAAGTCTACTCGCCAGTCCAGAGTCTGGTGACCCCGAGCCTCCCGGTACTCCATATTACTCACGATGGATGCCTACATAACCTTCAGTGTTTTCCCCTCTACGGAGAGTGTTCACATTTAGTGACCCCCCACTAGTTGTAGCTTACTTGGACATGCGTGTGCCTACCTACCAGGGAGTAGGTGGAGAGCTACACCCGTGAGAGACTATTTTTAGGCTAGTTTCCATAGGGTCTCCCACTATACTGACTCAAGTCCGGGCGGGGAGGAAAACCAGCTAGAGGGCCTAACGTAGCGTAGTCAGTTAGTGTGTGCACACATGGTCAGGGACTTCGGATGCGTGCTGACGAGCACGGCCCCGACTAGACCCTTGTCGTGTGGTTACTTGTACGGTGTCTCAATTTTCACCTGGGATGAGTAGGGAGACATCTGGGGGGCGGATTAAGACGTCAGTGGATGGATCCGACCTTACTTTTGGTGGACAGGTACTCCCGTCACGCAACACGTGACTCTCATGACTTGAGGCTCGATTTTTCATCTGTGAGACATGAGGGTAGCTTCCTCATGCTTTCCCGATGTCGAGGTCTAGGGTTTTCGATAGGGTTACCAAGGGTTTTCCCCTAGACAGTGTAGGGTTCACGATGGCAAGGTCGTGACTATTTTTCGGACCACGCGGTCTTGGGTTCGGCCTTCATCTGAGAAGACGGGCCTCCATGACAAAGGTGTCGTAATGATCCTTCTAGCAGCATAGCCAGGGTTTTCAGTAATCTAGTAGTCCCCCCGACTGTGAGATCAGGGGTTTACTTTCTGTGCCATTAGGAGTAGCTTTTAGAGCCACAGTTTCATCGGCTACCTTGTTATGGGTTCATGTTACGACTGTCCCTTCCACCATTAGTGTTATTGTTGCTACTCCTATTACTGCTGCTGTTCCTACTACTGTTGTTGTAGTTTTTACTAGCATTGTTCTTTACCGCCGTTGTTTTGTGGTAGGGTTCCGTGGGACCCCTACTGAGCCAATGAGATGAGGCTCACCCCTATCTTTTTAGGTGTAGCGGTTCCTCCTCGAGGTTCGGAGGGAGACACTATTTGTATGGTGAGAAATTTGAGATCTTCACGGATCATCAAAGCTTGAAATATGTGTTTTCTCAAAAAGATTTGAATCTTCGTCAGCTCAGGTGGATGGAGTATATGAAAGATTATGATTTTACTCTGTCTTACCAGCTTGGTAAAATGAATGTAGTGGCTGATGCATTGAGCAGGAAAGTGCAGATTAGTCATTTGTTAATACAAGAATGGAAGTTGTGGGAACAGTTTCCTTGTGAGACATTCAGATTGAAAATTTCCCGTGATCCAATGGTAGCTATCCTTGCTAGTCTGGTGATGACTCTAGCTATTTATCAGCAGATCAGGGAGGCACAGCAAGTAGATTCTGAGTTGTCCCGCATTGTGTTAATGCCTGATGTGGAGTTCAGTGATGATTCAGTGGTTAGCTTTAGAGGGAGACTTTATGTTCCAGCTGATGATTAGTTGAGGAATGTCATTTTGTGTGAAGCCCATGGATCCCGCTATGCTATTCATCCTGGCACTACTAAAATGTATCAAAATCTGGCAAAATAATTTTGGTGGCTAGGTATGAAAAGGGATGTAGCTGATTTCGTGTCTAAGTGTTTGACATGCCAACATGTCAAAGCTGAGCATCAAAGGCCTGAAGGAATGCTTCAACCCTTGGAGATTCTGATGTGAAAGTGGGATCATGTTACGACTGATTTTGTTGTGAGTTTACCCCGGACATCATAAGGTTATGATGGAATTTGGCTGTTCGTTGATCGTTTAACTAAGATAGCGAGATTTTTGCCAATTAAAGTGTCATGGAATGTTCAGAAGTTGGCCAAGCTTTATGTTGCAAGGATTGTGCCATTGCATGGAATTCCAATATCCATTGTGTCAGATCGTAACCCGCATTTTACTTCTGGCTTCTGGCACAGTTTTCAAAAGGTATTGGGTACAGAACTGGCATTTAGTTCAGTGTATCATCCACAATCTGATGGTCAATCTGAGAGGACTATTCAGACATTAGAAGATATGTTGCGATCGTGTTGTCTGGATTGGCAGGGTTCGTGGAGTCAACACTTGCCATTGGTGGAATTCGCTTACAATAATAGTTATCATTCCAGCATTGATATGGCACCGTATGAAGCTTTGTATGGGCATCCTTGTCGTACACCATTGAACTAGTTTGAGACTAGTGATCGACTACTGACATGACCGAATATGATTAAGCAATGTGTTGATGTGGTACCTCTGATCAGACAGAAAATGTTGACAGCTCAAAGTCGATAGAAAAGCTATGCAGATCGGCGTAGAAGACCATTACAGTTTGAGCCTAAAGATTCTATTTTTGTGAAAATATCTCTGATAAAAGGTGTAATGAGATTTGGGAAGCGTGGAAAGCTTAGTCCCTGATATATTGGTCTGTTTCCTATTCTGGAATGTATGGGCCAAGTGGCTTATCGACTTCAATTGCCATCGGCAATGCAAGTAAAATATGCAGTCTGAGATGTTTCATAAGAACAAGCAAATCATATAAATGAATGAGTAAAGTTATGCACATGCATCAAAGCACAATCTCAGTGCACCGACCTGTCTTACTGATGAGATGAGAGAGATGCAACAATATATAAAAAAAGCATCGACCTGTATATAGCACAGGCAGATCTCATTCAATCATGAAGACTCTCTCTGTATTGAAGGTGCATCGATCTGTCAGTACATAAGTCAGTACTTCATGAACTATAACATCGACGTGCGACTTAGGCAAGTCAGCCTATCCTTGTGATGTTTAATGAAGATGCTTAAAGCATAGACGCAGGACCTTACTGCACTGACCTGACTTCGCAACGGATGCACAAGGTGCACCGACCTTAAGAATGATAATCATTATCGCACCGACCTTATGCTGCAATTGCTGGCTCACTAGCATCGACCAGCCTATGATATGCATCGACCTAATGAAGCAACTTCTAACATATAGTGCTTAGCAACATCGACCTATGTACATAGTGCACCGACCTAATAGCGCATGACTTCAATAGCCGCATCGACCTTCTAGACCAGACTACATATATGCATCGACTTGTTTGTTCAATATAGTGAGAGATGCATTGAAGTTTCAACGCAACACTTCCGCATATGCACTGACCTTCTAGACCAATATGCATATATGCACCGACCTGTTTGTTCAATGCAGTGGGAGATGTATCGACCTTTCAATGCAACACTTCTGTATATGCACTGACCTTCTAGACCAATATACATATATGCACCGACCTAACTATTTGAATGCATGAATATGCATCGACCTTATAATGAATAGGAACTTATTCTAACTTAAGTAGAGACTTCAAATCAACACAGTGTTGTTAGTATCAAAATTAAGGTCAATTACACTATTGTCAACATCAAAACTAGACATCAAATCTAGCGGAGACACAACATTCTCCCCCTTTTTGATGATGGCACCACTGCTATACTTTGATGGCAACGTATTCTACATTATGAGTCAGAATATGTAGACGCATTCTACATCATGAGTCAGAATATGCAGTGGTCACAGTCAAATGCAATAGGAAGCACAATTTAGCTTTCTTTACCCTAGCTTTCTCTCCCCCACAAATCACTAGATAATGGGTAGCAAACAGACAGGAGCAGAAACAGACAGCTCTACCCCTTGACTATCCCCCTTAGTCAATGATGTTAGATTCCAGGTAGGCAAACAGACAGACAAAGCTTTCTTTCCCTCAAGCCAGCCACCCCTTGTCATTAAAATCTCTCCCCCTTTGCCATCAGCAAAAAAATGATAGAGACAGTTTAAGCTTATAAGGGAAGTGGCAAAAAAAATGAGATGATGATACCAAAGTGGTGAAATCACAAAAAAGAATATGCTAACAAACTGATCGATCCTTCATTAAGCAAGCATATATAGTTCAAATTCTTTTGGTATAAGCCAAACAATCCAAGGGAATGACTCGATGGCTTATAAAGCCTTACAATTACGTACATACTTTCCCAAGGATATAAACATAAACTAAAAGGACATAAATGTAAAATAAACTATACATACTCGGCGTCGATTCCCATCACCTGTTCTCACATTGGAAGCTTGTCTTCGGATGAGATCGAGTTTGGAGAAGTGATCTCTGAGAGATTAGGGGTCCCTATTGGTTGCTGTGAGCGACTGGTAAGACTGACCGAGTGATCAACCACTGTAAGATGTGTATTGTCTGGGGACCCATGTGCATTAGTCATAGCGTTATTGACTAGCTTGCTATGGTAGCAGGCGGCATTTGTTGATTTTGGAGAAGTGTGGCTTGGATTGTAAGAGGTTGTGTCCCGAGGCTCTGTGGTAAGAGCAGAATCGGGATTGGTAGGCATCCTTTTGGATCATTTTTAGACCAAAGATTTGATGAGATAGGATGAAGGACAGTGCCTGTGTGCGGAGGTCTCTAATGAGGCGTAGGCGTTGGATGGTGATCCCTAGTCTGTCATCAGCAAGGGAGGATTCCCTGTAAGTATGAGTCCAGTGATGTGAGGATTAAGGATTGTGGAGTCCTGTTATTTGGTTTCGCCATGCTCCTCGGAGAGGGTAGAGTTGGCGTGAGGCTCAAGATCGGTTGCGGTGTCCAAGCGAGGTTTGGCTTGAGATGTGGTATTGGTCTATGAAGGGTCAGCGGATGGCCTGTTGTAATTTGGATCGCACCTGTCGGGCCGGTGGAGGTTCCCCATTGACGAGTATCTGGTGACCAGTGGATGGTCTTTTATAGACAGAAGATGCTGGTTGTAGCGGCTCGGGAATGGCGAGAGTTGTGTGTCGGCGAGGCCTTGGGTAGCCGATTAGAGGTGTGTCTTTTCCCAGATTGGACCTGGGATTTGTTAGAAGTTGTCTTCTGGCAAGAGTTGGTCCGACGCTATTGTAAGTGTTCGGCTTGCCAGGTGTGAGCTGGTGGAAGCCCAGTGATGGTTGCCCCTAGTGCAGGGCATGAGTTTTGTCAACGAGTTGTGAAGCTGGCATTTGGTTGGTCTGCCGAGAGTGAGCATTGACCGGTGTTGGTTTTCGTGATGAGGGTTGCATGTTCTCGGTAAGCGAGATCGTGGCAGTGATGCTGTGGTTGATTTTCGTGTTGGCCGAGGCGACGCCACACTTGTACTTCTTACATGTGCCTGCTCTGATGATCGATGTGTCTGGGATTGTGAGGGAGGCATGTCTGTGATCATTGTCTGGCCACGTCCCTCAAGATCGTGATTTTTACGAGTATCGAGGGTTGGAAGGGGCCCTAACGGCATCATCAGTCAGTTCATGACATTCTCTCCTTGTGGCTTAGTGCTTGTCCTAAATTTTGAGGATGAAATTCTTATAAGGGGGAGGGCTATAATGCCCCCAATTTTTCAGATATTTTTCGGATCCTTTTTGTATCAAAATCAGACAGCTTAAATGGGTAGGAAGTGGTCGATCTATTATCTCGGGTAAATTAAGACATTTAATAAATATTTTTTATTTTGTGTTACTATCTAATTGTGGATCGATGTATACAGATGTGCAGCTTTTGAGCACCTCCCATAAATTTAGTTTTGTGGAGCACCTTACTTACTGGCCCATATGTGCCGGCCTCAAACAAGATGCAAATGTTGCCGCCATGCATCTATACATTGATGGGAGGCTTCCTTCGTTGGCCATATGATGAGCATGGATATGATGTAACTGAGGGGATTACGAGCTCCCAAAGTCGTTGAATCCCTTCTCACGAAGACATAGGATGAAATTCCTTTCTCCCCCAAAACATTACTGCAGTACCTACAATTGGCGGGAATAGTGTGGAGAAGATCGAAGATGTCCAGATCTCGCACTCATCCTGAACTGTTGGATGGCCTGGGCTAGGTGAAGATGTTCAGATCTCGCACTCATCTAGATCTGTCGGATGGCCTGGGGATAATTTTGAAGAGATAACTGATTGCACCTTTGCTGGATGACTTGTCACCGTGAGAATTTTTACCAGAGAATATCCTCCGATGTTTAAATCATAGTAGGAAAGTAGGAGTGATTTTGAGAGTGGTATGTATTGCATTTTAAATTGTGTACTTTTAGGCCCTCTTTGTTATCGGAACATCGCCCGCGGATTCACCACCCGATGAGAGAGAAATGTGGGGGGCCCACACTCTCCCCTCACACACATTCGCTTTAACTAGGGCCGGGCACCGTATTCGACCCTCTGGGGTCGAACACTGTATCCTCACCCGAATTTCAAAGCTACCCTTAGGGGTTTGATGGGATTAACCTTATACAACTGATGGAGGCGAATCGTGTTGATGATCGTGTGATCCAGAGATCTCGTAAAGATATGGGGTTCAGGCATCATGCACCTCTGGTCGGGAATCCATTTCGATGGTAGTAAGATGCGATAAATCGGGCCACGTGTGGAGATCATGAGATGTCTTGCCTGGCTAATGTGTGTATTATCCGTCAAATGGCCTGTGATGATGGGAGGGTTACCTTGGCAATATGCGTGATCCGTTGAGGATCGAAACGTCATCATCACACCCCGCCATTATGGCACTATGGTAGATAGTAGCGGGACACGTGGCATGAGGAGATGGTCCCCATTTGTCACTTGCAATCATGGCTTTCATTGTGGGGGTGCGAATGCTACCACATATCGTGGCCATTATTATAACCGCCAACACCTAATGAGTTGTTTGAGGATGATTCACAAGGGGACGATAACTCCTTATAGTTGCACCAATCATCGTGCCACACTTGACTGAGTTATGACTACAGAGGCCGAGTTATAGGGCCCTTGGTCAAGCTAAAACTATGATGGATTGGGATTGAGTTAAGACTCTCTCATGACTCGAGATCGAGTTAAGACTCTCCCTACGATAGCTCAGGAACGAGTTAAGACTCTCCCGATGATAGCTCAAGGTTAAGTTAAGATTCTAGAGCCGCTTGAGCTAACACTATGTGATGGCTCGGGGTTGAGTTAGGATTCAAGATCTTCTTGAGCTAACACTGAAGGGTCTTTCGCTACTTTTCGAAGGACGTTCCTCCTAATCTGAAACCTGATGGAGGGATCCGTTTGACACGTGGAGTGTGCCGAATTTGTCAACTCTTATTGCACTAATCTGACGAACGGTCTAAATGAGTGAGGCGGCCGCGCGCTAGTGGGTTGACTCTGGTCTATTGGGCCGGGCCGTGTTATTGGGCTTATTGGGAAGAACAATAAATCCCTCTTCAAAGGCCATTCAATTATCCTATGTTCGTCAGATTTGCCTTCCCCGCATGATGATAATTCAAGTAATAGATCTTTCATGTGCTTTGGTCAAATTGAAATGAGACGAAGGATGTCGGGCTGACTCCTATGTGCGGTGGTAGTTCTTATATATATATCTGCGGAAGGAACAAACTTTGTGAACAATGGAGTCAAACTCACTGGGGATGGCCCTACTTAATTAATTAATATTTTCCTTGAAGTATATATTGGGGTGGGGGGAGTGGCAAGACTTTGCGAGGGAACATTAATCTCACCATAACAGGATCCTAAATATGAAGCCGGTCAGGTGCGCTGTTGGACAACACTTACATATCTATTATCTGAAGTCTTAAACTCACCCTCTGAAGAATTCAGGAGATAGACGTTAGTGGGAAGGCGATGGCGTGGGGAGTCCCCTCTACCCCCGTCGTGCCATCAGTGACGAGGTGGGACTCGCCGGAGGCTCCACTCGTCGCCATTGCAAGCGACGGGCTCCACGGCGATGGCCGGCTGTCCCTAGAACAGACCTCCGATCCCGAGATAAAAGCCTCTTCCCAAGGGGTAGTCTAGCTACTCCCCAGAGTATGAGCAGCAGGTGCCGCATGGGCTCCGACGGTCGGCAGCTCCACATCTTCTTCTTCCCCCTCATGGCCCCCGGCCACTCCCTACCCATGGTCGACATGGCCAAGCTGTTCGCCCGCCGGGGCGTCCGGGCCTCCGTCCTCACCACCCCGGCCAATGCCCCCGCCGTGGGGGCCTCACTCCGCGGCGCCGTGGAGTCCGGCCAACCCGTGGGGACCCTGCTGGTGGAGTTCCCCGACGCCGAAGCCGGCCTGCCGGAGAACGTCGCCGACGTCACCTCGGCGGACATGCAGATGGACTTCTTCCTCGTGGCCACCGCCCGCCTCCGGGGGGCCTTCGAGCGGCTCCTCCGGGAGCACCGCCCCGACGCCGTCGTCACCGACATGTTCTTCCCCTGGTCGGGGGAGGTGGCGGAGGAGCTCGGCGTGCCGAGGCTGGTCTTCCACGGCACTAGCTACTTCTCCCTCTGCGTCAGCGACGCCGTGCACCGCCACCCCCCGCCAGAGGGCCCGGCCGAGGGCGAGGGGCTCTACACCGTCCCGGGGCTCCCCCATCGGATAGAGCTCGGCAGGGGTCAGGTCCCCGACGTCCTGCGGGGGAGGCCGGACTTCGCGGAGGTCTTCATGAAGATGAAGCAGGCGGAGAAGCGATGCTACGGCGTGGTGGTGAACAGCTTCTACGAGATGGAGCCGGAGTACGCCGACCACTACAGGGAGGCCATAGGGATGAGGGCGTGGCACGTCGGGCCCGTCTCCCTCTGCAACGAGGACGCCGCCGACAAGGCCGAGAGGGGAGGGGCCGGGGCCGGCGTCGACCAAGACAGCTGCTTGAGCTGGCTGGACTCCAAGGAGCCTAGCTCCGTTGTCTACGTCTGCTTCGGGAGCCTGTGCCGCTTCACCGCCGCCCAGCTGCGCGAAATCGCCCTGGGCCTGGAGGCCTCCGGCCATCCCTTCATCTGGGTGGTGCGGAACAGCGGAGGACAAGGCGACCTGTCGTCGGAGAAGTGGCTGCCGGAGGGCTTCGAGGAGAGAACGGCGGGGAGAGGCTTGGTCGTCCGCGGTTGGGCGCCCCAGATTCTCCTCCTGAACCATGCGGCCGTCGGAGGGTTCGTGACCAACTGCGGCTGGAACTCGTGCCTGGAAGGGATCACCGCGGGGCTGCCCATGGTGGCCTGGCCCATGTTCGCCGACCAGTTCTACAACGAGCGGCTGCTGGTGCAGGTGCTCGGTGTCGGCGCGTCGATCGGGCGCGGGGCGACGCGGTATTCGCTGCGGGAGGATGAGAGGCCGGTAGTGGGGGCGGAGGAGTTGGCGCGGGCTGTGGGGGTGGTGAGGGGGGGCGGGGCGTACGGGGAGGGGATGAGGAGGAGGGCGAAGGAGCTGAAGGAGGCGGCGCGGCGGGCGGGGGGGGAGGGGGCCTGAGACAGGCTTCGGCGAGGGCAGTGGCGACAGGAGGGAAGGGGTCCTGGCCGAGGGCACCTAAGGCCTGGGGGGCCCAATTTTTGGCCGATTGCGGCTTTCAGAGCCAGGGTTCACTGGGTTAGGAGCTCCCGCACGGGAGCTTTGTCAACTCAACAATCGATGACTGGCGGTGGCACATTGCTCATGCGATCGGGTCTGCTGGGCCCGTGGAGTTCTTGTCCCAGATTGAGTGCGCCCGCACTCTGCGGGACATCCGAGAGGCTGTGACGATGGCGGCCCGGGTGCTAGCACTGAAGCCAGAGCAACTGGTACTCTTGCCACCAACCCCTTCGGGGCTCTAGGTATGGCCTTGTTTGGGATACTCCGTCCCTTTTTTCTTTTGTTGCTTTCTGGTTATAACTCTAGGACATTGTATAATGTTGTGTCTCTTGACAGGTTCAGCGGTAGAGGGGGATAACCCCTCCACAGTGGCACCCTCGGGGAGTAGGGACGAAAGTCTGCAGTCAAGGCCGAAACGCCCCCGAGTAGAGGCTACAGTAGTCGAGACTGGCGAGTCTTCTGGAGGACTCGGGGCTGGCGGGGTAGCTGAGGTAGAGACAGCTCTAAGTAAGTGCAGTTTGCCTTCTTTGCTTCTGGTCAATTTAGCCATGGTAGCGGGCTAATCTTGCTTTGCTGTGTTTGTGTCTTGCAGCTCCCGTGGAGGCTACGACGGAAGTGACCTTCTCGCCCCCTCGGGAGGAGGACCCTTCCCATGTGGAGGGAGCTGAGTATGAGATTGACATGGAGAGTTTTCTCCGGCTGATGGATGAGATGGCGCCCAATGTCAAGGCCTTCCCCGACTTCGAGTCATGGGCAGGTGCAGAAGGAGCCCGTTCAGGTAAGGGCTTGTGATGTTGATTGTAAGCTGTGACTTCGCCCATTTCTGGCCGCTGATGTGACCGTCTGGCTTGTGCAGAGGAGGCAGAGACGTCGAGGGCTAAGGCCCTGACTAAGGCACTAGATGGGGAGCCTGGACAAGCGAGAGAGCCAGCCCCCACGGCGACTGGCAGTTGTCCGGGTAAGTGTTCGATTACTTTAGAGGGAATCTTCTCGTCGTAATCGCACTTATCGATTAGCCAGAGTTGTTGACTTGGTCTGAGTTGCTTGTTTGGTAGGTGAGGATGCGACGACTACCCTGGAGCTGATCCAGGAGTTGGTGGATGCTGGCCCGTCGGTGGTCCTATCGTCCTTTGGGCCCGAGCCTAGACTGGAGACCTCCGCGCCCCCACCCACCTTCGGGGACACACTAGGTAGGCTACCGGAGCTATTGGAGAAGCTTCCTCTCCCACCTTTGCTGAACGTGGTGTCGGCTTGCACGGTGGGGCTGGTGGAGTCATCCAGCGTGGGACCCTCAGGTACATAGCTGAGTACTTAGTTATTTCATGGTGGATTACTCTGCTTTACCCACTCATGCTAAGCTGTCTGGAATGTAACATTTCACTTATTTTTCCTAAGCTATATGATGACCCCGGGTTTGAATGAGAATACTGTGTGTGCGTCTGAGTCCCTCTCCCTCTCTGATTGCATTTATTTTCATCTCGCCTGAGTTGTTGTCTGATTTCACCCGTTGACGCCGGATACACCTTGGACTAACCAAGGGCTACACTAATATCACCCCCCTCTCGGGATCCTTTTAGTGGGCTGGTCGTACCTAGTTCCCCTTTTGTATTTACTGCGGGGTTTACCACTGGAGACATACGTGTGCATCTCCAGCCATCCCTGGGGCTGGCTCCCCATTGTCCCTCCGTTCACAGCTTTTGGCATAGTCATCTCCATGTATGCTCACCACTAACTGCTCGAGCTTTTGCCTCTTACAATCCCCATAGCTCATATACTCATGACTAATCTCTAAATGCTAACCAACTAACCCCTCCTATGCCCAGTCCACTGTCAATGGCTGTTGGTACCTGCTTATTTTCTCTAATTAATTGAGGATTAAGTGTAGGAAAATACTTCCTAAATAGAGCAAAATGGCACAATGCCAAAGGTGCTCTGCCAGTCAAGTTGAGCTCAAAAATCGAGACACTTCATCGGGTCAAATGGCACACCATAACAAGCGGGGATTGTTCCCAAGTAAAAGGCACTATACCAGCCAGTTTCTCCGACAACCGAGCCGGATCCAAGGTTCGGGAGAACCTGCTACATCGAGTGGCACTCTGAAGGGATTCGGGGATCACCCCCGAATACCCTGCCTACGATTTTACACCACCCACATCTCAAGAATCGGGTTAACCTGGGACTCAGAGTAGCCTACCGCATCATACGACTCTTCGCCAAGGAGCAAGGGCTACCCCGACCACCAGACAAATGACATTATCATGTCAACGTCCCAGTCACTAGGCCCAACTAAGGGTCCTAACCAGCTAGCCAAGACCCATGGCAACATCAACAATCGATCGGGCTCACCCCCGATCACTCAGCTTGCGGGTTTACCCGCGCTCAACACAGCTACCCGAGCCGACTCGGGGGCGCCCCTGACTACAAGCCACGCCAAGGGGCACCCAACAACGAGGCCGGGGTCTACCCCCGAGTCGCCTCCCTCCAGCCCTTTAAAGCCAAAGGAAGACCCATCTGGGCCGATCACAAACTTCAGGAGCTCACAGCAGCCTTATACGACCCACACACACGCGTGTCGGGAATTTTCCCGAGCACCTGGTGGGCGCGTAAGTCCCAGCCACTCTACAGCAAGTCGGAACCCAACTGAAGACTCCCAGCAACCCATCACGTCATGCACCACCATCGTTCGCCCTCACACGTAAATCGACCTGCGTGGTTAGGTCGCGCGAATCGACCTGAGCGGTCAGGTCGTGGGGGTCAAGGGGGCAGTGACCAGCACATTCCAACTAGTCCACCAACACCAGGGGTCATCTTCGGCGATAGCGCGGCTACCACGCCCCAGGCGGAGACAAGGACACACCAAGTAACCAGAAGTACCACAAAATAAGGACTAGCTGAGGTCGCGCTCGTCAGCATGGGTCCGAACCCTCAGCCTCGTGTGCACACTCAGACCATATGCCCTAGGTCTGTCCTCTAGTTGGTAATTCCCCCACCGGCCCAGACTCGGCAGTATGTGGGGGCCCTATGGTAACCAGCCTACTTACCATCTAACTCGGGTATGTCACTCCACCACTCCCTAGTGGGTCAGTACACGTGTGCCGTAAGAAGGCTGCATCTAGTGGAGGGTCACTGACGTGAACATAGAAAGCCACACACGCACCCATCGTGAGTGACACGAAGTAACCGGTGCCTCTCGACCACCAAACTCTGGACAGCCCACTAGACCTATTAACCCAACGGTCTTTGAGTCACGAGACTCGGGGTCAATACCGTTGAACGCGATGACACAACACCATCAATCTAGCCTAGTCCCTAGGTGTAAAACCACGGCAACACAAAACCCACGGACACCTCAAAACACAGACACGAAACCTCCGGGGTGTCCGAGACACTCACGAGACCGAAAGTCAACCACTGGGTCACAACTGGATCGACCGGAGTCCAACACAACACTCAAACGGTCATGGAACAAGCCACTAAGGTAAATTGACAACGCACAGGGATGAGTGGTTCTGGGATGACCGCACAAGGGCATGTGCGGTCAGGGACCGCCTGCTAAAAGGGGGATGGGTGGCCAAGGGCAGGACCACCCAAGCATGAACGGTCCGGGATTGGTCGCTCAAGGGTTAGATCCTAAGGGGGATAGGCGGTCAGGGTAGAACCGCGCAAGGGGATGAACGGTCAAGCCCTGGGCCGCCCAAGCCCACGACCCAAAACAGTTCCTGGTCAAAATGGTCTTAACTGGATCGCTGAACGAAACTGACTTACTACAGTGTTAGTCAAAATGATCTTGACCAAACCACCTAACGTGACTGACACTCAACAGTTGACCAAGGGTCAACAAGGATGAACGGTCAGACCTTGGCCGCTCAACCCAACGGAAATACAGGCGGTTAGAACCTGGCCGCCCAAGAGGGTGATGGGTGGACCCTACCGGGCCGCACAACCATGTGCGGTCTATCGTGCGACCGCACAAGCCCCAAAACCAGCGAGGATGAACAGTCCAGTGCCAGCTGCCCATACCTTGGATGGGCCTTGGTTTTACCGTTCAACCGTCACAGCGAATAACCCTAGGGGTTCACCCGATCATGGCCTTTCCACACACCGTTCGTGCCGAAATGAGGGGGATACAGCCACAATCACCCTGGCAATCACATGCGGTCCAACCGGAGTCAAAACGACGCACGAATCGTAAGAAACAGATGATTCTAATGAAATCACCCAAATGGGGTTAACGAGATTCCCAGCCTCCTACCGACCCCGATAGACCACCATTCGGCACAAAATCAGTGGCGAACTGTTGGTCCCGACTCGAATCTCACTCTCGCCTAATAAGGGTCAGATTGAGTGATAATAAATCTATCACTCATGTGACTGGCACACCCGGTGGGGTCAACTAATCAATTAACTATCAATTAATTAATTGGTTGATTGCCTAAATAAATAAAAAGAAAGAAAAAAGATAAGGCAAACAAGTCTAGCACGCCCGGTGGGACTGGTGTCTCCTTTCATCTCTTTGCCGAGATATGTGGGCCCTAAGGCCCTCCCAAAGACCACTGATCATTTGTGTGTTCTGTGTTTGCAGGTAAATAATGACGTCATCAAGACTTGCTGCTCTTACTTTTGGTCCTGCGATCATCGCCGGCCATGCTGAACACGGGTACCTAGTGGTGCCCACTATTTTCAAGACGTTCCCCTCTGCTGTAGGCTTCCCCAACGTTTTGGGGCTGGCCTTCGTTGACCTACTTCAAGTGGAGTCCTCGGAGCCTACTGAGGAGACCGCAAAGAAAGTCAAAGCCCTGAAGGTTCGATGCTGTGCGGGTTCGCTTAAGACCCTGATTCAAGTCGCCAGCTACCTGGTGCACCACATCACTCATGGGGCCCGCCCCATCACTGCCAAGAATTCTGGAGGACGTCGGCATAGGGGCTTCCAGAGGAATACTACTGTTGTTACCTGACGCCTTTTCGTGTCTGGCAAATCTCTACTGATCAGTGGAGTTCACATCTTCCTGGATGGACGTGATACCCGGGTGGTCCCAGATCGGGTCATCCCCGCCGTACCTATCTACAACTCCTACCACGCCCTTTCTGGGAGGAGAACAGAGAAAGAAGAGGCCGACCATCATGGCCAAAAGAAGCTGGCCCCTAGGCCAAGGCTATTCAAGCAGGTTTGGGTCCCTAAGAAGATCCAACCCACTCACCATGACGCACTAGTCCGTCACCCCCCTGCTCATGGCGGAGCGGAAAAGAAGAAGGAAAGGGGCCTGGCCCTAAGGAAGGAAGAGACGTTCTTGGACCCTCCACGCCCTGAAAGTTTCAGGGCCTACGCCCGACAAGTCAACATCCCCATAGTAGGAAGGAGATTCTAGCAACTCGCCGGACGAGCCCGGCTTGCTTAAATCCCTCCCATGGGAGATCCACAATTATCCCCAGTCCTACATCAGGGACAGGGGCAAGAGGAGATGACCAACATGGTCAGGAGCTACTTCAGGGGTCTAGGCAACCCCTCTCTAGGCCTGCAATGGCTGCTGCAAGTAGCCGTGGCTAAAGAAGACCACTGTCCACCAATGACAGTTGAAGAAGAAGAAGAAGAAATAAAGATGACATCATCAGTCGACGACAATGGATATGAAGATGGCTTCGATGCTGAAGCCGATGAGACCGCCCCTCGGCGGGAAGAAAGAAAAAGAATCTCGGTGTTCGAAAGACTCACCTTCCCAGACCATGCAAAAAGGAAGGTTCACAGACAAAGAAGAGACCTATTAACCCAATGGTCCTTGAGTCACGAGACTCGGGGTCAAGACCGTTGAATGTGACAGCACTGAGTCGTCAATCGGGCTGAATCCCTAGGTCCAAAATCACGGTAACACGGAACCCACAGACACCTCAAAACATGGACACGAAGCCACCAGGGTGTCCGGGACACTCACTCGAACGAAAGTCGACCATTGGTCACAACCGGGTCGACCGGAGTCCAACACGACACTCAAACAGTCACGGAACAACCCACTAAAGAAAACCAATAACGTACGGGGATGAGCGGCTCTTGGCTGACCACACAAGGGCATGTGTGGTCAGGGACAGCCCGCTTAGAAAGGGGGGATGGGCGGTTAAGGGCAGGACCGCCCAAGAATGAACGGTCTAGGATTGGGCCACTCAAGGCTCTAATCGGACCAACCCAATGGTAGGAAGGACGGTCAGGGCTCGGCCGCCCAAGGCATTATGCGGCTAAAGGTCGGCCGCACAAGCTAACCGACCTACTATAGTGTCGGTCAATGCGGTTTTGACCAAGCCGCACAACCCCACCGACACACAGATGTTGACCCAGGGTCAACAGGGATATGCAGTCAGGGCCTGGCCGCACGTCCCAACGAAAAACATAGGTGGCTAGAAGCTGGCGGCACAGGGGAAGATGGGTGGACCCTCACTGGTCGCACCACCTTGAGCAATTGCACGACAGACCGCTCAACCCCAAAACCAATGGGAGATAAACGGTCTGTGGCTGGCCGCCCATGGGCATGGACGGTACCTGGTTCGACCGTCCATCCTCACGGTGAGCCACCCGTGGGGTTGGCCTGATCTTGGCCTTCCCACACCCCATTCATGCCGAAACGAAGGGGATACAACCACAATAACACAGGGAAACCCATAGACTCGATGTAGAGCCAGATCGACTGAGAAACAGTGAGAAACGGGCAATTTTACCAAATCGACCCAAATGGAGAATTCAGACTTCTCGGGCTCCTAACGGTCAAACAGGACCACCAAAGGAGACGAAATCAGTGACTATGGAACGCTGACGTTCCAAGGAGTCCATTGACACTAATCGATCGCAAAATTGTCACCGTTTTCTAGTGAAGCCTACGAACCTTGAAAAATTACAATGAGCCAGAACTCACTCGTTCTTGCACCGTAAAGCGTAAAACTGTGAGAAAATGAACTACGCGCTCTAGGGAACCATCCCCCTACCTCCACCGAAGATTTCGTGCACTGTGGATGCCGATCATTGAAGAAAATGTTGTTCAACCCTCACTGGCTTGCGATCCCATGAACTGCCTCCACCATTGCGATCCTCGCTCCATCCTCGGCACTCCACGCCCCACAATCCTCGCCGCCTCACCCTTGTTCACCTCCGTTGGCCGCCGGAGAAGAGAGGGAGAGAGGAGAGAGCGTGAGAAGAGAGAGGGAGGGAAGAGAGAAATGAGAGATGGGGAGAGAGATTACGTGGTGGCCCCACCGCGTCCCCATATGGCAGGCGGCCCCGGGAGAGGAGTCTACACTATATCCATCCAGCACTAGGCCCTTGAAGATGCGGCGGCCTCTGCCCCAATCGAAGCCGTCCATGATGACTACCTGGAAGACTCTGGGGTAGCCCTGTGTCCTCCCGCGTCAGCAGACCTCGCAGGCCCGTCGGTCATAACCCCAGAGGGATGCGAAGTGAATGCTGCTTTGACACCGGGTCGGGACGAGCAAGAAGAGGTCTTCGGTGCCCTCGAGGCTGAGGACGGTGAAGATCAGTACTTTGTTGATTTACTACCGGCCCCGTCAAAAATTGAAGATGGCAGTTAGGCTACTGTCGACGAGCTGATCGAAGTTAATCTTGGCACAGAAGATGACCCCAGGCTGACTTTCATGAGTGCCCTCATGCCCCCGCTAGAGAGGGAGGAATATGTAAAATTACTGCAAGAGTTTAGTGATTACTTCGCTTGGAACTACAAGGAAATGCCCGACCTCAGTCCCAAGGTGACCCAACACATACTGGCCATTGACCCCAAGATGGAGCCTGTGAAGAAATCTCCTCGGCGCATGCGACCGGAATTGATAAAATAGGTCTACAAGGAAGTCGACAAGCTCATAGATGTTGACTTTGTAGCAGAGAATTAGTACACCACCTGGCTGGCCAACATCATCCTGGTGAAGAAGAAGAATGGGCAAATCAGGATCTGCGTGGACTTCCGTGACCTGAACAAAGCATGCTCAAAAGATGACTTCCCGGTGCCAATCACCGAGGTGATGATCGATGCAACCACCGGCCATGAGGCCCTTTCTTTCATGGACGGTTCGTCCGGTTATAACCAAATATGGATAGCCGAGCACGATCGGATTCACACAGCCTTCAGGTCGCCTAAGGGGATCTTCCACTACAAAAGAATGCCCTTCGGCCTCAAAAATGCCGGCGCCACATACCAGCGGGCGATGGCCAAGATATTCGACGATCTGCTCTACAGCAAGGTCGAATGCTATATTGATGATTTGGTCGTGAAGACAAAGAAGAGAGGCGACCATCTGGGTGACCTCAGGATCATCTTCCAGAGGCTCCCGCAGTACGAGCTGAAGATGAACCCGATGAAGTGCGCCTTCGGCGTCTCTAGTGAAAAATTCTTGGGCTTCATAGTCTAGCATTGAGGGGTCGAGATTGACCCCCTCAAAATAAAATCCATCCAGGAGCTGCCGCCTCCGAAGAACCTGGGAGAACTGAGGTCCCTGTAGGTCCGGTTAGCTTACATCCGTAGGTTTATCTCCAACCTGTCAGGGCCCTACCAGCCGTTTCACAAACTAATGATGAAGAATGCACCATTTAGGTGGGGCGATGAATGCCAGCATGCCCTTGATTAGCTGAAGGAATATCTGAAAACCCCACCTGTGCTGGGGGCACCTGTCAAGGACAAGCCGCTCATTCTCTCCTGCAAATCAGGCAGGCCCTTCTAATGAGGGCCGATATGATGAACCTTTGCCACCTCCGGAAGAGTCTCTGGCATCATTGTTCCAAGAAAATGTGGAGGGTCAGAATGGGGAGGAGCGCCCTTCTGAAAAATGGGAGAAACCTCACCAGGCATCGAAGACGCTGGCGGAGATCATCCTGCCATTTGACAAGACCCGTGCTCGGGCAGACCATAAGATCATTCATCATATGAAGTGGTTCCCAACGAATGTCACCATCTGGGAGGCCATCGCCTGGAGTAAGGATCTCAGGGAGGCTCTTATCAAAATACTTCAAGACCCAAAGGCCTACGAAGCCCATGTTGCGGAGTTACAAGCCCAGGCATATGAGGCACTTACATCTAACATCTCCTTCACGGACAAGGACATGTTGTTGTCCTCTCTATGCCACAATCGCCCCTTATATATGCGGGGGACGATTAATGGGCATCATGTGAATCGCATCTTGGTTGATGCTGGAGCGGCCATCAACATCATGCCCCTGAAGACCTTTAAGTCTTTATATTTGGCACCTTATTTACAAAAGGTGAGCACAGTCAAGATCTCGGGATTCAATCAGGATTCTGAGGAGGCGCTGGGTCAGGTTGAAGTCAAGTTAGTCTTGGACGACTTTGTCACCCAAGTGACATTCTATATTATCAACGTCGACACATCTTATAAGGTACTACTTGGGAGGCTGTGGATCCATGAAAATTGGGTCGTCCCATCAACTCTGCACCAGTGTATTAAATATGCCAAAGGAGGCGAGCAACATACGATCTTCGTAGATCAGTCTCCATTCCACCCAAATGAGTGCCATCTAGTCGATGCTTCCTTGTATTTTGGGGAGCCCACTCTAGCAATCCCCGAGCCTTTAAAGGATAAAGAGAAGCGAAAGGTGAACTATGAAGCTGAGGAAGGACAGTTATTCATTGTCAACCAAGAGATGGTAAGATTGCACAGGCTAAGCCTCCAGGTCACCTCCAAGCCGACTCAGCTGGAGAGGCGAAGTTTTGACTTTGAAGCCAATCTCATCAGCCATGTCATTGATTGGAGCATCTCCTTGCCGCCCAAGTGCCTTCAACTCTCGTCCCAGCAGGAAGAGTATGAGGTAGAGCAGTTGAAGACCTTCACAATCTCCTATCAGCGGAGAAGAAGGAGCAACAAGGGCAAGGGGGACAAGCCGATCATCTTTTACAAAGGCGACTTAGTCCCATCGTGCCCTCCTGAAGATGATTTCAATTGGGACACTCCTGCTGATATGACGCCAGAGCCGGTCCAGGAGATGGATGACATGCCAGAGCACATCAGGAAAATGTGTAAGAAACAACATATCTCGCAAGTTTAGGACCCCGCACGAGTGGCATATTTTCATCAACTGTGGAACCCTTCACAGGTCCGTGGGTAGCCTCCCTTCTCCCACAAAGACATGCGGGGACTCGGCTACTAAGTAGCTCGACAAGCTCAAAAAAAAATCAACCAATAAATCTAGTGAACTTAACAAACTCAACCAAACTAAAAAAATCCTATAAATCTAATAAACTTAATAGACCTAATAAACTCAAACAAAGAAACCAATAAAAAGATTTCTTCACCTTGTCCTAGACTTTCTATCTGAGCAAGATTTATTGATCCCGACATCTCCATGGGTCAACGTCTATATTATGTCATGGCTTAGACCTCACGTCTTCGCCAAGCCCATCGACTTTGACATGACGTCAAGTTGACACCCTCATCTACACATTCTACCCTTGTTTCAGGCCTTCCGTCTGAGCAAGGTTCATTGACTCTGACACTTCGTCAGGTTGACACCAATATTTAGTCCGGGGTCTGGGCTTCTCATTCATCTACCATCGGATTGACCCTCACCCTAAAACCTTCTATTAGGGTAGGGCCTGTTGACTTCGACAGGACGTCGAGTCGACACATATTCTATATTCTGCCCTTGGCTTAGGCCTCACACTTCTGCCAAGTTCGTTGACTTCGACAGGACGTCGAGTCAACACCTATCTTACATTCTGCCCTTGGCTTAGGCCTCATGCCTTTGTCAAGTTCGTTGACTCCGACAAGACGTCGAGTCGACATATATTCCATATTCTGCCCTTAGCTTAGGCCTCACGCCTCTGCCAAGTTCCTTGGCTTCGATAAGACGTCGAATCGACACCTACCTTATATTCTGCCCTTGGCTTAGACCTCACGCCTCTGCCAAGTCCATTAGCTTCGACAAGATGTCGAGTCAACACCCAATCTACATTCTGCCCTTAACTTAGGCCTCAAGCCTCTGCCAAGTTCGTTGTCTTCGATAGGATGTCGAGTCAACACCTAATCTATATTCTTCCCTTGACTTAGGCCTCAAGTCTCTGCCAAGTTCATTGGCTCTGCCAAGACGTCGAGTCGACACCTATCTTATATTCTGCCCTTGGCTTAGACCTCAAGCCTCTGCCAAGTTCGTTATCTTCAACAAGACGTCGAGCCAACATCCATATTCTATATTCTGCCCTTGACCTATGGCCTCACGCCTTTGCCAAGTTGGTTGACTTTGGCAGGTCTATCAAGTCAACAGTCATATTCTACCCTGGCCCTGACCCATTGTCTCTTCCAGGTTGGTCATTTTTAACATGGCCTAAAGATGACAATAATGCTTTATTTCTGCCCTTGTTCCGGACATACCGTCTAAGCAAGGTTTGTTGACTCTGACATCCCGTCGGGTCGACATCAATATTTTATCTTTGGCACGGGCCTTCCATCCAGTCAATGAATAAAAAGACCCTTCTACCGCTGGCTCAGACTTTTCGTCCGGTCAGTCAATAAAAGACCCTTTTACCTCTGGCTCGGACCTTTCGTCCAGTCAGTCAACAAGAAATCTTTCACCTCTGGCTCGGACCTTTCATCCAGTCAGTCAACAAAAGATGTGCATAGACCTGCATGACAAAATGTCATAAGTCAGCATCAACCTTATATGCATGATGACCTTATATGCATTGATTTGCTACATGTATGCATCGAGCTATTAACAACAACAACACTGTGAATGTATTGACCTTGACTACATCCTTGCTTACCTTAGCTCATTTTGCTGATTTCACTCTCACCTTATGTTGATTTCTTACTTCGAATGGTTTTCCAAAGTCTGAATATCCTGCAACTATCCAGTACCAAACTTTTCTGCATGCACATGAAAATACACATGAAGATTCAAGACATATATCATCATCAATCGTGCACTCATTCATGAATCATTTGTGATGACTGACATCATCAAAATCACAACCTACACATATGACATCTCACACAGATGAGTCATAGTGTATGACATCATCAAAACATCATCAAATTTATATATCAAGATAATAGTTGACATCATCAAAACCACAGGGGCACAACACGGATCAGGTAGGACGGAGGATGCCACTGGATCAGAGGGTAATTGAGGCCACCAGACCAAGAGATGGGGAAGGCCGCCAGATCTGGGACAGTGGCATAGCCACCAGGTCAAACGTGGTAGTCGGGCCACTAGATAAAGGATGAGGTGCCACCAGATGAGGGGCCACTGGATGAAGGTGGTCAAAGGAGGAGGTGCCACCAGATGAACGACCCACTCAAATGCCACCAGATGAAGGCGCGAGTGGCGCCACCAGATCAGGGCTGAGCCACCGGATTAGGGGCCACCGGATGAGGAGGGTCCAAGGAGGAGGTGCCACCGGATGAGCAACCCACTCAAATGCCACTAGATGAAGGCACTAGCGGAGCCACTAGATCAGGGCTGAGCCTCCAGATGAAGATGGTCAAAGGAGGAGGTACCACTGGATGAGCAACCTGCTCAAACACCACCAGATGAAGATGCGAGCGGGGTCACCAGATCAGGGTTGAGCCGCCGGATAAGGGGCCATCAGAGGGAAGGCCGTCGATCAAGGTCATAACCTGCCACTGGGGTGGACTGAGAAGAGAGCAGAAAGGATGACGATGAGGCTCAAACCGGGCACAGAGGAAGTTGAAGGAGGGGAAACTCCACCTATGGGATTGGCCTCCAGAATACCAATGACTCCATCGGGTGGGGCATAAACCATCATCCCGTAGGGACTCACTCCGGTGGAAGAAAGTGAGAGGATCACACAGGGAAAATAGGCTAACCGTTAAGGAATACAAAAGACCTAGGGGGGTGGGAAGGGTCAAGTCGAAGTGCAACCCGTGAGAGAAAGCTCCTCAACATATTAGCTTCGAGCTTGGCTCATTATGTTGAGTGGGCTCCCTACCAGTCCTCAATGAGGTTTTCACAACACATTGAAATGGCGAGACGTAGATGAACAAGCACCAACACACACGATGAAAAAAAAATCTCTCTTATCCATTCCAAGTGCAAAAATGGTTTACAAACTGTGGTCATAGCAGCTTCTGCAGTAGGGCTCTGGTCTTCCCACAGAGGTCAGATGCGCGGTTTTATTTCTTTAGCTCCTCTCTCCTCCCTCACGTTTCTCATTTCTCTCCCTCTATTCTCTCTCCACATTTCTCCTCTCCCCCAGGTGCACGACCGTGGTGGAGCTGGGTGAGGTGGTGATCGCGTGGAGCTAACCTGGAGTGTGATGGCTTAAAGATCAGAGCGTGGCGTTGGCGCGATCCCATTCGTGGATTCAAAGCCGACGTGGGTTGCTCGTGTGATTATGTTTGGCATGGATTAGCTGTTTCGGTGTGCGAGATCTTCAATGGAGGTAGGGGGACAGATGCCCTACTCTTTTCCTACATTTCCTTGCGATTTGGAGCCCAATGGTGCGTATACGAGCTGGTTTTGCTTCGTTTAGGGTGATGCATGCTTCAGGGGGTGTGAGCTGAGTTCACCATTCTAGGCGATAGTTTTCAATTTAGTTGGTTTCATTTGAACCCCTGGCATGTCTGGATGCCATCTCCACTGGTTTCGTGGCGATTGGCCAAGATTTGGGGCCGGTAGGAGTCTAGTGTCCCTCGTGAGTCATTTTGGGTTGATTTGTGGAAAATCACCCATATCGTGTCGTTTAGTGCATGGTTTGATCCCTTCCAGCTTGTGGAAGGTGTGTAGTGTGATTTCTGATGTATCCTCATCATTTTGGAGACAAGTGGGGCGTGGAAAGGTATTTTTCCACTAATTTCTTCTTGTTCCCGAGTTCGACGTATTAACGTGGAGCTCCTAGGGGGCGCGTTTATTAACGCGCTATATCGTGCGACCACATTCATCTAAGAAGATAAACAGTGGGGCGGTGAGCAGGTAAGGGATGCAGTCCTAGTGTTGGATGCGATCTTGAAGAACGTGACCAAGGTGGTGGCTGCGATCTTCATTAACGCGCTCGAGGTCTCAACTGCATTCTTGGCTTAACGCGTTGTAGGCTATGGCCACGTCTATTAACGCACCCCTAGCGTATGTCGCGTCAACGCGTTGACGTGCTCTGAACGTTGGACGCGTTCTGCTGGCATCGTGAGGCATCCTTTGGATGCGTTAACCATCGCGACGCAGGTATGCACCGCATTCATGTCTTCTATTTTTGGGGTATTAAAGTTGTCTCGGGCTCCGATGAACCTAGTATTCAATGCCTTGTTGGCATTTGACTCGATGGATGCCTTGGGTATTCCGTGAGAGTCATATCTGTGTGTCAAGGGATCCCGGAAGAGTGGTCTCATCCTGAGTAGTGTTGGTGTTTCTTCCATGTTTATTGTCTTGACTTCGACCCCTTGGTTAGCCTATTGTATGTGGATGTCGTGGACGTCCTATGAGGGCTGTGACCGTGTTATAGGGTATTCGAATGTGCCATAGCATCGAGTAGTGTTTTGTGTGATTTTGAGGGTCATTATGGTTTATGGTCAACCCGGTTGTTTAAGCATAATAAGAGAAATGGACTAAACAACATGACTCAATAAAGGAAATTACATAAGATATGACTCAATGAAAGGAAAATTAACATGAGATAACATAGACGGTCCTCCTCAAAATGATGCAGGCGATCCGAGCCAAAGAGAGCGCTGTAAGATGCCCTCATCAAGGCCCCCTCTCCAATAATCAAGCCAATGCTTTACCTCTGTTGGCCGTAGGGGGACAACCCACCCTTGGGAACCCCAATGCTCTCTAGACCCTTAATGCCAAGTTGGATATCCTCGTCGACTTGATGAGGACCCAAGTGGCCAGGCAGGAAAGGTCGCGGCTTCCTCGGGTGAGTCCCCCCTGAGCAGAAGCCTCTCGGCAAACGACTGGATGCCACTTCACCCTCCAAGGCAGGTGGCTTATTCGTGCGGCGGGCCCTCGTAAATCCCGCCTCTGGAGTAGGAAGCTTCCTCCAATCCGCAAGGAAGGAAATCTAAGTTACTTCAACAACACTCAGAAGTAGACGCCCCTGTCGAGGAGCAGCGGGGCAACTGCCAGGGACATACTAGCAGTCCCTCAGCTCCATGGCAGCCTGAGTTGTCCCTCCGCCTACGGCACTTCGAGCGGCGTTTCTTCGAACAGGAGCGTGCTCTTCGCGCCCTACAAAAGAACTCCGCCTCGGAGGATGAGGAGCAATCCCCATTCTCCGACCAAATCTTGAAGGCCGAAGTCTCCCCAAGAGTCTCACTATCGACCTTCAAGTCCCATGATGTCCTGGGTGACCCGGTTGACCATTATGATAGCTTTGACGCCCTAATGACCCTACACGGAGCGTCCGATGTTGTCAAGTGCCGAGCATTTGTGACCACTTTGGTCCAAGGCGCTCAAGCCTAGTTCCGAGCACTCGTCCCGCGCAGCATCCACAACTTCAGACAATTCGGGCGACTATTCAAGAAAAGCTTCGCCGGTAGTGGCCCTCCAAGGTCAATTGTGGGGCTGTTGGCGCTAAAACAGACATAAGGGAAAAAGCTACGGGCTTACATCAACCGATTTAAGTCGGAAGCCCTGTGCATCCCCCGCCTAGACGTTGCCTCAGCCATTACCGCTTTGACCGGAGGTACTCGAGATGAAAACCTCTGGCAAGAATTGGTACTCCACCCTCCCCCCTCTCTCACCGATTTGGTGACTCTGGCTCTGCGTCACGCAGAGTGCGAAGAAGTCCTCAACTCTTGTCGAGATCTAGCAAGTTCGAGATGAGAGGGAGATAAGAAATGGCGGCCCGAGCAAGCCTCAAGTCAAGGGAAAAGGAGAAATCGAGACGGAGACTGCAGGGTGCCTCCCCAAAAGTTCGAGCGGTACACTCCTTTATCCACTCTTGTCTATGAGATCTATCAATAAATCAAGGACTCGGGTCTTCTTGGTCGACCCGAGCCAATGAAGGTTGACCCCCGATGCCATAGCCGCCGAAAACACTACCAGTTCCACAATGACCACGGCCACCACACTGGGGATTGTCAACACCTCAAGGATGAGATCGAGAGTCTCATCCACCAGGGACATCTCTCCCAGTACATGGCCGAGCGGCAGGAGGATCGCGGGGTCCCCCCAGAAGAAATCGACTACCGCCCCGTGGGGTCCACATCAACATCATTTTAGGGGGATTCACCTCGGGAGGAGACAACAGCTGAAGCGTCACGCCGAGAGAGCCTACCGGGCTTCTGAGCCCCCTAAAGCCTCATCGGCGAATGACTAGCAGGCCTTGGTGTTCTCCGACCAAGATTGGGAAGGGGTAGCCACCCCGCATGATGACGCCCTTGTAATCTCGGCTACTATAAACCATTGTAACATAGATAGAGTATTAATGGACAATGGTGGTGCCCCTGATGTTTTGGCGTACGAATGTTTCTTGAAAATGGGTGAAAACCCATCTAGGCTACGCCCCATTCGAACCCCTCTCTGCCTGATTCGAACCCCTCTTTGCGGGTTCAATGATCAGGCAAATTATCCCAAGGGAGCCCTAAGCCTGTCGGTTACTCTTGGTACCCCTGCTAAGACTGTCACGTTTATGGCAAACTTCATGGTGATTAAAGGGATGTCGACCTATAATGCCATCTTCGACCGAGGTATTATCAGTCAAATAACGGCAGTGCCCTCCACCTATCACCAAAAAATGAAGTTTGTCACCAAATACGGTATTGGGGAAGTCTGAGGTAACTAGGCAACAGCTACAAGGTGCTATGTGATCTCGGTCGAAGCCGTAAGGCTAGAGGGAAAAAAGAAAGAGGTCGAGGAAGTCGAGGACAAACCGATGGCAGGCAAGCCCGGCGGGGAGCTGCTGTCAGTCTTCCTCAAAGATGACCCCACTCTCAAAGTAAAGATTGGGGCGGATTTACCGCCTGATGTACAAGAGCATTACAAAGATTTCCTTGCCAAGTACATTCAAGTCTTCGCCAGGTCTGATGAGGATCTTCCCGAAATTCTCGAAGAGATGGTGATGCATTATTTATGACCATGGGGAATTTCCCTTTATGGTTCTTTTCCTCGCGACGGGGGTGTACACTCGCCTTTTACGGAAGGCTGAGATAGGTTGACTTAGCACGCGAGAATTCTAGGGGTATTAAAATGAAGGTGGAAAGAACAATAGGAACGCACTAGAGGGAGTGGCGTATGGTTAATCATTCTGAAAAACTAGAACAAGGATGGCTGGATCGAATGCGGGCGTGCTAGTCGATTTCTCGACGATCACCTGTGGAACCAAATGTTTAACTGGGGATGCATCGCCAGGACGCGGCACGTGAGCTCGGGAGATGGGCGACACGTGGAGGGAAGGGCGGTTCCATAGGTGCAAGTGCACAAACGATTGTAGGGAGTCGTGTACTGGACGTCTTTCCCCACCGACCGCAAGCAATCATTGTTTATTTTACATCGGGCAGTACCCGAACACCTTTGTTTCTACTGTCGAAGAAGAGAGTCAGGGACCCTGGATGCCGCAACATCGGGAGGGCTTAGTCCATGCAACAACGATAGAGCAATAGCAACACAACATGGATAGCTGGGGGCAAGGAGACTGGTCCCAGCGAGGAGAGGGATCTACTCCCTAACTGGATTACATGACTTAGATGCCGTGAAGGGCATTAATATGGGGGCGTGAGAGCCCGATTACAAGTGCTTGCAAACCGCGGGACAATTTCGTCATTTGTGACGGTCCCCGGGTCATTGCGTTATTGTGTGGGTAATTTCGTATTCACACGTAGAGTCTGTAAGAGGACCTGTGACTTAGTTGGGTGCCGCCCGAGGGGCGCCACAATGTCTTCCTGTCATGAGACAATGTTGAGGTCGGAGTGGTAGGATGCCGTAGGTACCATTATGTTATGGTAGTTGGGTGTCACCACGACCGAGGCGACTGAATGACATAGTCACAACTTGTCACTGGAGTGGCCGGGCACTGTTGAGACTTGAGTGGTCGAACAGCGTGTGCATCGCCATGACTGGAGCGACCAAAAGCTGCTGAGCTCAGGATTGCAGGGTGCCATGGGCCCCAGTGGGACTGGAGTTGTTAAGCGATTGGGCATTACGGATCCCGATGTGATTGGTGTAGTTGGTAGTCGGGTGCCGGGGGCACCGTTGTGAGTGGTTGACAGTTGGGTGCCAGGAGCACCGTTGTGGCTGGGGTGCTTGATAGTCAGGTGCCGGGGGCACTATTGTGGCTGGAGTGCTTGGCAGTCAAGTGCCAGGGGCACCGTTGTGGCTGGAGTGCTTGGCAGTCAGGTGCCGGGGGCACCGTTGTGGCTGGAGTGCCTGGCAGTCAGGTGCTGGGGGCACCGTTGTGGCTGGAGTGCTTGGCAGT
>JANBPO010004003.1:0-74203 GCA_024336825.1 Amorphophallus titanum
TTCTGGGAGAACGTCCGGAACTACACACGAAACTCCATCGCGCAAACGGGAAATGAAAACCCGCGAGAGGACAACTCAAGTCACGTGACGGGGGTACCGCCCACCAGAAGTAAGGCCGGATGCATCCACTGATGACTTAGTCTGCAGCCTCAGGTGTCTGCCTACAATGCCCCAGGCAGAGACTGAGACACCGTACTAGTAATCAGGAACACTAAACAAGGACTAGCTGAGGTCGCGCTCATTAGTGCGGGTCCACCACCCTCAGTCAAGTGTGCACACACATGCCATACGCCCTAGGTAGGATCCTCTAACTGGTCTTCCCCCGAAGCCTAGACTCAGGCTACGCGTGGGGGCCCTATGATAACCAGCCTAAAAACTGTCTCTCTCAGGTATGCCACTCCACCACTCCCGGGTGGGTCAGCACACGTGTGCCATAAGAAGGCTACAACTAGTGGGGGCTCACAAAATGTGGACACAGAAAATCACGCACGCACCCATCTCGAGTAACATGAAGGAACAAGTGGCTCGCGGCCACTAGACTCTGGACGGCCCACTAGACCTATTAAATTCAGCGGTCCTTGGGTCACAAGACTCAGGTCAAGACCGTCACACATGATGGCACAACGCCGTCAATCTGGCCTAATCCCTAGGTCTGAAATCACAGTGACACATGAAAAATCCCCAGCCCCAGGTTGGTTAACTGGACTCACAGTCCAAGGCCATACACACGACCCCCTCAAAACTCGAAACACACACGGAGTCACTCGGACCCCAAGACTCATGAGCACGCTAATCGAGATAATGCGGTACCTCTGGGCACCCCTAAAACATGAACACGAAACCCACGATGTCTGGGACACTCACAGGGTCACAAGTCAGTCATTGGGTCACAATCGGACCGACCAGAGACCTACACAATGCAAAACGGACACGGTGAGCATGAAGAAGCACCTAGCGGTCATATCTTGGACCGTTAGGGAGCCTAGCGGTCTACCTCTGGACTGCTAAGGACAGCCTAGTAGTCTACCCCTGGATCGCTAAGCTCCAGGAACTCGCAAGCCCCTAGTGGTCACTCCTTGGACTGCATGGCAGGGCCTAGCGGTCCACCCTTGGACTGCTAAGGACCCTGGCAATCTATCACGTGACCGCAAGGCTCGAATCGACATATGGGGACCCTAGCGGTCTCCTATGACACCTTCTGAAGCCCTAGCAGTCGCTGGAAGGACCGCTAGGTCATCCCGAGCATGAAACCGATGAATCACCCAGAAAACCCCATTCCACACCCCATTCACACCCGTGTGAAGGGGAAAACAAGGGAAAACTAGTCCCCTACCTCTCTAGCACTGAGAGGACCCATTTAAACCCCAAAAATATGATCAAAACACTAGATCAGGCTCACACCCTAAATCATAGATTTTCCCCCCAAATGATCAAAAAAGCCCGCTAAGCTAACAACGACATACATAAAGCAGTGAACAATTGTATCACCATATTCAGGATTGCTAAATTAGCAAAAATAAAATTTTATTTTCAATTTAATAAATTAAACTATAAAGCTACAACAGCTAATAGAGTCCAGTCCAACTAAAGTACAGTCTAACAGAAGGAAGGATGTACCCTGAAGTTGGGAGAAGCTTGACATTGGCAATGCTGGCATTAAAAACCACCGCACCGCGTCTTGAACCACGAGGAACAAGAGTAGCCACACCGAAAAAGTCAGGGGTGAGCCTCATGTCACTGGCTCCGTAGGGGTCCCACAGATCCCTATCTCGAAACCAAAGTGGTAATAATAGTAACAACAACAAGAGTAACAGTAGGAGTAGGAACAATAGTAAAAGTAAAGAGGAAAGCCGTACAGAACAAACCACGGCAGTCGATAAACCTTGGCCCTCTAAGCTACTCCTAATCGGCAAGAACCACGGATCCCCAGACACACAGTCAGGAATCACCAAACCGATACAAGGAAACTCTAGCTACATTGCCAGAACACGTCACGACAACTTAGCCGTGCACAGGCTCATCCTCAGAGACAAAGCCCAACTCAAGACCACACAGTCTAAAGCACCAACACATACACAAGCTCATTATCGTGTATGCTACACTGACTACGGGTAATACGAAACATAGACTACCCGAAAAGCCACTTCAGCATGGACGAAAATCAGACACCAAATCCACAAGAGTCAGGTGTCAGTACCTCCTCACTATTAGAAAAGCTACATGCATCCGCTGACGTCTTACACTGCGTCTCAGGTATCTCCCACTCGCCTCGAATGTAGTAACTGAGATACTGTACAAGAACAAGGACCAAGTAATGAGTGACTAGTCAGGGTCACGTCCGTCGGTGCTGGTCCAACGGCCCTGACCACGTGTACACACACAAGCTCAATATCTTGAGCCAGGCCTGTAGCTGGTTTTCCCCTCCCGTCGGACTCTAACGACAAGACAAAGCGGCCCACGACAACCAGCCTACAAGCCGTCTCTACCAGGAACTGTCCCGCCACCACTCCCAGGTGGGCCGACATGAAGTGTCGTCAGGCTTCGACTAGCGGAGGCTTACTAGACACAAAGACTCTCCAAAAGAAACTCTGAAGTACGGACATGCTAAGCATGCACCTATGGCATGTAGTACCGAACATAAAGCAACACACAACTGCCAAACTCAGGACAGTCAACTAGACTCACTAACACAATAATCCTTGAGTCACACGACTCGGGTCAATATTGCTACACAACACGGTAACATACCGTTTAATCAGTCTAGTCCCTGGGTCAAAACCATGGTAAAACATAAGTCCTCGTCCCCTAGGCCGCACATCAGACTCTGTATTTTGCATAACTAGGAAACACGGAACACGAGGGATCACCAAAGCCCTCGAGCCACATGGACATGTAAATCAAGGTAACATAATTCCTCCAAGCATCCAAGATGGCTTTTCAAGCAAAATTCTAACAAAATTTTGGCAGAGTCTCCCCTAGCCAGGGTGCATGCCAGAAGAAAGTGAGAACACGTCCACACATAATGCTGAGAGGGTCCCTAAATTAGGCCGTGGGTATCACACCGAGGCCGAATAGGACTCCCTGGACTTTAGCTCTGAGGACTAGCCTACTAGGAGCCTCCCGACGCTTGAAAAAGGGGTGGAACCCCCGCTAAATCACACTAAATAGTGCTTTTGTCTTCACCAAGTCACCATCGCCTTTGTCGTTCCCGGAGGAGAAACGGGGCTCTCGCCCGATCATTGCTCGTCATCGCCTTTGCCGCCCCTGGGAGAGAAGAAAGCAAGGGAGAAGAAGAAAGCCGCCGCCATCACTGTCACCTCATCTAGAGAAGGGGAAGGAGACCCCCTCGTAGTTCGATGATCCTAGGAGCTCGCCGATGCCGCCCTCTTGAATGGAGGACTCCAATCGTCAGGAAAGAACTGGAGGGATAAGGTTCGAATGAGAATAGAATGAGGAAGAAGAAGATGAAAAGGGGGGTTTAAGTAGGGGTGTAACGGCCTAAACTGGCATGGAAAAGGCACGCCGTTTTAGTGCCTTCCCACGCTCTTTCAAAGTCATATGTGCACCGATATTCCCCATGCCATTTTACGGCCTTACCAACAAGTTCACACCATTTTAGAACATCTTTGCTCCCCCACACCATTTTTACCGCTGCATTAACACTCTCACGCCATTTTATGGCCTTGTATATCCCACGCTATTTAATACAGCTTCACATCTCCTCACGCCATTTTACGGCTTTTAAACTCGCATGACGATTTAGGGCCTTTTGGCCCGCGCCGTTTGAACAATCATGTCGGTTCGTCTCCACGCCGTTTCAACGGCACCATGGCTATACTAGATCAATGGTCCGGGCTGATCAAAATGAAGAATATACTCAATCAAGGTACATCCACCGGTCCCGCATCGCTCATTCCTCACTTGCGACACTTGCGACTGGGGGGCATTTGTTGGCACCCAAAATATGACTGGATGGTAATTGTGCCTGAACAATGGAAGGATGCGGCCTGTCAATGCGTGAAAGTCGAAGGAAATCAACAAAGAAGGTCCACTCAAACTACTGAAGTCTTAAGATACCCAATGGAGGGACTCCACAACTTATCTCTCTCTAAGCTCGGTGATGCTAGACGGCAATCCAGAACTAACAAGCTAGTGCTGACTCGGTTGCGTCGAACACACCCAATCCACGAAGATGAAAATACCCTAGGTGGCCCACCACCTAAAGAAAATACCTTTCGAGGTGAAGAGACGTCTCTGGTCCCATCATATGGGTTTTCGAAGGCCGTATCAGCAAGAAAACCCGAGTGACCGAATTAAGAGCACGGCTTGAGCCGGAAGTTGTTAATCAGAAGTCTAATGGACTCCAGAATACCTCTTACGATAGTCCAGTAAGGACGGAGGAATATGGGGTTCGAAATAGCCCCTGGAGTCAGTCCGAGGCCTGCAAATGCATCCAACCCGAACAAATATCATAAGAGAAGCTAAAATGGCATGGCCAACACTAAACCGGCGCTGCTTAAACTGGCGTGACGCATCCTAAAATGGCGGCATCAAAAGTAGCGTGCAAAGCTATTCTTTAGCCCAAAAATGTGCCAACCGCCACGCTGGATTAGCCTAAAGGGCATGTCCCTCTATAAAAAGGCCCGATCTGATGAAGAGAAAGGAGGATTGGAGAAGAAGAAAGCCATCTCAAATAGAAAACCCTCCAGTGCAGCGGCCACTCCACTCCCATCCAGAGAAGAGCTTGAGAGCGAGGAGTGAAGGGGATTTTTTCGATACTCTGTTTCATTCTGAGAGCACAGGTGGGTTTCCATCATGGTCGAAGACTTTGATCATCTCTCCGTTCTCATCTCTCTAAATCCTCTTAAGGTTTTGAACGTGTAAACGGGCGATGATATGAGCCCATGGTTCCCTTCCCTGATTAATCTCTTTTCCTTCAACATTTTCTCTTTATATCCCCTATAATCTTGATGTTATAATGCAATATCATTGGCCTCTGAGTTAAGGGTGCCTGGGTCTGTCTATATACATAATGCTCTTTGTAATATAATAATGGTTAGTGTTAATCCTTCTATTGCATCTGTTAGTAACAACACATCTGTCCCTACCCCTCAAGGTTTTCTTTCTGGCCCGCTTTGTCTTCCCCTTATGCCGCCTATGAATTTCTATTGTGATTTGTTTTCTTTTGTCGCACAACATGCCCTGGGTCACCCAAGGGCTACAATAACCTCATCCCCTCCCCGGGGATCACTTCGATGGATTAATTATGCCTGGGCAACTTCATGTGTTTGATGTACATTCCTCTCCTCGTCAGGGATTTACACCTTCTTGCTAACTCACAGAATGGGCTTTGTCATTGCCCCTCCACTCATAGCCATGAGTCGGATGCGGTATGACTGTTCCCATAGTGAGGATGACATCTCCTTAACCCAATTTAATAAGGGTGGTGGTCATCCAGCCACATTCTGCTGTTTAAGTGTTTGACTATTTGTCTTAGAAAGCTCCATTTATATGCTTCCCCTCACTGTGAGCCCCCGTGGCCCATTACACTCAGTCTATGCTTTTTTACAACCAACCCAAGTAGTGGGAGTTTAATCTCCTCTATTCCCAGCTTGCTGTCAATTGTCTGAGGAAGGCCAATCTATGGTTCTCAGATCTCTTCATCCCTGGGAAAGATAGGGCATGAGTTCGTTCACATGACACTTTGCCCCCTTTTAACCTAGGTAATATGAAAATTCTTCCTCAATTGCTATGTTTCTTATCAACGTAAATGTTAATTTGTCAGCCGGGGAGGGGGAACATTCCCCATCAGATGAGTCCATCAACCCGTTTTCTTATGAACCGCTCAAATACTATATGGACCCATTCTCCCATAACGTGGAGCACAACGGGCCATTAAGAGTGAACATAAATGGATCTTTTGATCCAACAGGAAATTAAACCCACGTCCCATGTCTGGGATTGTGGTAGCCCATGGGTCCATGGAACCCCTCGTAGGCTAGCCCTTGAGATTTTCGTCCTATTCGGGTTGCCCGATTAAACTCATGTTGATGACCCATGGATCATCGGTACCCTTCGTAGGCTAGCCCTCGGGGTTTCCGTCCATTTGGGTTCACCGGTCGCCGTGTTTGACCTCCCGATAATTAGGGGCTTACCCCAAAAATCTCGTGGGTGAGCCTCCACTTTTCCCCTGTGACCCTTTGGGATATGGGGAAATGCTGTCGAATTTTACCCTCAATTCACCGACTTGTGTGACCATTCTGCTGATGCTAATAAGCAATTAAGTTGACTATGATAGGTAACACATATGGGACAATTCTGTTAACAATCACTTGGTGTAGTGCCTGTGGGCCCGCCTCGAACTGGAACAAAATTGTGCTTGAGTATGAACCTCGAACAGAATTGGATAAATTAACTTATGCCCTAATGAACTTGATGATTAAAACGTTTGAATGAATCACAAGTTTAAATGGAGAGAGTGCCATGACTTGGATTGGGGCTTAAGCAAAGCTAATAAAAACTCTAAAAAAGAATCCTTCCCCTAAACCGGCGCGGGCTAATCTGATGCCCAAATCGTCGCGCCGGATTTGTCCCCCTCTCATATCTCAATATTTTTCCACACCTTTGCGATAGGAATGCATTTGCCTAGACATATCACACCACTTGGCATGATTAGTATGTTGGGTCTATTCATTCATATCACCCACATGTCAAGTAGGAAGCATGAGTGGTCTATATTTGGGTGTAACGGCCCTCCCCCGTATGTGTTGAATGCACTACGCTCTGATTGACATGATCGTTATAGACCTCGTCACGCCGCTTCCGAGTAATCTTCCGTGCTCGGGACATGACAACCATATTGTTGGCACCTGAAATATAATCAAATGGCCATTGCCCCTGAATGATGAAAGGATGCGATCTATCAAAGCACAAAAGTCGAAGAAGATCAATAAAGAAGGTTCGCTCGAACTACTAGAGCATTAAGATTCCCAGTGGAGGGACTCCTCAACTCATCTCTCAGAGCTCGGTGGTGTCGGATGGCAATCCAAAGCTAACAAGCCGATGCTGACTCGCTCGCACCAAACAAACCTCATCCATAAGGATGAAAATACCTGTGGTGGCCTACCACCTAAAGAAAACACCTTTCGAGGCAAAGAAACATCTTCGGTCCCACCATATAGGTTTTCAAAGGCCATATTAGGAAGAGAATATGAGCGACCAAATTAAGAGCATGGCTTGCGCCCGAAGTCATTATTCAAAAGATTGATGGCTTGTAGGGCATCTTTTATGATAGTCTGTTAAGATCGAAGTAATGCGGGTTTGAAACAGCCCCTGAAGCTAGTTCGAGACTCAAGAATGGATTCGACCCAATCAAATGGCATAAAGCTAAGCTTAAAACGGTGTGGCTAGCATGAAGCTGGGGCCGCATAATTTGACACGCAATACCCTAATCCGGTGGCATTCGTTCCGGCGTGCAAGATGTTTTGCCCAACCTAATTTCAGCGCACCCATCGGCACGCCATAATAGCTGGAGAAAGTCACTCCTCTATAAATAGGTATGATTTAATGAAATGAAGAGGAGGATTAGGGAATAAGAAAACCTACCCAAAGCAGAGAGTTTCCAGGGTGATCGCCTTCTAGCCTTCTGCAAAAGAGAGGTTCGGAGTGAAGAGGGAGACAACCTTTTTCAACACTTTGTTTTCATCTCAAGAAATAGAGGTGGGTTTCGTCGTAGGCTCCGGGCATTTCCCCATTCCCCTTCCCCTAATCTACCATGCCCTGTAATGTATATGGGCAATGATACGAGCCCAGGGTCCCCATCCCCATGCTCGATCTCTTTTCTTTATAATTTTTGCTTCTCCTGCCTCCTATTGTAGCTCTAGGGGTCACGATGTATGATTGTCGGCCACTAAGTGACAACACCGGGTCGTGCTCGTATATGTGTTGTATTGGCCTTTCTTTGGTAATTTTAATAGCATTTTGGGTGTGAATATTACTATTGCCTCTTAGTGCTATTCTTGCTGTCTGCAATGTTTTCTCTATACGTTATTATGTACTGCTGTTTGGGTTTCGGTTTTAGCGCAGAATGCACCTTGGGCTACCCATGGGCTATATCAATGCTATCCCCCTCCCCCGGGTCTCTTTGCTGGGTTGATCATATCGAGTATCTCGTGTGTTTAATGTGGATTTCCTCCATTCGTCAGAGATATATATGCCCTTCTGCTTCGCGTGAGTCCGTGGTCTCCGTTATATGCTTGCTGGTCTAGGTCCTAGGGTCATCATTGCATCCAATACATCATAAGGCTGTGCCACATCATGGAGAGCTTAAAAGAGATGTAAGAATATATGGAGTAGACTCTGAAAATGAGGAAGCCGAGGATCAACATCTATAAGAAGCTCAAGCACCACCTCCAACTCAGCCCGAGGAGTGACCACCTTCCCCTCCACATGTAGATCAGGACATGCCACTGCCTCCACAATTTTATCATGGGGAGTCCTCTGCTCAGGGTGCTAGATAGCCCTCTTGGATGGACTATAAGGCTTTTGACAGGCATCTCTCAGGCTTAGAAACTCGCATCGATACGACCCTTGGCCGACTAGACACTTTCATGGACATAGTGACTGGTTGGATGGATACTTTCTCCCACGTTTTGGACACCCTTTCTACTCACATGGCCTCTCTCACCTCCAGCTACGAGGACACCCACGAGAGCTTCTGGACCACCAACTGGACGCTTGTCCATAGTGATCGTCAATTGGCGCATCAGGACCATCTTCTGCACTCCTTTGAGAGCCGTCTTCCTCCTCCTCCACCTCCTCCGCCTACTGCTACTACTGATGCCTCTGAGGATGAGGCTGATGCTTCTGATGATGATGCTGATACTTCTGATGAGGATGATGATGATGGGACTCCATATCACCCTGCTCAGTAGCTATTCTGTTTTCCCCTCGCGTCTCTTTTCATACACTACTCTTGTATCCCCTTCCCTCTTTTGATGATGCCAAAGGGGGAGAAATAGCTAGTTAGGGTCTATCTATGTTATGCTTCTGCTATGGATGATGTATGTCTACATGTGTGTTTTGCGTGTTTGACATTTGCATTTGCATTTCATATGTGTCATATGTGAGACACTACATGTTACGTGTTAGTCTTTCAATGTCCATGTGTCAATGTCAGATGTTAATGTAATATGTAATCCAAACTTCAATGAATGAAATGCACTTGGTGCTGGCACATATATTGGTCTTATTTCCTTTCAAACAAATTGGGCGCATATGAATGAATGAATGGATTTGGATGAATGAAATGGATTTAATTTACTTGACGGATTATTTTTTTGGTTACTATCCATAATTCATTCTAACAGCATGCTAATGTATTTCCTTTCTAGAGTTTTATCATCATCAAAAAGGGTGATATTGTTTAGTCTCTCCAAGTGATTTTGATGATAACAAAACCCTAAACTCAACTTCCGTCTCGTGCCATGTCGAAGTGATCAAGAGCGAGCATTGAACGTGTTTAAAGTTGCCTTGTGCAATGTCAAATGCTCAAAATGTTTTAAGCCTTCTAAATGCATAAACTAAGCTAAATTAAACCCAAAATGAATGGAATAAATGAGGGCATAAAGTTCTTGTCATATGGATATGGTTTATTGGGCTAACAATATATTTTTACAGATTTTTCAGAGGCTAGGGTTCCCACAGACGGCGCCAATGAAGGCGTACAAATTTTGGGGTGTCTCCTTTGAGATATTATCCCCGCTACCCCTGCGGGCAGCTAGGGTTTTGTCCTTTTTTGCTAGTAAAAGGGTCCTCAAAGGAGAAGACTCGAGTCTTGCTTATAAACACATGTCCATCTTTGTAGTTCTCAATATGGGATCTTTTGAGCCCCCTTCTTAGGCCTCTACAGGCTCGTTGAACCATCTCGACATAGGTCTGAATGTTTTGTGAGCCGAGTTGTTTGATAAAAGCCAGACGTAACCCGTCCATGAATCGGTTAGCCTTCAACAGGTCTGTACTGACCTAGTGAGGAGCATATGGTGCCAGCCTAGAAAACTAGGGCTCATATTCCACTACTGACATCATTCCTTGGTATAGAGAAGTAAATTATGCAGCCTTTCACTCCTTGACGTGCTCGGAGAAGTATTTGGCTCGAAAGAGAGTAAGAAATCCATCCCAAGTGAGCTGAGCATTTTTAGGTTACGCCTTCCACCAAGTACAGGCATCTTTGTTCAACTGGAATGTGGCGAGACAGACTTTCTCCTGATTAGTGCATTGCATGACATTGAATATACGGTTCATCTCATCGATCCAGTTCTCAGCTTCATCTGGGTTCGAAGATCCAGAGAACCATGGGGGATTTAAACTCTGAAAATTGCCATGTAAGTTACCCACGCCAGCCCTTGCGCCAGCTTGGGCTACAGTTTGCAGGGCCTGGGTAAGACCTGCAACAGTTTGTTGCATCTTATCCCAATTCACACGATGAGCCATTTAGAAATTAAGGTACCTGAGGAAGTAGAGACTTAGTTAATTTTCCTTAGAGTCAGGGAGATTTATCCTAAGATAATTTCTAAATAACTATCTCACCTCGGGTTCTACCCAAGTCCCACATGGATTCAAAATTTCTTCCTAATTCATAGGTAAGGGTCCTTAACCTTGGACTTAACCTATGACATGATATTTTCTTAGAACTTTGTTAGACCTAGGCTCTGATACCACTTTAACTGTCACACCCCGAGCTTTTAAAACAGCGAAAGGAATCTCGGGAACATGGACAGCCGGCATGATAAGCCTCTCGCAAGTAAGAAATCAGAGCGCAAGACAATCACATAAAAGTAAATGAAGTAATTGCTCAAAACTCTAACTTTATTTCATAATAATGATAAAAACTACATAAGACCATTATTCTTGACATCCTTCTATCATATGACTCAAGAAAATAGGAAATTACAATATGACTCGACTAGACAATAGATAACTAGGGCTTCTCCCATTCCAATGGACCATCAATCGATCTCAGACCCGCTACTCGCACAATCCGAATTCGATTCACTAGTACCTCCTGAAAAGATGAGAAAGTAGGAATGAGCACACTTGCCTAGTAGGTATCTTCGCATCAACATGAAGGTAATATTTAAATGATTAATATTTTATGGAAATCAAATAAGGTCAATAAATCAAAACAATGAATGCACCAAAATAGCAGGATCTACTCTGCAGATCATTAGATTTGATCAATTAGAGACCTGCTCTGATACCAATTGTTAGGTGCAATGTGAGATCCAGAGGGGGGATGAATAGATCCCTCTACGAAAACTGCGCTCAATTAAAAACTTGCGCCCAATTTAGAACTGCTCTCGAACACTTAGTGTGCAAAGGCAAATGCAATGAAGAATGAATGCTAGAGAGGCGAGCCTAAGCAAACTTCTAGCGTAAAACTAATTGCACATGCAAGTCACAGAACACAAGGATTTTTAGGTGGTTGGGCCAGACATCTAGTTTGCCTACATTCACCTCTCACCAGACTCGATGAGACATTCGCTGACTCACAACTTGAAAATGCAGATCCACAGCTTCGGGGAATGAATCCCTACAACCGCTGAGCAACACAGCTTGCTTATTCGCTGAGCAACACAACTTGCTTATCCGTTGAGCAACACAGCTTACTTCCGCTAATACACAGCTTAGATCGAGGAACAAATCCTCAGGAGGCAGAGCCTCCGCTGACTAACATCTTGATTAAAGTAGCATGAAAGAAACAGAGAACAACACAAAAAGAATAGAAATGAAAATGAGAAACAATGTAGCTCTTCAGGAGCAAAGTGGCTTGGATATGATCTAGAGGCCAACACATAAACATGTCTTCAATAGCCTCCGGATGCACTCAAGCTTCCATATCACGCTCACTCTCTTTTTCTTTTCTCCTCCCTCTTCTCACAGACTCTCTTTCAGATTCTTCTTCACCACAGATCTACTCTCCTTTCTCTCTGCGCCCTTTGCAGCCCTCTACTGCTTACAGCTCTTTCTTTTTCTTCTACTTCTAACAACGATAGCTCTCTCTTCTTTTTCTTTCCTGAGTAGCTACCTCTCTTTAGAGGAAGAAGCCCCAAAATCTTGAACAGGGGCTCCGAAAAAGTCTTTGGATAAAATAATCTGATTTCTTCTTTTCTCAATGGTCCACGTGTTCTGGAGAGAGAATATTCCCCTGATAGAGCACCTCGGATGTCATGCCCCGACGTGAAATATCGAGACCGACAGTAGAAAAATTAATAATAATATGTTGATTTCTAGACATGCTATGACCTGCGCTAGAGAATCTATAACATTCACCACCATACCAAGGACAGATAATGATTCCACCAATCTAATAATTATTAATTGAACCATAAAACAAGTTTACATCATTTCCAACCAAGAAGTTAAGAAAACCTTCAAAATAGTCATCAGCTTGACACTATTACAATCACCGACTCTATTACAACTTCACTTGACAACACTCTAAAATCACAATTAGACTCGAGACATCTATGAATAACTCCACACAGTCTTTTAACTGGCTCGCTCCAGGTCTTCACTCTTGCCCATCCCCCTCAGTTTGCGAGTCCTCACCTGAGCTACAATAATGATAATAAATAAAATAAATAAAAAAACATTCCCACAAGCTGGCACGCTCGGTGGGATGTAGTCTCCCTTCGTCTTCTCACCAAGATTGGGGGCCTCAAGGCGCTATATTAAATATTGACAATTTGTTTCTTGCCATTTAACGGTAACATCATGGTGACCGGACTGGCTACTCTTACTTTTGGTCCACAAGTCATGGCTGCTCATGCCACCCAAGGGTACCTGGTGATACCCACTGCATTTGGAAGCTTCCCACCGGTGTTCAGATTCCCAAACTTTCAGGGGGCTGCCTTCACCAACATCATCAAGATAGCAGCCACGGAACCTGCTGCTCCTGCCACTGCCAAAGAACCACTGGCCCATCAAGCTGGGGGCCAAAGCCGCGAGGCCTCACTGGGAGGTCAAATTCAAATGGTGAACTGCATGGTACATCACATGGTTTATACTGCCCACCCAACCCGCACCAACCAGTCCGAGAGCAGCCAAAGAAGGAGCTCCCAGAGGAAGGCATATGTTCCTATTTCTGGATGTTTTTCGGCTTCAGGAAAGTCCATAATGATTGGCGACGTCTGCCTCTTTCTGAATAGACGCATTTCTTAGGTGATGTCGGATCGTGTTGTCCCAGCAGTCTCAACCTACAACTCCTTCCAAGTCTTGGCTAGAAGGAGAGCTGAAAAAAAAGAAGCTAACCACCAAGGCCGAGAGGAGCTAACTCTGGGGCTGAGGAAATTCAGACAAGTTTAGGTCTCGAAGAAGATCCAGCCTGCCCCATCAGCTACGCTCGGTGGTGGCAATTTTCAGCCCGTCAAGGGGGAGTAGAAAAAGAAGATAAGGTTTGATCCCAAAGAAGATGGCACGGTCTTGGACCCTCCAAGCCATGCAGCTTTTAAGGCTTGCACATGACAAGCCGACACCTCTGTAATGAAAAAGAAATTCAATCAGTTTGCTATAATATCCCGACTATCGTATATGCCTCCGATGCGGGGCTAGAAGTTGCTCTCCATTCTCACAAGAGGACATGAACAAGAAGATATGGCCCAAATGGCCCGCAACTACTTTCAGGGTCTGGAAAACTCTTTGATCGGCCAGCGGTGGTTATCAAATGCTATGACCATTAAGGAAGAATAAGAATATAGAATATCATTCATGGGTGTGAATGGAGATAAGAAGTGAGCCAGGATCAGAAGCTTCGAAATGCCCCCACGACATGAATAAATGAAAGGAAGTTCAATATTTAAAGGGCTGATTTCACCTAGTCAAGCCCAAAAGGGAGATAGAAAGCATACAAGAAGAACGTAGATCCTCACTTACAATATGACAGGGGTGATAAGCGGGCATAGCACCCTGTCGAATGAACAAGAAGAGCCGGCCGAGATTACCAGAAGAAAAGACCCGATGACAAGACAGGGCAAAACTAAGGCTGAGCTCCTGTAAGTCGCTAAGGGCAAGCAGGTTGCTGCTCCTCTAGGGAGGGCACCCCCTCTCTCTCCCCTCCCCTCCCTCTCTCTCCTCCACCTCATCAACTCTCCCGACACCTAGTGTCGACTCCTGTTTTCATTTGTTCTGTCCTGAATGTTTCCAGCAGCCAGGAAATCAGATGTCGACACCTGGTGTCGACACCTGATTTCGTTTGTTCTACCTTGCTACATTTCCAGCAGCCAGGAGAATATGTGACGACATCTGATGTTGACACCTATTCCCAGCTATTTTGGCTGGGCGATTGTGCTCACCCAGGTGGATCAGGTGTCGACACCTCGACAGCACGATCTGACGGTACTTTTTCGATTCGACTCGAAACCCTAAGTTATCCCATCCCAATGCTCTCAAATGATTGGTCCGTGGATCCCTAGACTCCCACAAGTGTGGAGACATGGTTTGGGTATAAATAGAAACTCCTAGGGCGTCCATTCCAAGGAGGTTTTAAGGTTTACACGTTTTTGTTCTTTTTCTTGAACAGGGCGGCGGCTACAGCAAGAGGCTCTCTCCAAGGATCGATTTGAGTGCCAAAGCTAGTAGAGGAGAGTTGGATTTCATCTTCCCAGCATTTCTTTGCTGGTTGCTGCATGGATGATCGAGTGATACACGATTTGAGCCAAGGATTGGCCGCGAACCTTCAAGAACGCCCATCAACCTGTTGAAAAGCCCAAGCACATCCAATGAAATGAAAGGGGGAGCTCTATTCACTGAAAAATCAGTAGCATTTTGATTTCTCTAGTTCCTCTTGGTTCTTTCCTAAAAATCTATTCTAAAGATTAACACTTTGAACTCGGTTCTTGTGTGTTTTGCTCGTGAACGGAGACACGAGTGTGTGTGTGTATGGGTGGTCCAACTCGGCTGCCATGTGTGTGTTGACTGTTGTATACAGCGTGCGTGGTTCACATCTTAGTGGAGCGTTAATCCTCACTTGGTGAGGGGTTGGACGTATGGGACACATTTGTGAACCCGAACCACCTAAAAATCTTGTGCTCTCCTGTGGTTTGCTTGATCGTATATTTTCTCGAGTGGGCCCTGCACTAAGCGGAGTGTTTTCCTTCCGATATAGTTCCGATGTGTTTATCTACTCATGTTCACGAGAGAGATCATGTTCGTGTGAGAGTGAGAGCTTGTATGCTTAAAATTTACTCAAATCAGTTGTCAACGTTTTTATCTAGCATCATGGCTATTGAAGTTTTTTTTTGGAGCAATCAATTCACCCCTCCCCTCTTGATTGTCACTTATCTGGGCACAACAATTGGTATCGGAGCTTTGGTCTCTGATTGTGTCGAGCACAAGGTCACAGAGCGAGATCCTAGAGAATGGCAAACAGAGGGATGATGCCCGAAGGACATTCGATCCAAAGGCCTCTGTTCTTTGATGGAACGAATTACCCTTATTGGAAGAATAGAATGTATGTTTTCCTGCGTGCTCAAGAATATGATGTGTGACAATCCTCGCGAAGAGCACATCGTAGCTATCACATCCACGAGTCAATGAACTAAGAAATAAACTCACCGCAGGGTTCCATAACTAGTACGAGAGAAAAATCCACATGGATCGTAAAATTCAACTCGGGAGTTACAAAAGTGATCCAAAACTCTCTAAAAAGGATCTGAAAGACCTAATAATGATCTAATAAAGATCCAGGGCATTACAGATGAAGGGCAGATATGCTTGCATGCAGCCCTAAATGGGATGTCTCTCTGAAGGTCAAGGAGGGAAACCTTGGATGAAGAAGTTGTAGCCGTGTGGGACTTGGGATGAGGAGAAGAGAAGTCCTTAGCAATGTTCAGAGGAGGGGGAGAGCTGCCCCGTCCCGGCCCCCCCAACGGGGAGGCCATGACAGGGAGAGGTGGTGCAGAACCCTAGACCATGCAAAACCCTAGGACTAGATTCTACATACGCATTGACCTGAATGAACAAAATGCAACATGTTCTTCGACCTTAGATTGCAAGATACAGCAAGTGCATCGACCTTAATGTGCAAGATAGAGCATGCGCACCGACCTTGGTTCAGCATGGGCACCGACCTTCTAACGTGCTAGCATGAGATGCATCGACCTTAGTCCTTTGCTGGCATGAGGTGCATCGACCTTATGCATGTGCATCGACCTGGTTTCTTCATGTATATAGACTTGGATGCATCATATGCATAGACCCTAGACATGCACAGACCTACATGTGCACAGACCAAGTATTGTATACTTAGAGCATATGCATCGACCTTCTGAGCAGAAATGCACATGTACACCGACCTTAGTTTGTCATGTGCACTGACCTTGTAAAACAAGAAGTGAAATGTGCATCAACCTTGCTAGGCGCAAATGCAAATGTGCATCGACCTTCTTGACCAACATGCAAATGTGCATCAACCTTATATGCAGGACTTCTACACATGCATCGACCTGATATGCCAAAAGGCATATGTGCATCGACCTGTCTAACTCAGATGCGAAACATGCACCGACCTTACTTAACTAAGACCAGAACATGCATCAACCTTAATATGCCAAAATGCAGATGTGCAATGACCTTATATGTAGGAGTATAAATGTGCATCGGCCTTATCATGCAACAGGACGAATGTGCATCGACCTTTATATGCAATGGTCTGAATATGCATCGACTTGGTATGCAGCCATTCTGCACATGTATCGACCTTAGCTGCAACAAAAGGAATGTGCATCGACCTTTCCTGACAGACATCGGGTATATGCACCGGCCTTGATATGCTAGAGTATGAATGTGCATCGACCTATATGATCAAGGCATTAATGTGCACTGACCTTCATGCGTGAATAGTAGCCACTGCACCAACTTTTGTTCTTGAACTTCTATGTAACCTGTTGCCTAGATTTCTATGCACCTATTAATATGATCACCTATCTTGATTTCTATGCAGCTAGTTGCCACTAAAAAACCATGTCATATCATATCATATCATCATGTACAAGTGTGTCTGGGGTACAAGAGTTAGGCCCCTCCCTCTGGCCTGTCACTGTTTCCTCCTCCCTCCTGCCTCTTCGATGGCGGGCCCATCATAGAGCTAGTGTCCTCCTCGCGGTGTCGTCGGTGACGCTCCTCCTCCTCATTCCTCCGATGGCCGGAGGAACCCGTAAAGTAGCTACGGAAGGTGCCATGGGTTCCATGGCTGGCGCTCGGAGCCCTGCTACGCTCCCGGCTCATCTCCCGGAATGCCCTGAGTTCCCCCTGAAACCCTGACACCTCTATCAGGGCATGCTCGCACTCTACTCGGATGGAGACCAGCTCCTCGGCACTAGCCCGCAGCTGCTCCAACTCCGCCCGAAGGAGTGCTGTCTCGACCACGTCTGGCCATCTCCTCTCGGAGACTGGCTACCTCCTCCCGAGCCCCTGCACGGCTCTACTCGAGCTCCTCCCTTAGTCAGGTCAGCTCGGTCGCCTGCATATATGCATCATGGTTAGTCAAATTACATTTCATAGAAGCATAATTAACTGGGAAAGTGAGGTGAACTTACCCGCTCGGAGAACGCTGCCTCGGTTGTGTCAGCCCATGTCACCATCCGAGTGAACTCAGCCTCCCACTCCGCTCGGTCGGCTGGCGTCTGTGTGGAAGAAGAAGGAGCGTCTGTCCCCTGCCACTAGGTCCCCTCACCTTGCTGCATTTAGCAACTCCAGAGTTAGTCATCTCATAGCATAATTAGAGTGCATAATTTAGATGTTAAGGGTTAAAAAAGTCACCAATAGGTCCAAGGCCTATCGGGCCTCATCGCGCTGTCAAATTGTGGAGTGGAGGAGTCCCTGCAGCTCCGCGATCCGTCCCTCAGGGTCGATCTGCATTTAGAAGTCCAAGTGTCAGTACATTATATAGAAGTCATAAGCATAATAGAAACTATTTGAGTCTAGAGTTGTACTGGTCAGCGGGCACCCCGGAACACCTGGTCCCGGAAGTGCTGGGCGTACGCTGTGTAGTACGTCCCCGTCGCTCTCCGCTCGGGTGGTCACAATGTGCCCGAGTGCCATCCAGTCAGTGATCTACTCTGCAGCTCGCACCGTGCAGTCCAGCACCGTCACTGCGTCCCGCGGGTGTCACCCCACGCTCTGCCCCGGCTTCTCAGGTGTCGGGAACTCTATCGCTGACTGATGGATTCCAATCGTCCTCATTACCAGCCTAAAGTAGAGTGGCTCCACTACATTCATGCAGTGAAGCCACACATCCCATACAGAGAAGGCGAGGGCCCCTACCGCCTAGTGCTGGCCCTCGTGCACCTCATCTACATAAGGAGTCCACCGAACCTATCAAAATAGGAGAGTCACATCAGCATCACAAGCATATAGATTGCATTCAATTGAAGAAACTGAGTTTAGAGTCGTACCGAAGTATAGGGTAGTGCATGAACCATGGAGGGTTCTTCCTAGGCTGTCTCTTCAGTGCCTATCTAGGCCATCTTGCCTGCCGCCCTTCCTCTTCTGCTGAGAAGATCGGGCCTGGTGGCGAGTCTGGCCACCTCTTCGGGGTCGGTGGGTGAGGCCCCATACCGACCAGAGACCCCTGCCATGCTGCAAGTGAAAACTTTCCAGCTCCTGTTTCTTCTTGCCATCCTCCTTGATGGCCTGCTCGGGGACACCATCCTATCAAAGACTGATCGTCGGGGCTCTGCTTCCTCCTGTAAAGGGGACTGGAGCAGCTCCTTCGACTAGCTCCTCGACTCCGCGCTGGGCATGGGTCGGGTTTCTTCTTCTTCCTGGAAGGCGGAGGCCACTACCCCCAGTAGTCTTTGACAACCCAACGGAGTGCTCCCTGGGCCTTGGAGGTAGCTTCTCATGGCTTGCTCAATCCCCTCCCACTCCTAGTCAGGGAGAGTAGCCGGTGGTCATGTGCTAACAGCAACGGGGATGTAGGCTGTAGACTCCTAGCGGGCGGCTTGGTGCCGACGCCTGCGGTGTTGGCGATAGGAATTTTCTTGCAAGGCCGGTGCAGTGACTACCGGTTGGTAGGTCGGGGTCGTCATCTCGACCCTTTCATCTCATCGGCCCCTCCTCGGGTGGATGCAGCCAGGTCTAGCTTGGGCAGGTGCAGTGGGCTGGGCTTCCTTGGGGACCCAGATTTGCTTCAGCTTGGCCGTCCTGTGAGCCGACACATTCTTTGGTGCTGCGGTCGAGATGGTGGGCGTCACCTTCTCCTTTAGCCTCTCTAGCCCTTGGAAAGAGTTGCGGACTAGGACAGTCGGTACAATGCGGTCTGGGATTACTTCAGACCTCCATCCATCAAGATGGACTCGGATGCTCCCCACGGTCACGGACTTGTCGGAGCTAGAAATTCGGCGCCCCGTGGCAGTGCCAGTGTTGTTCCTTCGGAGCCTCCTTTGGTGAGATGCCGACCCTTGGCGAGATGGATCGGCAGCCTAGTGCACGTTGCAACTTAGCACCTTGACTGAGATGCCATTGTCGTTCTTGGCCAGGGCTCGGCCAACAGCAGCTTCAATGGCTCCCCAGAGGGGAGCATTGGTCCTGGGCTCGCCGAGTGCTTCCACATCTAGGATGTTGACAAAGGCCACCCCAAGGAAGTTGGGGAAGCCGACCATGGGAGGGAAGTTCCCAAAGCTGAGGGGGATGGTGAGGTAGCCGCCCTCGAGATGGCTCTTAACGGGCTGTGAGCCGAAGGTGGTTGCCATCCTCGGCGTCGAAGTGTGATTTTCCTGCATTTGCAAAAATAATGCAATTAGTATTACAGGAAGGGGGCCGTAGGGCCCCTAGTTTCGGCAAAGAGATGAAGGGTGGATTGGTCCCGCCGGGCGTGCCTGACTTGTGGACGCACTTATTTTCATCGAGTTCGGGTCTCTTTATCGTTGTTTTGTTGAGAGCAGCGCTCAGTCGATGCCCCGGAAGATATCCTTGAGGGGGAGAATCCCGACGCAAGGAAAGTCTGCCATGTCGTGCAATCGGCCCCTCTGCTCTTCAAGGTGCGCTAGCTCCATTTCTACAGACACCGCCTCAACCCTGGCAATGGCGAGCGCCTCGCTCTCCCTCTCAACAGTCACCTCGGCCTCGGCCAGCTCGGACTAGGCTGCAGCGAGATCGCCCTCCAGTTTCTCGATTATATTCCTGAAGGCGTGGACGTCACGGTGACCTCCTTCCAAGGCCTTCTCGTGCTGCTCCTCGCTACTTCGACGCACCCCCAAAGCTTGCAGATATTCACCCTCTCGGGCCTTGATGGCGGCAAGCTCATTGGGGGCCCGAGTCTCAAGGAATTCGCGACGATTCACATATTTCAATAATAGCAGGACTCGTCATGACCATTCCTCCAGCGGGCTGCCCAGCACTTGTAGTGCACCGGTTAGCTGCATCACTATCGCATGCCCCCCTTGGTATGTGAGGGAGGGGTCGGCAAGCATCATCGACCGAAGCGTCAGCAGCATCTACCGAACCGGTGCATCTAAAGTGGCGTAACCAATTGAAGGTACCACCGGATGAGTGAATTCCACCGCGCTGTCCACGACAGCCCATATCTCTGCATCCACCACAGTCGAAGAAGAGGGAAGCGCCATGGCCAAATCACTAGACCCTCCTGCTTCAAAGGACAACTCCCGACCGGCCACCGCTAGGGGACTAGGCGAAACCATCGCCTGATCCCTTGACACCATCACTTCGCGGCCTGGCAAGACAGGGACCTCGCTCTCGGTTGGGGGAGGGACGTCAAAGGAAATCGGGCCAAACGTTATTGCCAGGAGACCCACGGCCCCTTCTGCTTGCGCTTCCTCCTCTGTGGGGATGGCCATGCTCGCCAGGATTCCCCGCAACAGCTGGGTCTCCTCCGGTGTCGAGAGCATCGAAAGAGATAGAAGGGGAACTGTCAGCTCCAGGCTGGCCCCTGACTGCAGAAGCGACACCAGCGGCTCCACCTTCGGCCCCCAGAGCGATCTCAGCCTATCCGTTCCTACAGGACTGAGAAGCTCTCGCTGCTTGGGGATAGCCCTACGAGCTCCGACGACGCACGCTTTCGAGGGCTCCACCTCCTCCTCAATATACAAGACAGGGTTAATCACCCATTGCTTGAGGCGAATCGCCCAAAAGTCGTGATAAGGCAAAGGGAGAGCTGAAGGGTCCCCATGCTCATCGTGGCCACCGGGACTATGCTGCCCTCGGGCATGATCTCCCCCTCCTCTAGAGGCTCGTCCATCGACCTAGGGGCACCAAAAGTTCTTGCAGTCGCCTCCTGCCGCATAACTTCAAGTAAAGACCCCAGCTTGTCTGGGCCCGCGTGGACTCCCTTCGGTCCACAGACCGACAGGCCCAGGGCGATGACCTCTGCAACCTCCAGTGGGGGCAGCTCCTCAAAGTCAACAAGCAGCAGGCACAAGATCAGAGGATGGTCACGCAGGGAAGCGGTAAGCGAATGGACTCACACTTGCAGGGGGTGGCTCAGGAGGTCTGGACTCCTCGGGCACGCCTTCCCCCAAAACCACCTCATCAGAGGAATAATCATAATCCACCTTCTCGCCCGACGTGGACGCGGTCTAGGTGGGCACTTCCCTCACCTGCATAGGAATCTTCCTCGCGGGATCGATAGCCGGTGCTTCCTCACGCGGGCTTGGCAACGGGGTGGTCTTGGACTTTATCCTCCTCCTCACGTAGATGCGCCCCCGTGGGTGAATTCCCAGGCGCACCTTTGGTTCAGTGGCCGTGCCAGGGCTTGCCAATCAAAATAAGATTCAGACCGATTTGGAGCCGGAGTGTCCCAGAAAGATCAAGGAAGGTATCTAGGGTGGCAGAGATGGCTACCCTCCCCGACGTCTACGGTGGGAGGCGGCTCGTGGCTGGCCTCCTCAGCAAGAGCTGTGGCCTTAGGAATTGCGGTCTCCTCCGCACCGACTGAAAGAAAGAAATGTGTGTGTTATGCATGCATAGAGATCTCACCCTGGGAGGTGACTAAATCCTGAAGAATATCGGTGTCCCGAGAACCATACCTGCGGAACGGCTTGGTCTAGTCTGGGCCACGACAAATTGCGTGAAAGAAGGGACTGAAGGCGGAGGGGAAGCTGAAGCGGTCCGAATAGCCTCCACCCGCCTTCGCTCAACCTCCTTCCGTCCTGTTATTTTAGTGGTGGCCAATGCCCTCTCTATGGGTGACCCCTTTTGAGATCCTTCGGTGGCCTTGGGTGAGGGAGTTGGAGTGGACGGTGGCTCCGACCTGACCCAGGCCTCACCTACGTCGAGGGTCGGCGAGGGTATCGGTTCCTCCCTAGCTGATGGATAAAAAGCAAAGGCATCTGGGTGTAAGCAACCCGTTCCGACACAGAAATAAAACTCCACCTGGAAGCCACTCTTGATAGAGGAGTCTCACCCAAGGGTTGGCTCGGTTCAATCCGACCGGCCTCGAATTCCTCGAAGGACGGGACCGAAGGTGGCAGGGGAACGATCTCTGCAGCCTTGGCGATCTCCGTCTTCCAACGCTTAACCTCCCGCCGCCCTTCAGCCTTTGCCTCGTCCAGGGACTTCTTCATGGGCGATCGTGCCCGAGACCTCTTTGCGGGCAGAGGCAAGGGAGTTGTAGTCCGGGCCGGTGGCACCGCCTCGAAATGCGCCAGCTTCTCAACCTATCAGAGGAGGTTACGATAAGTCACCATTTGCGTGCTGTCCGGATGGTATGTAAAGAGGAAGGATAGGAAAAGTAAAGAATTGATTAACATTCAGCACTCTGAAAGAGGTAGCCATGAACACAAAGGAAGAGAAATGTCAAATACGGTGTGGGATGGTGTAGAGCCGCAGTGATATCGGCCAATAACTGAGGATGACTCCTTGTTGTGGCGGGCGGCCTCTCGGGCCAGCCAGCACGCATCACCGATCGTCTTGCACCGATCAGCAAGGGTGGCAGAGTCCGCATGCTTCTTGGCAGACAAATAGTAAAATAAGTTGAGGTGGTCCATCCCCCATCCTTTGGCATAATAGTAGGTGATGTGTAGATGCTTGCCGAGGATGACTGCCAGCCGAGCTTCAACCGTCACCCCGTGCACTCGCAGAAGGACATAGAACCAAGTGGTGTCTTTATAGTTCCGCGGCTTCCGCTCCTCCCTCCTCACGAATGTGTGGTAGGGGCAGATCGGGTCCTTCTCAGCCCGCTAGCTGGTTGTGGGGGCGCCTTCTTCTTCTGTCGATAGCGGATAATTAATCAACTCCAGTCGATCAGTTCCGATGCGGCAGAGGTCTCGTAGGGTCTTCTTAAAGTCATCTTTCGCCACCGGAGGCAGCTTGGCCTGTGGCACCGATTTGCCCTCTCGAGCCGCCTTGCGGGCAATCATGTAGTTAGCCACATCCTTGCTCCTGCCATGCCACAAGCGTAGGAGGTGCTCCGGATCAACGTCGAGGATGGGCATGGGTTGCCGGTTCAGGAACCTTCTCTCCGCCCCGTCCCAATAGTCGGTCTTGTATGACCGATAAAAGGCCGTGCGGGCGTTCCACCACTTTACTTATTCGGGTGTCACCCGAGGGACGCGACCAGGGGCTGGCACTCTGAAGATGGCGGCATCTGCCTAGTGGAAGAAGTCCCACTAGACTCTGGCGTTCTTCGCGACCAAGCCTCCCCGAAGGGTCCGCGTCACCAGGCCGAACTGGGCACTGTGTATGGGAATATGCTAGTCATAACCGAAATTTTGACCAAAGCAGAAGGGGTAATATGGCTCCAGCAGCAACGTAAACCCCTTATCCTATACATTTCAGTCATTGAGGACTCCCTAGGGGCGGTCTTAGCACAAGTAGACGACGAAGGAAAAGAGCGGGCAGCTTATTACCTCTCAAGGTTATTCAACCTAGCAGAGTCCAAATACACCGCCATGGAAAAGACTTGTGCCGCCTTAGTATGGGTAGCTCAGAATCTCAAGCACTACTTTCTAGCCCACCCAGTAAGGTTGATCTCTAGAATGGACCCGATCTGCTATCACTTAGAAAAGCCTGTCCTTTCTAGTAGGTTAGCTCGCTGGCAGAGCTTCCTATCTCAGTTTGACAGCACGTTCCTTGTTTAGAAGGCAGTCAAAGGATATGTCATCGCCGAGCATCTATCCCATCTTCCTATCCCCTGCACAGATTCTATTCAGGATGATTTTCGTGATGAGCATCTCTCTGCCCTCACTCATCATCCCTTTTGGTCTCTGCACTTCGACGGTGCACTACATTCTCATGGTCGAGGGATAGGCGTTGTTATCCTCACTCCGGAAGGGGTGATGATTCCTTTTGCTTACCAGCTTCGATTTTCTGCTACCAACAACATCGTCGAATATGAGGCTCTCCTAGCCGGATTGAAGCACGCCTATCTTCTGGGTGCATGCCATTTGAAAATTATAGGAGCTTCTCAGCTCGTCCTATGATAGGTTTTGTCCACTTATCGCAGCCGTGACCCAAAGCTTAAGCCATATCAAGATTTGGTCACTCTCCTGGCTAGGAAATTTTGCAAGTTAATCTACATCCATACTCCCTGATCTCAGAACATTCTGGCTGATGCTCTAGCGTCACTCACTTCCTCTTTATCTTTCCCTCTCAGTCAGAGCACTGAGACTATCGTTGTTCAGAGACTGGACGTACCCTCTCTTCAGGATCCTTGGAACGCCAACCTTGGGAAAGCTGTAGAGGCGAGGGCTGAGAAGGAAGATCTAAAGGAAGTATCTTTAACAGAATTAGAAGAGATCTTGGACGAAGAAGAATTACCCTGGTATTATGAAATCGAGCTATATTGTAGAGACGGATCGTTCCCAGAAGGGGCAAATTCTGAGCAGCATAAGGCTATCAGAAGAGCTGCCTCTAAGTACACTATCATTGCTAGAGAACTATATAGGGGCGCTCTTAATGGGATGCTCATGAGATGCTTAGATGATGATGAAGCGTAGAAGGTGGCTGAAGCAGCCCATTCGAGCAAGTGTGGAGGTCATGTCAATGGCCAGGCTCTAGCAAAGAAAATCCTTAGACAATGTTATTATTGACCCACTCTAGAAGAAGATTGCTCCCTCTATGTCTAGAGATGTCTTAAATGCCAACTCCACGCTGACAAAATCCATGCTCCTGCTTCATCTCTTCATCCTCTCTCTACTCCTTGACCGTTCTCCATGTGGGCTTTCGACGTTGTCGGCCCGCTCGGTGACCCCAATTCTCAGACCAAACAGAAATCTTCAACATTTTAAATTTAACAATTACATACCAGAGTCCAGTCCAAAGGAAAGACAACAAGTCTAACAGTACAATCGATAGAAAAGAAAAGACGTACCTAAAAAGTCGGGGGAAGCCTGATGAAGATACCAGCTGGCAGCTACGAACTTGCACACCAGGACCCGTGGAAGCAGAACGAACAATAACCCACCTGAAAAGCAGGGGTGAGCCTCGTATCACTTGCTCAGTAAGGGTCACACGGATCCCCACTGGAAAACACGCAGTAACACGGAACAAGTCAAACATTAAGTAGTAAAGCAGGAAAACTAAACTACAAAGCTGTAACACTATGCTAAAAAGTAGTAAAAGAAGAGACAAGGAGCAGGAGTAGGGAGCAAGCTCAGGACGAGGGGAAGAAATCGTACCAGACAAATGGCTGCCGAACTAACCTCGGCACCCCAAACTACTCCAAGCATCAGTAGGAAGGCGACTCTAAGCTGACAAAGTTAGGAGTTGCCAATCTGTCGACGATGCAAGGGACTTGCAAACCAGACAAAGAAACCTAGGAAAAACCTAGACAGACGCAGACCTAGATGACATGACCAAAACATCGAGCACACTGCCCCACACATGACTAGAACATCATGTATACGACAGGACACTGACCTCTAGTGCAACCATGAGAGGGCTGTCCTAGAGGGTCATGACACACAAGAATCGCGAAGAGAATCGCAAAGAGAACCGCGAAGAGACACATGCCACATGACTGGTGTGCCTCTCACCAGAAGAACAGCCAGCTGCGTCCACTGATGTCTTATGCTGCGCCTACTACTGTCTTGTCCGCGTACCATACTGCAAGGACTAGGCCGAGACCAAGACACTCTCAGAACCAGAACCAACGTACCATCGCGAGTGACTAGACAGGGGAACGCCTGTCGGTGTCAGTCAAAAGCCCCTAACCACGTGTGCACACACTGGCTTTTGCCTAAGTCGGGCCTCTAGCTAGTATTCCCCCTCCGCTGGACGCTATGGTTGGACCAGGGGCCCACGGAAATAGCTTAAGAACCGTAAATCGGGAAAGTGTCCCGCTATAAGAGCCATCACGCCATAACGTGACGTAAGGCTACGACTAGTGAAGGCTCACGAAACACTGACTCCAGAGTACGAGTATTGAAGTTTAGATAGGCTAATTATGCACTATCACCCGTACTCCAAAGCACTAATGGTAGTATAGGAAATGACTGACAGACTCAGGACAAGGCAACTAGACCTGAAACTACAACGAACCCTGAGTCTCACGACTCTAAGTCAAGATCATCATACATAGCGAGACAAGCTGCCAATCGGTCTAATCCTAAGCCAGAGAAAATGACATTGTCAGAGGAAATGACATGCGAAGACTTAAGGGAACAGTGAGGACCCTCAGCACATCTGGACACACAGAACGAGGTAAGATGATATCTCGAGGCATCTAGAACCATGTCTCGCAGTGATCCTGATGGAGTTTGATATCACTTATATACCTCAGAGGGCTATAAAGGGCCAGGCCGTGGCTGATTTCTTTACAGAGCACCCTGTGCCAGAAAATGCCTCACTGGAAACCAAGCTTCCTGATGATGAGGCGCTCGAAGCATGCCAAACTCAGCCAGTCATGTGGCAGCTATACTTGGATGGGGCATCGAGAACAGAAATCGACTCCAATGGGAAAGCCAGAATCCAAGTAGGAGCCGGCATTGCCCTGAAATCGCCAGAAGGGGAGGTGATACACACCTCATGTTCCATAAATAAACCATGCACCAATAATGAAGTGGAGTATGAAGCTCTGATAATTGGACTCCAGATTACCCTTGGCATGGGCATTCGGATGCTCCAGGTGTTTGGTGACTCCATGTTGATAATAAAGCAAATGCAGGGGAAATTCGAGGTTCGAAAGCCAGAATTGAACCCCTATCACCAGGAAGCCACATGCCTCATGGCGAAATTCTATCATATTGAGCTCGGGCATGTGGGCCGGGGCCGTAATTCTCAAGCATATGCACTGGCAAAGCTGGCTAGCTCATTAGCAGTCCCGCCAGATAAGACACTCAACATCGTTGTCATGAACAGGCGGCAAGTCCCTAGCATACTAGACACATGTCTTGAAGAATATGAGGTTGATGCTGTTGACAAAGTACAGGAATCTGACTGGAGACAGCATTTGCTGCAATGGTTTTTATACCAATAGTTGCCCAAGAACAAAGAAGAGATGATGAAACTCTTGAGAATCAAATATTCCTACGAATGTAAGAATGGAACCTTGTTCCGAATAATGGCAGATGCCCGCAGGAAGATCCTACTTCACTGTCTGTCTACCGAAGAGACATGGCAAGCGATGAAAGAAGTGCATGCTGGTGCGGCGGGGGCACACCAGGCTGGGCCTAAAATGAAAATTGAAATCAAGAAGCCAGGTTATTATTGGCCCACTATGTTTGAAGATTGTTGTCAGTTCACAAAATCATGTCAGAAATGTCAGGAGCATGCCACTGTACCTAGAAGGCCTCCTGTACCTCTACACCCAACAATTCCCAGCTGGCCTTTCGCTCAATGGGGAACTGATGTGGTCGGGCCACTGCCGACCTCCTCAGCTGGACATAGGTATATCCTGGCTATAACAGACTACTTCTCTAGATGGGCAGAGGCGGTAGCACTTAGGGAGGTGACCGGTGAGGTGGTTGCCAGATTCATTAAATAGAATATTATCTTCTGGTTTGGAATCCCCAGCTGAATAATATCTAATAATGGGAGTCACTTCAAGAATCAGAAGATATATTGGCTTGCCGAGAAGTACAAGATTGAATGGAGGACCTCCACTCCTTACAATCCATAGGCAAATGGATTGGCTAAAGCTTTCAATAAAACTCTGTGCACCTTGCTGGCCAAAGTTATCAGCTCCAATAAGAAGGACCGAGGTGGGATATAACGCGCCTACCCAGTGCCGTTACAGCCTATAACGGATCAAGGAAGGCGCGGTACATGACTTGTGATGTGCCCTTCTGAGTCCGTTACACTTACCTGAACGTTTCAAGAAAAACAAGCACACGGACTATAACGCACCAAGGGTGGGGCGTTATAGTAACATACCGCGCCTCCTATGGCCTGTTATGCTCACCAGAACCATCAGAATCAACAGTTAAATAGGGGATATAATGCACCTAAACAGGGGCATTATAGAGATAACACATAGGGACAGGGGCACTAAAGGTAGCAAACACCCAACACAGTAGACAGGGGTTATAACGCACGAGAACTGGGGCGTTAAAGGCACCCGAACTCAAAAATCGACAGAAAAATCCATAGTTTTCATGCATGATATAACGCACCCATACCGGGGCGTTAAAGAACTATAACGGACCTGGAGGAGTCCGCCACAAGGGGAAATAACGCACCTATAGAGGCGCGCCAAATGACTATAACACACCGGGGCGGGCGCGTTAAATCGCCTGGGTTTCAAGGTTCCGGAGTTTGAAACCAAACCCCCTCCTGATCGATCAAAATCGATGCGGGACGTGGGGAAATGTGTTTCTAAACTACCCTACCATGCCATAACAACATTTTATACCTACGCATGCCATCAAATTGAAAGACGATGCCCATGGAGATGATTTCATGAAATTAAGGCTAAATAATACTAACATGAAATTATGCACAAAAAATGAGAAAAAGAGCATCGGACCACGGCGCATGTGGTACCGGTGGTGTCCTAACGAGGAGAGGAGTCCATCCCCCTACCTGGATTACGACGAAAATGACGAGTCGAGGCCGATCTGGCGAGAGGGCGATGCGGCGCCTCCCAGATCGACTCGGCTCCACACTCCACAGATCGAGAGAAGATGGGCGTCAACGCGATCCTCGCGATGCGACTAATCCAACGGCACCTCCCTTGTTTTCATTAGCGGCCTTCTGGACCAGAAATCGAGAGAGGAACGAATTTTGAGAAAATAGTCCAAAATTTCACAAAATAGAGTTTTACACGAAAAATGATGAAAATGGCAGTGGATGGCGACGCATGTGGTGTCAATGGGTTCCTGACGAGATGAGGAATCCGCTCCCCTACCTGTTGCGTGGCGAAGACTGCGAATCGGTGCAGATCGGGCAACGGCGGCCATGCCGTTCTCCCGCTCCCATGCGTCTCCACGCTCTACGATCCGAGGGATGAAGGGTACCGGCACGATCCTCACGTCGAGCCCGTCCCGTCGGTACCTCCCATGCGTCGATCGGAGCCCATCCGGACTGAAACTGACTGGGTGGGGGAGAGAAGAGAGAGAACATATGAGGGAGAGAGATATTCGAGAGAAAGAGAGAGAGAGAGAGAGATGAGAGAAATGAGAGGAGAGAGAGGGGTGCGTGAGTTTTATAAAAATATGATTTTTCTTATTGATTGGCCCTAAGAGTCATAATGGCTAAGAATTGAGATTGGGGCAAGAACTGGAGGTCACAGTCGAATCCAGATCTGAGGCTAGCATTGGGACTAGAATTTCCACTAAAGCTGGGGAATGGAACTGGGACTGGATGGCTGGCCTGTAAAGGCATTGTAGCCAGAGGGCTGGATCTAGGAATTGGTGCTGGGGCTGGGCGGCTAGCCTGTGAAGGTGTTACAGCCAGTGTCAAAATTGGAAACTGGGATTGGAACTACGCGGTCAGCCTGTGAAGGCATTGTAGCTGATGCTGGAACTGGGAGCTGTGACTAGAGCTGGGACTGGGAGCTGGGCGGCTAGCCTGTAAAGGCATTGTAGCAGATGCTGGGACTGGAAACTAGGGCTGGAGCTGAGCTGCTGGCCTATAGAGGCATTGTGGCCTTTGTCAGGACTGGGAACTGGGCGGCTAGCCTATAAAGGCATTATAGTCGACACTAGGACTGGAAACTGGGACTGGAGCTGAGTGGCTAGCCTATAGTGGAGTTGTAGCCGATGCTGGGACTGGGAACTAGGCGGCTAGCCTATAAAGGCATTGTAGCCGACACTGGGACTGGAGCTGAGCGACTAGCCTATAGTGGCATTGTAGCCGATGCTGGGACTGGAAGGTGGGACTGGAGCTGAGTGGCTAGCCTGTAAAGGTGTTGTAGCCGATGCTGGGACTGGAAACTGGGACTGGAGCTGAGCTACTGGCCTATAGAGGCGTTGTAGCCAATGTTTGGGCTGGAAGCTAGGCGGCTGGCCGGTAAAGGCATTGTAGCTGACACTGGGACTGGAAACTGGGACTGGACCTGAGCGGCTGGCCTATAGAGGCATTACAGCTGATGCTGGGACTGGAAGCTGGGACTGGAGCTGAGTGGCTAGCCTATAGAGGCGTTGTAGCCGATGCTAGGATTGGAAGGGGGGCGGCTAGCCTGTAAACCCATTGTAGCCGACACTAGGACTGAAAACTGGGACTGGAGCTGAGTGGCTGTCCTATAGAGGTGTTGTAGCCGATGCTGGGACTGGGAACTAGGCGGCTGGCCTACAAAGGCGTTGTAGCGGACACTGGGACTGAAAATTGGGACTGGAGCTGAGCGGCTAGCCTATAGAGGTGTTGTAGCCGGTGTTGGGACTAGAAGTTAGTAGGGCCAACCCGCGAGGGTGTGGCAGCCACTGTTGTTGCAGAGCGACGCTATGGTCACTGTCGGCAAGATGTTGCGATTGACGGCATTCATCAGTGAGGAGTAGAGGAAGAGAGAGTTTTTTTTCTCTTTACCAGCTCTATCACCCTTTCAGGTTTTCGCCAGAGCTGGCCCCCTTTTACTTTTTTCGGTGCGCTCTTGCGGGTTTTCACACTGAGGGGTCACCCGATTTTACCTGAGACGCTCTTTCGGGTTTTCACCTCAGCCGAGTTAATGGCAATTTTTACCCTCAGTGGTTCTACAGGACATGTACTACCCCTTTCTTTGTGAATGAAATACCATCCTTTTTTTTGTTGTCCTGATCAGCCTTCATCCCATGGTGTTCTGTATGGTTTGTTCCCCTACTCCCTACAGTTTCCTCTTACTCCTTGGGATGGCTCCCCTTCAACGTTCCTTCTGTAGCAGGGTCCCCCGTGGCTTCCTTCGTGGGTCTGACTCACAAGTCCCTCGTTTGGTTCAATGGGGAAGTCCTCCTTAAAACACCATTTGCACCCTTCCTTAAGCAGTTAAGCCCGTTACCTCCCCTCAATGCCCTTGGACTCCTCCTCCTGGGGTATCCCTTATCTAAATGCAGACCAGTGCACTCTCTACACCTTGACCCGGCACACCCCGAGCTTGGCCTTGCCGACATGCACCTACTCCCTCCTTCAACCGGCACGCCCAAGTTGACCCTTACCTAGTGCACCCCAGTCTGCCCCTGCCCGATACGCACATCCACCCACCATTCGGTGCACCTTCAATCCCTTCCAGCCTGGTGCACCCCAACCTCCCTGGTACTTGGTGCACCCCAACCTTCTCTCCACCTGGCATGCCTCAGCTAGTCCGGCCCGGCGCACGTGACCCCTTCACCGCCTGATGCACTTGGCCTAGCCTTCCCTGGCACACTCTACCCCAGGCCTTTAACCAGCATATACCGGCCTTCTCGCCACCCGGTGCACCCCCAGCCCATCCAGACCGGGGCACCCTGGCTTGTCTGACTCGGCACGCCCCAATTAGTCCTTGCCCAGTGCACCTGCAACTTGTTTTAACTGAATGTTTCCTTGCTTGCTGATTTGTGGACCTTCTGGGGTTTTTGTAAAGGGGTTGTTGCTATTGCACACACCGTGATTTGTTGGGTCACGCCACTCCTTGTGGGCGCGTTCCACTTACACTCCCCCTAGCATCCGGGTCAAGGGGAGATACTGCCGAATTTTTGCCAAAAATGATAACACATTTAAAGATAAAAGGAAGCAACAAACAAATGGAGTAAATAATGATAACAATGGTTCAACTAAAACTGGAGAACTGTGAAGGACTCGAAGGACTGAATAGAGCATTGCAAATCACTCAATGAAGGGAAAGGGAACTGGTTAACCAAGAGGCCTCCCTGCATACAGTCCACTGATAAAAATAACTCTATCATGAGCACGTCACAATAAAAAAAAAGGGGGGGAGAAAGGAGAACACTCATTTTGCATGCATTTAACCATTGCATCACATTTCATGTGTGCCTGTGTGCCACGACCCCATGGTATATAAAATGGCGGTATGTGGAAGGTTGGGTCACGCTCGGCTGACGGTTACCCCTATGCATGTGGACCTACCTCCGCCTCGTACCAAGGGTCAGTCCTATGCAGTTAATCTCACCTTATGCATGTTCCTACCCTCGTGTGCTTGAATACTATTAATAAATTAGGGAGGGTGGAATATACTAATGGAATCGCTGACACATTATAGTAACATAATGTGCCTCCCATGGCCCGTTATGCTCACCAGAATGATCAAAATCCACAGTTTAAACAGGGGATATAACGCACCTAAATAGGGGCATTATAGGGATATAACGCATAGGGATAGGGGTGCTAAAAGCAACAGACACCTAACACAGCAGACATGGGCTATAACGCACCAGAACAGGGGCGTTAAAGGCACCCGAACTCCAAAATCCACAGGAAAATCCCCAGTTTTCATGCATGACATAATGCACCCATACTGGGGCGTTAAAGAACTATAACGGACCTAGAGGAGTTTGCCACAAGGGGAAATAATGCACCTATAGAGGGGCGCCAAGTGACTATAATGCACCAGGGCGGGCACGTTTAGTCGCCTGGGTTTCAAGATTCCGGAGTTCGAAATCGAACCCCCTCCCGATCGACCGAAATCGACGGGGGATGCGGGGAAATGCGTTTCTAAACTACCCTACCATGCCATAATAACATTCAATACCTAAGCATGCCACTAGAATTAAAAGATGATGCCCATGGAGATGATTTCATAAAATTAAGGCAAAATAATACTAACATGGAATTATGCATGGGAAACGAGAAAAAGGGCATAAGACCACGACGCATGTGGTGCCGACGGTGTCCTAACGAGACAAGGAGTCCATCCCCCTACCGGGATTATAACAAAAATGACGACTCGATCTCGATCTAGCGAGTGGGTGACGCGGCGCTTCCCAACCTGACTCGGCTCCACGCTCTACGGATCGAGAGAAGATGGGCGTCAACGTGATCCTTGCAATGTGACCAATCCAACGGTACCTCCCCTGCTTTGATCAGCGGCCATTTGGACTAGAAATTGAGAGAGGAACGAATTTTGAGAAATTAACGTAAAATTTCACAAAATAGAGTTTTACACAAAAAATGATGAAAATGGTGGCGGATGGTGATGCATGTGGCATCAACGAATTCCTTGGGAGATGAGGAATGGGTTCCCCTACCCCTTGCACGGCGAGGATCACGAATCGGTGCAGATCGAGTAACGGGGGCCATGCTGTCTTTCCGCTCACACGTGTCTCCATGCTCTACAATCTGAGGGATGAAGGGTACCGACACGATCCTCGCATCGAGCTCGTCCCGTCAATGTTGAATAGCTAATGGGCAATCTAGAGGGGGGTGAATCGATCGATCACCCTCTCTTCGGATGTTAAGCGCTAAAACAAATGCGAAATGTAACAATCACTGGCTGCAGAATAATAAGAGAAAAATAGGCACAAGATGAGCAAGCCACACATAAAGAATAACCACACTGGACAGTGAATTTTTAGGCGGTTCAATCTCAGACTCGAGATCTACGTCCACCCCACACTCAAACCCGAGTATGGCTTACTGCTGCGCAACACAGCTTGTGTCCGCTGGGCCTTACAGCTTAGCCTACAACCGCTGAGCCTCACAGCTTGCTGTCCGAGGAAATCAAACAAATAAAATAATGATAACAATGACAAAAAAAACAAATAGCAGACAAAACAATAATAAGTGAACAAAATGCCTCCATGCCTTTAAATGAATTTTAACAACCCGATAACAAACAAAAACAATAATATCCACATCGGAATCTCCCCGCTTTCTCGAACCCAGTGAAGGAACATCAAGGTCTCACCGCTAAGTCAAATTCAGACTTTGGGAATCATCCTGATATAGCCATGATCTGGCATTGCCTTCGGCTGATAAGTTCATCAAACTCAACCTGTTTCTACTGGGATGTAATCTCGCTTTCTTGTTAAACTTACCGTATATGTGGCAGACACTTGCGTGGTCTTATCGCCATCTTTTATCCTATAGACGTGGATGTCCATCCGAACATGAAATCGTCGACAAGTGACTGACATATCTCTGAATGTTCATACCCTAATGTGGGGTCTATTTAGATGCAGTACAAGATTTCATTTACCTCATTTCTTTAATCTTAATTTTAGGCCGTATGGCCTCTTTTCCTGGCAACTAATGAAGGGTTTTTCCCTCTTCGAGGAGATGCAATTAACGTCGTGACCTTTACGGCACGTTGAGTTTTTGTCCCAACAGGACACACGCAATCATTTGATCAGTCAAATCAAGTGCTCCCTGGGTTCCGAACCATTCTAGTCCCAGAACCCGAATAAATCGTCACCTACGTGACTGGCATGCCCTCGCATAAATAAACCGAACAAATCAATGAATAGATGAATAAACAAATTAAATAAAAGAAGTGTTCTGAAAGTGTGTCCACAATATGTCATGAGCAAGCCCATCAGTCTGTCCACTCTCAATATAGATAAGTCTTTGGAGTCCTCAATAACGGTGGCCTTAGTGTGCCACACAGGGGTGAGAGATCTAACGATCTTCCTAATCAAATCACTGTCAGTGTACTCTTTTCCCAGAAGTTTTAGGCTACTAGTTAATTGTGTGAGTCTAGCATACATCTCAGAGATAGATTCATATGGTTTCATCTTGAACATTTCATAATCAGATATCAGCATGTTGGCCTTGGTGGCCCTTACCTTAGTTGTCTCCACATAGATTAACTCAAGCCTATCCCACATTTTTTTTACAGATTTGCAAGTGGATACTCTTGAGTATTCAGTAGGTGGATGGTGCACTACATGATGTTCATGGTGCTCCAATTGGTTGTGGATTTCTTAATCTGGTCAGGTGTCTAGGTATCATCCACTTCCAATAAAACAAAGGGACCTCTATTCACAACACGCCAAATCAGGTGATCCTGAGCACGCAAAAAAACATCCATTCAATTTTTCCAATACAAATAATTTGTACCATCGAAGAATGGCGGTCTATTGACGGCATGGCCCTCAACTATGTATCTGTGAGGGACATTCCCATCAGATCTCCTTGGGTCGTTGGACCACATCTCTTGGGAATCTACTATGATACCAACTGTTTAGAGGGCAACTTGGAGACCAATGATCAGTGCTTCATATTCTGCTTCATTATTCATGTAGGCTTTTTTGATCAAGCAGGAGGTATGTAGCACCTCTCCTTCAGGGGATTTGAGGACGATGCTTGCCACAGCTCTTATTCTTATCTGCCCTAACAAGGATGTTTCTATCCTTAAAGCCCCATTAAAGTATAGCTATCAGGTGGCTTGGCAGACTTGGTCTACTTCTAGAGTTTCATCTTCACGAAGCTTTGTAATTAATGAAGAATTTTCAAGCACTGGGTGTGCTACAAAGAAATCCGCAATGGCCTGGCCTTTGATGGCCTTTTGCGGCACATAGATAATATCGAATTCCATGACGATGACGGCCCATTTACCCAATCGCCCTTTTAGAACTGGCTGAGAGAGTATGTATTTGACGGGGTCAGCTCTGAATATTTCTTTATAATTCCAAGCAAAGTAGTCTCAAAATTCCTGAAGGAGTTTTATGTATTGCCCCCTCTCTTCAGGAAGTAAGAGAACACTAAGAAAAGTCGACCTGGGATCATCTTCAGTGTCGAGGTTCACTTCGACCAATTCATCGACAGTAGCTTGGCCACCATCTTCTATTTTCGGGGGAGCCGGCTATAAATCAGTGGAGTCTTTGCCATCTTCTTCAGCTTCGAAGAAGTCATAGGCATATTCTTGTCTTATTTTGCCTGCGATGGAAATTTGACTTCACCTTCTTCTGAACTACATGGCTTTTGACTATGCCTGAGGAGCAACTCTGGTGTTGGCAATATAGACCCTGTGCCGCTCAGATACTGGCCTGTGGCTGGAACGCCTTCAGGGGTGGGCAGACATTCTTTATCCCTTGGTTCTTGTAAGTCACCATCAAAAATTGTGGCGGCTTCCATGGAGATAGACTCCTAGCACCTGCATGAGGCATCAGCTTCTTGATCATCATATGCCTACAGCCGAGATGGGTAAGAGCTCTTTGACTCGGTGGATGGTTCTGCCAGTTTGAAATCTCCCAAGTATTCATCGTAAATTGCCCCAAGGGAGTCTTCACTTGTCAAAGTGGAGATGGAGAGCATATCAACTTCATAATAATCTTCTACAAAGAAACCCAATCCCAAGTGTTGGGTGATCTGTAGTAGTTCCTTATCCATATTCGGTGGATACCACAATTCCTTGAACATCTTCTTCTGACTGGAGGGTTGGCAGAAGGGAATCCGATGTTTCCTCGCCATCTTGACCACGCAGCCGGTTATATGAGGGAGTCCCATAATTGGGACAAGTGGATCACATATCTCTTTGGGGAATCTGTAGTCATCATCCCATTTTATCAGCTGCTCCTCGACTGCGTAGAGAATAGTAGGCTGGCCTTCAGGGTTAGGGACCTCCAAGGTTTTCAGTAATTCAACTGTTTGATAGTCTGCATCTGTTATAGGCTTAATGATCCCTGGCGGGACTTTGACACCCCTAAAAATCGTCTGATAAATCACGCGTGCAGAAATTATAACATGCAAGTTTAAAAAGCCAAAACACACGTGCATGTTTCCCTTCCGATGAGCGAAATTTTTTTCGCGTGTAAACAGACTGGCACGCCTGGTGGGGCTTTTCCCACCCTTCATTTAACTGCTAAAGTTCTTTCAATGCCCTTGCAAAGACCCTAACTCTTCTTCTCTATTGAGCAGGAAGGAGGAAGCAGTTCAGAAAGCAAAGGAGGACCAAATCTCTTGCAATTGCAGCAGTCACTTATGGCCCGCTCGTTGTTGCAAGCCATGCAAGCCATGACTATCTCACAGTCCCCATTGTGTTTGGGGATTTTTCGGCAGTTGTTGGTTCCCCTTTTTTCTTAGGGGTAGTCGCCGCTAGCCTGCCGGAGATGGCTTCTTCGGCTCCATCTGCCGTTGCTGGGGGCAACAAGCCCCGTCTAATCCAAGCTTGCATGTTCTATGTGAACACGCTCACTGCCAATGTCGTCCCCGCCAAATGGGGACAGCACCGCCGCCGACAAAACAAGAGGCCAGCGACAAAGACTTCAAGATCCGGCAAGTCCATACTTGTTGGGGATCTACGCGTTCGGCTCGATGGCGCTGAGCTGAGGGTTCCACGGGATCGATGCGTCCCCAACATACCCACTTCTAACCGTTTCTCGCTCCTCCACAAAATGCGAGAAGACGGGTTAGGCTTCAAAAAGAAGACTAAGTCTGATGACGGGGATAAGGCATCCAGGCGACGTCCCCGGAAAGTCAAACAAATCTGGGTCACCAAGCAAGAGGCCCAAGCAATCAAGCAGGCTAGGACCAGCAAGTCTGCGCGTGCCCAACCCCCAGCTAACGTGGCATTGTCAGGTGCCGTGCAAGGACAGAAGAGAAAAGGGGCTTATCGTAAGCCCAATTTCACATCACAAAGCTCAAGATCTGTCCGAGCTAAAGCGGGCAACTGTGCCCAGACACCTCTGCAGCGGGTTTCCGTTTTTGAAAGACTAACGGAGACCCTTCCTGTAAAGACCTCCGTCTTTGACAGATTGGGGGCACCCCTTCGCCGTAGTGCCCATGCACCGAAGAGACGAAGAATAGTCCAAATGGCAGAGACGGGTGAGAGTATGAAAATCTACACCTGTTACGTTTCCGGCAGGCAACATATGGAACAAATTGGCAATCTTGCCAATCCGACTGACCCCGCCAGGGTGAGTGATCCAAATATGGCGATAGATACAGATGCGGTATACTGCAATACTCTCAATGCTGCCAGAAGAAGTCTCCAAGCCCAACTTAGTGGTCAAGCGGGAACTTCCTCCCAGGGGCAACACCGAGAAATTGCCCAAGAGTTTCTTCAAAACCAAGGTGAAAATCTACCACGAGTAGAAGCAGATGCCGATGATGTTATGGGCATTCATGATGATGGCTATCCCAATTTGGCTTTCGAGCCACCGATAAAGGCCCCAGCTCCAGCTCCTACGGGCTCCGCCCGAGCCAACCTCAGAGGCTTGAGGGCCCCTCTGCAACCTCGACGCACAGACTAAGATGCCCGGCTACCCCGGAGCCACTGCTGTGCCAGCCGCTCTACCTCCCGGTGAATCCGGGAGAAGCGGGTCCTCAGATAATTGTCATCTAGCATAATAGGAGGCAAGTCCTCCCTCAGAAGTCAACTCTCCTCAGCCTTCCTGATCACTGGGGCCTTCTGACGGTATAAGTGGCTGTGCTCGAACCACCACTTGGCATAATGGATGTCGAAACTCCCTCGGCACTCCAACCCTGACATCGATAGTTGCTCTGGCTCCCTACGGCAGTAGAAGTCCCACCAGGTAGCTGCCAGCAAGTGAATGTCTCGGTCCTTGTACAGTTGGCTTGCCAAGGGGAACTCCTGGTTTGGTAGGATCCCCTGGTCATACCCAAAGTTTCAGGCAAACCTGTGCGGGTAGTATGGCTCCAGAAAACTCATCGCAGATCAGTGTAGTGCTAACACTGTCGGTCGGGTGCTGATCACCCACTCTATATACAAAGCTACATCTGGCTCTCTCTGATAGGGGAGGGCGCAGGTCGCCCCACCGCTCGAAGGCACCAAGATTAGGTGGGAGTCTCTCATGGTGCTGTCAAAGGGTAGCCCATCCTCACCCCTACTAGGTAGGTAAGATGGGGCCCTCCTAGCCCCCTCCAACTATGCAACTGCATCTCCGTCCAGCTGCCCGGTAAAGCTAAATAGTAAGGGTGCCGCCTAGTTTGCTACTATCCCCCATGTCACCAGTCTAGGAAACAACAAGCCAGCCCACACACTGAGGTAGTGGATCGACAAGAGTAAGCTCCATTCGCGTGGCGCGGGATGCGCCAGCAGCACACCCTACCCTTGATTGATATTGGCCAGTGCCATAGGAGCTAACGCCAGCCTCCATCCCTCTGCCAATAGACACATAGGCCACAACAGCTTAACTCTTAGCAAACTGTCCTCCCCGTGCGGGACTACAAGCGTCGCTAGCCAGTATGCTAAGTAAGCTGCTAGGTGCGTCACGTCCGGCAACCCATGGGGGTTCCACCCCTCTCATGATGCATATATGTACCTTGAGTATATCTGGAATTGTAGCTCTACCTCAATGTACTCCTCCCAAGGAGTTTGGTCTCTCACAAACTCCTAATAAAAGAAGAAGGGTCCGTTATAGAAGTGACAGACCCACACATTCAACGGCACCTTGGGAGTCTATGCGGATCACACTCTCCCAACCATGGCCAAGTCCTGCCAGGTCTTCAGCAGATACTGATAGCTGTGAGAAACTCAGTATCATCCCTACCCATCTGTGTGGCTGCGATGGAGGTCATCTAGTACTACCTCCTCGTACCCCTCGCCGCTAATCAGTAGTCTGAAAATCCTAAAAAATGACCACAGGTCCAGTGAAGTCTCTCCCTTAGCTGTCGCCACTGTGTTCCAATGGCGGTTGAAGCGCTCCACCAGTGCCTGTATCAACCCCGTGTAGTAGGGGTACCCGTACAACGCTACGGTCACTGCATATCTGATGTCAGCTCTGTCCAGAAGCATCCTGTAATGATGCATGATTCCCATCAGCCACTCGGTCACTCCTTGGTGGTACCTGTGCGAGGGGATCACTACCCAGTGGCCATACCAACTAACAACTGTTTGCCGAAGAATCCCATCCATGAGGCTGTGGTCATCGTAGCCTTCTCCAACATATTGCAGCCCTGACGGCTCTAGCACCAACCCCAGGGTCCCCTCTGTCTCCGCTCAGTGGTGGCTGTGCAAGTCCCAGGAAGTGGGACCTAGTGCTCCGACACAGACCCTGAACTGGTCCGCCCTACTGTAGAAACCCAGGCACTCAGCACTGGGGAACTGACACTGCCTCCAGTAGTCCATCGAGAAGCTAGGGATGCTGTAGAGGGCGACCCCATGCAAGCTGTCCCTACCCACTAGAATGGCCCACTCCAGTCAGCGGCACTCTCCAGCAACACGGGAGTCCCCCTCCTCCATGCCAGATGAGACGAAGCTCCTAATGAACTCAAACAAATGGCGGTCTAGTGGAAACTCCACCTGGTAGCCTCCAGTGCAGTCATAAGTGTAAATCTCGCTTGTCTCTAAAATCTGTGCAAGCTCCACGGTCCCGGCTCCACTAGCCCCCTCTATAATGGGGCCCTCAGCCACCAGTGTGCGTCCCAAGTCGAGCTGGTCCGCACTAGCCGCAATGACAATGGGCGAACCCAGAGGAAGCAAGGGCCACCTGGCCCTCCTCACCTAGTGATCCTCCTCCCAGGCTACACGTCTCAGAAATCACTCATCTCTACCAAATCTTGCCATAGTTGCAAAACAAATTGCACAAGAATGGTAAGTATACAAGAAAATCGACATATACAAGACAACAAAAGAAAGGCACATGAAGTGTCAAAATACAACTACAACCCAGAACGAGGAGCTCACGGGCCGTATGCCCTCGTCTCCACCTCCGACGCACATTTGTTATACCCAGACAATTCCCTAGTGAAATATTAAGAAATAAGGGTTCAGGAATGTCCCCGAACACCTTTAAGGTGTGGGCTACCCAACCCCTCCTATGGCTCACCGAGCCCAACCAAGGGCCCCAACCAGCTAGCCGTAACTTACGGCACCGATGAAAATTGATCGGGGTTAGCCCCAGTCACTCAGTTTGTGGGTTTTCTTGCGTTCTACACGGCCACCTGAGCCAACCCGGGGGCGCCCTGACGACAGGCCATGACGTGTGGCACCCAGCAACGAGGTCGAGATTTACCCCCAAGACACCTTCATCCAGCCTTCTAAGGTCAAAGGGAGACCTATCTAAGTCAACCACAGGCTTTAGAATCCCACAGCACTCGTATGCGGCCCATACACGCGTGTCGAAAATTTTCTCGAACACCTTGTGGGCGCGTGTACTCCAGCCATTTTACAACAAGTCGAGGACCAACCCACGGCTCCAGCACTCCATCCACGTCCTATGATGACCCTCCAGTAATTCAAGGCCACCCCCGACCCTCAGATATGCAGCGACAACCCATTTCTATTCAGTTCTTGGGCCAACTCGGGACTGCCCGTCAACTTGACGTGTTATGCGGCACACACCATGAAAGTCAGGCCCACACGCCCGGGAGTCACTCTCTCAGCTCTTGTGAGCCCTTGCCCTCAGCCCAAGGCCAAATCTAAGGCCCGCCAGTCATTCACCAAAGTCGATCGACAACCCGAGGCATGTCAAAAATTTCCCTGAACACCTTGCAAGCGGCGAAAACAACGCAACAACGACAAGCCCCCATGGGCCAATCCCAACATTTCCTAGCATCCCGTCCTTCAAAGGACATCCCCAAACAACAAGAGAAGACCCTCGGGGGCCACCTCTCGGAGCCACGGCTCACTCCGGGGGAGTTCACCCAGGGCACGGCCGCACCCTAGGGAGGACGAACCCCTTTGGGGAGCACACCCTCCTCCCAGCCCAATGGCCCCACCGCCATCTCCCAGTCCCAGTCACTCCCAGTCCATGCAAGGTCAACCGACATACCCGTTTGCAGAAGGATCCGACGTCGAATGCTCGGGATCGTGCAAGTCCCCATGTCAACACTCGTGTTCCTCGTACGGACACGGTCGGTCAACCAGTATCCTTTTCTTCTCATGTAATTAGTCAAAGTTGGACAAAAATAGAAGAAAATAGGATTTTTATAGAGTATGGACTCCCCTCACTCTCCATTTGCTCCGCTTAAACCCCTGGTGTAGTTTTTTTACAAAACAAAACCAGCCCCTAGCCGGTCCGCATGCCAACTCCCTTAGGGTTCTTCAGCTGATGGGGTGAGGCTACGTTCACCGACCTCCCAAGGCTAGGCATCTGATGGGGCCGCGGTGGGTTCACCCTGTGCTGGCCCATTTGAATTTCCCCCTTTTGGATTAGACTTTCAAGAATATCTTTGGATACATAACAATCCTCAATGGGATGCCCCCTCTGTTGGTGATAAGGACAAAACTGAGGGTCATATTTTCATCTGACATCACTTGGCCTTTTGGGCTCCGGGAGGGTGATCTTGTCGCATGCGCGGGCCCGTTCAAATAGCATTTGACTGAAGGATTTGACTTCGAGGCCGACCATCCTTAGCTGAATTTCTGTCTTCAGATTGCGCTTGCATATTTGGACAGTGTCTTCATAATTCGACGGATGTCGGCATCTTGCGTAGAGATTCCCCCAGCGTTGGACATAGTCTGGGGTAGACTCGTCATTTCTTTGCTTGGTTTCATATAATTCTGCCTTGGTGGCTTCCTCTTCGACTGATTTTGCTTCAGCTGTCTGCTCCATACTCGGCTCATTCATTACCGATAGAGCTGTTAAATTTGGGTGCGGGTCGGCCGGGCCCAGACCCATCTCACTCATTTTTTCCTTCATTATTTTGATTTCCTAGCACAGTACCATCATCAGGGCGAGTGTAGGTTTGCAGGAGCTAGGGTTGGAGGTAGAAGCCTCGGGTTGATTTGGCCTTGTCGGCACAAAACAGATTTCTTCATTTTCTTCTTCTTTCACCGTTCGGCTTGTGTCGGATGATGCCGACAATGTATTGCAAGAGAGAGCAACGCCTCTTTTCTTATTTCTTGACTTCTTTTTCTTCTTCCCATCTGCGGCCAGCATGTGCCCCCACGATGGGTCATCTTGTGACTGCCGGTGTATAGACACCATATTGATAGCTTTCTTGAAGTTTGGAAGTGCGTGAGGGTGTGGAGGATCCACTCTGGATTCACCCATCTGGAGTTCTCCCCTCTGGATCATGTCTTCGACAATGTCTTTAAATACATAGCAGTCTTCGATGGAGTGCCCAAGTATTTGGTGATATGGGCAAAAGCGGGGGTCATCTTTTCTTCTAAGGTCACCCGACCTTTTCGGCTCTGGCAAAGTGACCTTGTTATATCTGGTGGCCCATTCAAACAAGGGCTGGGTCCTATCCTTAGGAAAGGAATAAGACTTCATCATTTTGGCCCGTTGGGAAGGCCCTTCTTGTTGCTTGATGGGCCTAGTCGAAGGAGGGTTGACAACACCTTTATCTTTATTTCTTTGCCACTCGAACACCCTAAGGTCGACCGTATGAACTTGTAGGCCGTTTATCGGCTGATTTGGTCTTCTGGCTTGAAGCCACAGGGGCAGAGGAGAGGAAAGCCTCAATTTTTGCCACCACATTGTTCAATCAGTCGAAAGATTTTATTTCGATTCTGATCATCTTTTCGAGGATGCCTTGCCTCAAATTTTATTTACAGATTTTTGCCATGACACACAAGTCTATCCCCGCTACGCACGAGATGCTATGACGATGGTGAATACGCCCTCTTCTGGGACGGCCCTCGCATGCCCGTTTTACGGCGGCCGTGCACATGTCATGATGGCCCACCTCCCGCTATCACGAGAACACACCCGACCGCTCTGCTCGAGCCGCGATCGACTCTCGCCTAGCCACCAGCCTGCGCCTTTGCCAGGCACCCAGTCTACTCCTCCCTCGGCAACCCGGACATAGTCCCCGCTTCGAGGAGAGTGCCTATAAAACATGCGGATATCCGCCTTATCTCCCCTTGACCTGGGGACCGACTCACATGTCGGATTTGTCCCGTGGCTTGCGCCAGTTGTACCTTGGCTACTACGGCCCACCTGTAAGGCCTGCGGGGCCCTCATAAATTATATTATCACCTGAGCGAGTGTTCTGGCACCCACGTTCGGGCCTCTGCCTTCCCCATGCCACTCAGTGTAGGTGTTAAGTACCTCCGGCCGCTGCTAACACCCCCCCGGTCAAACGCGAACCCTTAGCTGCGAAGTGCCCATGCTCTCCATCCATGGCTTCAGATACATACCGACTTCTCTTCAGCACGGAACGAAGGTGCTCGGATTCAATCCGATGTAAATAAACACCGATTGTTTGCGATCGGTGGGGGCCTGCCCGCGTTCAGTCCGCTGGCCCTCGCCGTGTGCGCCGTGCTCGTGCATCAGCACGGCTACACCGACTTCCTCCACCTGAGGTATCTACCGTGATCAATTGGTCCTCTACCAGCGTGGAAGCGGTGTCACATGGCGCGAAAGTGCTGTGCTATGCCGGCGCAGGCACGGGCAAGACGGTGCTGTGCGCCACTGCACCGAAGCCGGTCATCATCTCCGCCGAGGCCGGCTTGCTGTCGCTCAACCGCCGCAACCTCGAACGGTTGTACGGTGTGGGCAACCCGAACGTCACCTACGACATCCCCGTGATGCAGGTGACGAATATCGACCAGCTGACGGAAGCGTATATGTTTTTCGTGCGCGACCCGAATGCTCGTTACTTCAAGACGGTCTGCCTCGACTCCATCACGGAGATCGCGGAGATCGTTCTGACCAACGCCAAGAAGACGGTGAAGGACCCGAGGCAGGCGTATGGCGAAATGATCGACCGAATCACGTGGCTGGCAAAGGCGTTCCGCGACCTCGCGGGGTGGCACACGTACATGTCGGCCAAGATGGAGTCGATGGACACAGGTGCGGGGGTCATGAAGTTCGGCCCCTCGATGCCCGGCAAGCAACTCGGCCCGGCGTTGCCCTACCTGTTTGACGAGGTGTTCCGCCTGTACGTGGGTCAGACCCAGCAGGGCCAGAAGTACCGCGCAATCCAGACGGACGAAGACATGCAATACACGGCCAAGGACCGATCCGGTGTCCTGGACGCAATCGAACCACCGGATCTCACTCACATCTTCAACAAGCTTTTCACCTCCCAAAGCATCCCTCCCCCTTCCCCAAGTCCAGCCATCACTCCTCCACCCCTAGGAGATCTCCCTCACCCTCTCCCATTCCCCCTCTCTCACCCCCTCTCTCACCCCTAATCGCAACCAACCTTCCCCTCCACCATTCCCCCCCTACACCACCCAGCTCCTCCCCTAGCCTCCCTCCCAACCCCTCCACCATCCCTCTCCATCCCCCCAACCAATCCCCACAGTCATCCCACCCCATTCCCTACTATCTTCATCCTTTCCCCCTTGACCACACCATCACCCACCACCAAGATCTGTTCCAGTTGATCAATAGCAGACTCGCAGCCAGTTGCAAAGCTGACCATTTCAACTCCACAGGGCTTCAAGAGGCACACCATACACCAGTGGATTCGTTGTCCAGATAGCTTCACAACCGAGGTGGTCCCGCCATCATCCGACGCCGGTGCTGTCCAAGGGAGCAGATCTCGCCGACCTGCGTAAAGTACCTCTGACAGGTAACCTAAAGCAGCTTATTGAAGCTCCCACTGCGGTTCTAGTGGAGTTCCTGGTGTGACCTTTTGCTGGGTCAATCCTCTGCAAGCCCTCCACCAGCCCCTGGAAGAAGGAGGTCATTCGCCCACCAGAAGACTCTGTCTCGGCCGTTTTACCCAGAGCGTGCAGATTGCCCTACCAAACTCAGCCCAGGGTCGCAGGCAACAGAGTATCAGCAGCTTGCAGTGCCAGCCACAACTTCACCGTGAGGATCCAGGCAGCATTTCCTACACTGGTGGATTCCTCGTCTAGTCAGATTTACAGCCAAGGTGATCCCGCCTTCATCCAAGCTCGGAGCTTCCCAATGGAGCACATCTTGTCAGACTGCGCAATCAGCCTCCGGTTACAGACCTGAGCCCGAGTGCAGACGTGACCATGACCGTTCCTGTGAGGATTCTGATGTCATTTTTGGAGGAGTTGATCTTTTGCAAGTCCCCGACCAGCCCCAGGAAGAAGGAAGCCAGTTGAGCACCAGAGCACCAAGTTCCAGCAGTTTTCCCCAACTGGCGCAGAACGACTTCACCAGTACCAGGTTGGACCCTCTATCACTATTCTATTTCCAGCGCTCTACTCCGACCTCTTTTCAGAGCTCTGTCAGTTCCTACCGAAGGAAGACTCTCCCACAAGTACGTCGGCACCAGTCCCACCTTCATCAGAGTACGGAGGAGATCGTGGCCACATTTTCTTCAGGCAACTGCAGTTCTGGGACAGACAATGCCATATCCGACCAGTCCTGATCCTAGGGCTGTCACGGCCTCACTCAGACTCCGACCGGCTCCAAAATCGAATGACGTGTTCCTGGACCAACCCCGGACGTTTTAGCACCGATCCTGCCCCCAGCAAAGTCTGGATGATGGGGACATCACTTACCCCCTCTACATTTTTGAAGCCCGGATGGATCGTCATCAAGTGCCATCATGATCTTATGCTAACTCATACGACCACTAAGAAGATTATGAGTTCTATGTTCAAGGGGCAATTGGTCGTATTCTCAAGCTTTTCTAAGGACATTCTGCACATTCTATGCAATATCCCTTAGTTTATTATGCCGGCCACACCAACGCCGTGTATTGCTCTCCCTTAATTTCATCATGCTCTTCTAGTAAGGGAGTTATACTTCAAGTCTGATTGCCGAGTGGAGTTGTCGAATCTTCATGTCTTGGTGCCGAGTTATAAAATTCCATGATTTTCTAATGCTCACCTACCTAAGGAATTCACTATTCAAAAGTGTCCGATTGTAGTTAGCACCAGGTGTCTAGGGACAACTGCCCCAGCAAAGCTACATGTTCATAACCGGGCCAAGTCATCTACTAGATGGGCCTGTTACTTGAGAAAACATTGTAAAACAAGAAGCCCAAAGGTCCAGGTCCACGTCAGGTGGGCCCATGTTCAAGAAATTTTTGCCAAGAAGAGACGGCGGCGTGAGTTCAAGGGCCGCAAGTTGTGCACTCAGGGGTCCACTTCTTCTCCCTCTCCTTTCCATTCATGGTTTCTTCGACTTAGCTCCCACCCTTGGGTGGTGTATCTTCCCTCTTCTAATCTCGCTTCTATTGTCTTCTCCTCTCTTTCGGGATCCGTGAGCCCCCATTCCTCTTCTTCCCATCCACAGTCTCTAGATTCTCCTTCCTCTCCCAATCCCAGGCCTCGGCCTACGTCATCTCCACATCCCGATTTTGGGACATATTCTGATTCTCCTTTCCCGGGACATCCGGGTGTTATCCCTGATTCTTCTCTGACCATGTCGTATGTCCATGATCCTTCTCCGACCCCGTCGGATGTCCACAATTCTCCTTCCCCGACCCTGTCGGGTGATTCTCGTTTCTCTTCTCTGACCGCGTTGGATGATTCTTCTTCTTCTCTTTCTACTCACTCCTCTTTACCCTTTCGCAGTTCTTATCCTTTTTCTTGCTATTTCTGAGGCTTTAGCCTATCATGATCTTAGTTAATTCTTATTTCTTCTGTATCTGGTTCCTTGTCATCAGGGCCTTCATGCCTTAATGAGGGAGTTCTAACCCTCGTTTCTCTTCCTTTTTATCCTTCTTCGTCCAGTTTGGTGTCTGCCACTCCTCTATGTATAGGAATCTTCAAGCCTTGCTGTCCTTTCTATCCTGATCCTGACAAGTAAGGAATACAAAGCTCGATAGTCAAGATCACTTCAGGATGCTATTTTCACGCTATGGATTTGCAAGGTATCTTTATTTTGTATAAGAATATGCTATCATTGTTATTACTCTTATTACTATTCCTGCACATTATTAAAATAATGTTGGTTTCCTTAACACGGTTGAGTGACTTTAGAAGAAGTTTGCTTAATTAAATCAAAATGAAGTCACTTTTGTAGCACCTTAGGCTGGTGATAGCTCCGCGCTGGGAGTCTAGTTTCTGTCCCCTAGAATTTCAATATTTTAAAATAAGAAATAGTGCATTATTAGATTGGCTTTCATTAATGAACGCCAATTCGAAAGGGTTTTAATTCTTTCAGATTTAAATTCCACCGGTAAATTGGAAAATCAGGAATTGGCGACCGTATGAACGGCCATTCATTTTAAAATAGCGACATGATGATGGTCGCCATTTCCAAATAAATCCCCAAAAAATAGAAAAACCTTCATATTAAGCCAACAATCAAGTCCACTTTGGGGCATTATGTCGTGACATGAAATTTACTTAACACAATATCAATTTTCGCGTGTCTACACTCAGCTCCTTCCGTAACAACGGTGCCCTTGGCATCCGACTGTCAGCTACTCCAGTTACATCGGGGCCCACAGTGCCCGACTGTCGAGCTCCTTCAGTCACAATGGTGCCATCGGCACCCGACTGCCTGCTACTCCAGTCACGTCGGAGCCCACGGTGCCCGACCACTCAACAATCTCAGTCACAACGGTGCCCCCGACACGTGACTGCTAGCTACTCCAATCACGTCGGGGCCGGTGACGCCCGACCACTCAACAACCTCAGTCACAACGGTGCCCCCGGCACCTGACTGCCAGCTACCCCAGTCACATCGGGGCCTGCAACGCCCGACCACTCAACAACCTCCATCACAACGGTGCCCCGCGACACCCGACCACCCACCTACTCTAGTCACCACTGTGCCAAAGGCACCAAATTACTCCCGTCAAAGCGAGGCCTACGGTCTTAACAGCTCTGGTCCCACCGGTGCCCACGACACCTGAAAATTCTGAGCTCAATGGCTCTTGGTCGCTCTAATCATGGCAATGCTCACGCCGCTTGACCGCTCTAGTCTCAACAGCGCTCGGCTGCCTCTGCCTTAATAGTGCCTGACCGCTCCAGTCACAGGTGGTGCCCGTGCCATTTGGTCGCCTCGATCTTGGTGACGCCCAACTGCTCCAACACAATGGTGCTCACGACACCCCTCCTATCCTGACCTCAACACTGTTTCATGTCGGGAATACACTGTGACACCCTCGGGTGACATTCTGCTAAGTCCCAGGTCCTTTGACGGACACTATGTATGAATGCAGAACTACCCACACAATAATGCAATGACCCGAGGACCGTCACAAATGATGGAATTGTCCCGCAGCTTGCAAGCACTTGTAATCGGGCTTTCATGACCCCACATAAATACCTTTCATGACGTATAAGTCATGTAATCCAGTCAGGGAGTGGATCCCCCTCCTCGTCGAAACCAGTCTCTCTGCCCCCAGTTATCCCTATTGTGTTGCTGTTGCCCTGTCGCTATTGCACGGACGAAGCCCTCCCGACGTCGTGGCTCCCAGGGTCCCTGACTCTTTATTCGGCAATAGAAACAAAGGTGTTTGGGCTCCACCCAATGTACAATAAACAACGATCGCTTGCGGTCAATGGGAAAGACGTCTAATACATGATACAAATATTGAAGTCATTAGATCAATCCATATCAAAAAGAGTCACTCAATGTATTCTTCCAACTCAAAGTATAAAATCTATACAACCAACTCAAAGTATAAAATATATACAATGTAGATACACACCAAAATCAGCTAGACTTGTCACCATTCCTCAAGGCTCTTGAAAGACACACACACACTAGACTTGTCATCATTACTACTAATTTACCAAAATCAACTAGGGGATCCAACAAATGAAGTACAGCTGATGACGTTTCACTGAAAGAATTTCCTGAGGTTGACCGAGTTCCACGTCCTAGGTACCTCTGCCCCCCCCAGCGTTGCCAGCCAATACACTCCTTTGTCGAGTGCTTCTGTTACCCAGTATGGGCCTTCCCAATTCGGTGCGAGCTTTCCAGTGGTCCCCCTTAGGTCGGCCACACTTGCTCACCATAGTACCAAATCTTTTGGGAATAAAAGTCATTCTTTAACTCGGGGGTTGTAGTACTGGGCTAGCTTCTGTTGATATGCCACGAGCTTCACTTGGGCATTCGTTCTGTCTTCTTCGATCATGTCCAAGTTTTCCCACATTGCCTGGTTTTTTCTGGCCTCGTCGAAATGTTCCACTCAAAGAGATGGATTGGATATTTCTACTGGGACTACCGCCTCTACGCCGTAAGCTAGGTGGAATGGTGTCTCCCCAGTGGTGGCTCTAGCTGTGGTCCAGTGGGCCCATAGAATACTCAGAATTGAGTCTATCCAGGAATCACCTGCTTGATCCAGTCGAGTCTTGATGCCGTGGAGGAGCGTTCGGTTGGCATTTTCTACCAACCCATTAGCCTGGGGATGCCACACCAAAGTGTAGTGGTTCCAAATCCCCAGCTCCGAGCACTTCTCCTGGAAAGCGGCGCTCGCGAACTGCCTGCCATTGTCGGTTGTAAGAACCTTTGGGATTCTAAAGTGGCAGATGATGCTCTGCAGTACGAACTTCCAAGTTGCTTCGCTCGTGATCTTCCACAATGGTTCAACTTCAATCCATTTGGTGACGTAGTCGATGGCCACTATGAGGAATTTCTTCCTCCCTTATGCCTCGGGGAAGGGACATAGTATGTCCACCCTCCACCTGACAAATGGGCGAGGCTCCATTAGGGCGTTTAGTTGTGTAGCCATCTGGTGGTGTAGGTGAGAGAATTTCTGGCATTGACGGCACCTCCGAACATAATTACGGCAGTCCTGTTGTAGGATGGGCCACCAGTAGCCTTGCCGGATTAGCATCCGCGCGAGTGCTCATGTGACGACCTGGATCTCGGATACCGGATATACCCGATAGGACTACCGAGTAGACCCGATACCACTTGGAATCCGCGAAGCCTCCCAAGAGATGTAAAGCTTCGAAGGGATAAAAGGATTGTCATGTAGTACATTGAAGCCACAGAGATATAACAATAAGCAATTAAATTTCATTAGATCGGTTTGCTAAAGGAATGTTGACTGATCTTGTTAATGATGACAAGGGTCAAACATGAGTTTGTTCAACGACATTGGTTAAATGCCGAAGCAAAGAAAGTTTGTTCATTAACGATGATAAATGGTCCAAGTTAACAAAAATATTGACCGATCTTACTGATGACGACAAGGGTCAAACCTGGGTTTGTTCGTCGACATTGGTTAAATGCCGAAGCAAAGGAAGTTTGTTCATTAATGAGGATAAAAGGTCCAAGTTAAGGGAATGTTGACCGATCTTATCAATGATGACAAGGGTCAAACCTGAGTTTGTTTGTCGACATTGGTTAAATGCCGAAGCAAAGAAAGTTTATTCATTAACGAGGATGAAAGGTCCAAGTTAAGGGAAATGTTGACTGACCTTACCGATGATGATAATGGTCAAACCTGGGGTTTGTTCATCGACATTAGCTAAATGCTGAGACAAAGGAAGTATGTTAATTAATGAGGACGAAAGGTCCAAGTTAAGGGCATGCTGACGGATCTTGCCGATGATGACAAGGGTCCAACCTGAGTTTGTTTGTCGACATTGGTTAAATGCCGAAGCAAAGAAAGTTTGTTCATTAACGAGGATGAAAGGTCCAAGTTAAGGGAATGCTGACCGATCTTGCCAATGATGACAAGGGTCAAATCTGGGTTTGTTCGTCGACATTGGATAAATACCGACGCAGAGGAAATTTGTTCATTAACGAGGATGAAAGGTCCAAGTTAAGAGAAATGTTGATCGACCTTGTCGATGATGACGAGGGTCAAACTTGGGTTTGTTCATCGACATTAGCTAAATACCAATGCAAAGAAAGTTTGTTCATTAACGAGGATGAAAGGTCCAAGTTAAGGGCATGCTGACCGATCTTGTCGATGATGACAAGGGTCCAACCTGGATTTGTTCGTCGACATTGGTTAAATGTCAAAGCAGAGAAAATTTATTCATTAACAAGGATGAAAGGTCCAAGTTAAGGGAATGCTGACTGATCTTGCTGATGATGACAAGGGTCAAACCTGAGTTTGTTCGTCGATATTGGTTAAATGCCGAAGCAAAAGAAGTTTGTTCATTAATGAGGATGAAAGGTCCAAGTTAAGGGAAATGTTGACCGACCTTGCCGATGATGATGAGGGTCAAACCTGGGTTTGTTCATCGACATTAGCTAAATGCCAAGGCAAAGGAAGTTTGTTCATTAATGAGGACGAAAGGTTCAAGTTAAGGGCATGCTGACTGATCTTACCGATGATGACAAGGGTCCAACCTGAGTTTGTTCGTCGACATTAGTTAAATGCCGAACAAAGGAAGTTTGTTCATTAACGAGGACGAAAGGTCCAAGTTAAGGGAATGCTGACCGATCTTCCTGATGATGACAAGGGTCAAACCTGGGTCTATTCGTCAACATTAGTTAAATGCCAAAGTAGAGAAAATTTATTCATTAACGAGGACGAAAGGTCCAAGTTCAATGGGTTTACCCGGGCGAGGTTGAACCATTCACCCTAGCCCGCCTAAACCCATCCCTGACCTTTCAAATTTCCTATAAAAGCCCCTTAGAAGCTCAAGGGGTGGGGGGAGATACAGGCATCAATCAAACAAGGACCTACAAGCTTCAAGCTCCACAGAAAGGCAACCAGCAAGGAGAATTATGTGTGGGTGACTTGGTCGTCGGCTAAGGACACTGATGGTATGTCACTTATACTTCCCTCGCACGATCTTTCGCCATGACATACAAGTCTATCCCCACCACCGGCGAGACGCTATGACAAGGGTGCAACCATGCACGCATATGATGTCACGCTTCCCCGCAGTCACGAGGCCATGTCCGACCGCTCGACCTGAGCTGTGATGGACCCGAGCCTAGACACCAGTCTGATGCTTTCACAAGTCATCCAGTTGTAAGCCCCTGTTTGGCAGAGCAAACACGGCCCACGCCATGAGAGGAACCCTCTGTAAAACACGCAGATATTCGCCTTATCGCGCATTGACCTGGGGACTGACCACCGTGTCAGAATTGTCCTGTGGCTTGCGCCCGTTGTACCTCGGCCACTATGGCCTGCCTACAAAGCCATATAGCTCTTAGAAATTATACCGCCATTTGGACGTATGCACTCGCATCCATGTTGGGGCCCTCAGTCCCCCTTTCTGTATCACCTAGCATGAATCCCTCAGCACCTCTGACCCCAGCCAATCTCATCCTGTCTAGTGCTAACCCACAGCTGCACAGTGCTCCTTGCTCTACACCCAAGACTTTAGGCACATACAGACCTCTCTTTAGCGCGAAACGAAGGTGTTCGGATTCATTCTGATGTAAACAAACACCGACTGCTTGCGGTTGGTGGTGAAAGACTCCTATACACAACTCCCCACAATCACCTGCACACTCGCACCTATGGAACCGACCTTCCCTCCACATGTCCCACACCTCTCGAGCCCACGTGCTGCGCCCTGGTGGTGCTTCCCCGGTCAACTCTCGGTTCTACGGGTGATTGTCGAGAAATCGACTAGCACGCCCGCATCCCAGTTATATTTCCCTTAAAACCAGAAACCTCCCGTGCCACTTGGTCCCCCCTCGACTTTCGTTAAATGGCGAGTGCACAGTGCCACTTTGAGAAAGATATGACCATGAGAGGGAGTGCTCGAAGCATACTATATTTCGGCATCTCTCCCATAGCTATATCCTACCCCTCACTCCTGTCACCGCACACAAACCGCGCTGGTGAAACACCACCGCGTGTGAACAACTACCCCTATTCTAATTGAGGCATGATAGTTAGTCATACTAAGTTTTTAAGGATACTAGCATCTAAACAATGTGTATCCTCTAGATACAAAGTCTACACTAAACTAGAGTGCTCTTAAAATTCTGTTGAATAAAAGAAAAGATTCAGAACTGGTAGCTTAAGGTGAAAAAGAAAATCATTTAAACCAGAATCATGCCTAGGGCTATCGGGGAGCTTCCCCGTTGATTTCCCCCTCTCCGGTGGAGGTACGGGGGCGTGGTTGGTATTTTTAGGTTGTACTCGCCGTTTCACCGTCAGACCGTCATAGCGGTCGTACCAGAGACCGCTATGTGCATAACACGCCTAGGCAGGTGCGTTATGCTTCGTATGTTTCGTGTCTGGGTTTTGAGGGCATAACGGTCGCTCGACTGACCGTTATGTCAGGCATAATGCCCCAGAGACGGTGCGTTATGGTTTCCGACCGTTAGATTTGATCGTTGGGGGCTTGGTCACATAACGTGTCTGGGGAGGCTCGTTATGTACCTTAACGCCCCAGGGAAGGTGTGTTATGCTTAACGCCCTTGCCCTCCACTTAACGCGCCAGAGGTGGTCCGTTAAGGTCTATAATGCCCCTTGAGGAGTGCGTTATAGTCTGTTTCCCTCCGTGACATAACGCACCATGGATGGTCTGTTATGTGCATAATGCCCCTTGAGGAGTGCGTTATGTCCATTTTTGTGACTTGAGGCTTAACGCGCCCCTGTCGGCCCGTTAAGAACTATAACGCACCTGGGAAGGCACGTTATGGTTTATTTTCCGTCGGGAGCGGCAGACGGCCGAGTTGGACTGTCCATTCTCCCCCGCAAGACTGTGAGTTAGCCGTGCACCTGTGAGTGGCCAATGTTGGATTGTTCATCCTCTGAGGCCTAGCTGATAGTTTTTCATGCCGATTCGAGTCCCATGTGAGCAGACCTCGATCTACGTGCTGATATGTGGTCTGACTGATGTTGGGCATCGTGTGGGGCGTCGTGAGGGGTCTCGGGATGTGACGTCTTCAGCTTACGTCACCATGAGTCAGTGCTATAAGAGGAGCGATCCTTGTACTCGTTTACTTTCGGAGTCAGTTTTCGTGGCGTAAGGGTCTGTACTTCCGGTGACCCATCCACTAGTCGTAACTTTTACGGCACGCATGTGTCAACCCACTAGGAGCACTGGTGTGGCACACCCGAGAGAGACAGTGAGTAAGCTAGTTACCGTAGGGCCCCCGCGTACCGTCGAGTCTGGGCTGGTGGGGGAATTACCCGCTAGAGGATAAATCTAGGACGTATGGTCTGAGTGTACGCACGAGGCTGAGGGCTCGGACCCGTGCTAATGAGCGCGACCTCAGCTAGTCCTTGTTTGTGGTACTTTGGTTACTGTGCGTGTCTGAGCCTCGCGCTCAGGGCACTGTAGCTAGACACTTGTGACGCGGTGTAAGTCGTTAGGGGACGCATCCGGTCGTTCTTCTAGTGGGAGGTGCTCCTATTTGCCGGTAGGTGTGGACTTGAGTTTTGTCGGACCGAGGTTCAGTAGTAAGGTACTGGTAGATTAGACGATTTTCCATTTATTTATTTCAGCTTGTGGGTTCCACCGTACTCCTGTTAGCTAGAGTAGCTTTACTGCTTTGTAGGGGTCTTTCAAAGGCTTTTCGGTAGATACACGAGGGACCTTCTCGTTAATTGTTAGTATTTGGGCCTAAAACCCCTTAATTAGATGCCCATTATGGGAAATTCATGATGGAGGTGCGACCCAAGTCCCGTCCGGAGTTGGATAGCCTGTGTCTAGCTTACACAAGGAACACACGAGGTGGGATTGTGATAGATTAGGGAAGGAAGGAGTTTCCTCCTTTTGATCTCCAAATCAGGCTTAGACTCCGCCTTGAGCTGACTACCCTTCTACTCTCCTTGTCCAACTGGGACTCCAATGTCTTGGGAGGGAAGGGAGCTTCTCCATGTCCAAGCATGACATGGACTTTGCTTCCTAGTTGGAAGACCACCACCGACACCTCTATAAATAAGATGGTAGAGGGAGAGGAGAGGTATGCATGTTTTCATAAGTTCCCAGCGCCCCAAAGAGAAGAAAGAGAGAGAGTGCCGCCCTCCTCTTCTCCCCTTACTTCCATGGCCCTATCACCACTTCCATCACCGCCGTTGTTGGCTGCCGGGGATGCGGCACCTTGCCAGTGCAGCCCCACTCGCCGACACAATTGTTGCTGCTTCAATCGCTGCCACCCCGCCTAGCCGCAATCGCTACCTCTGGCACTACTGCTCACCTCGCCTCACCAGCATGGATGCTACAACCACCGTTATGTGTGTGTGTGTCTGTGCATGGAAGAGAGAGAGGGATCAGGCCATAGCTGTCCCTGCTCACCATGAAAGAGAGAGAGAGAGAGAGAGAGAGTAGAGCACGACTAGTAAGTCACGACTCCCTAGCTACTCCTCACCTTGACCTCTATCTTCCTCCCTTCTCCACCTTCCTCCCTCGACTGACTACTGCAAGGAGGAACGTGAGGAGTAGGTTGTTGCACTCCTAGGAGGAGGAGTCGCTGCATATCATCCTCGTCGGTGAGTCATCATCCCATGGTCATCTCAACTTGATCTTCTAAGAAAGGACATCATCGTCGCCCTTGGGCCTTGAAGCGTGGATTTTAAAGAGCAGACTCTAGTAGCCTACTCTCCGCCTCCACGACACTATGGGGGCCTACTACTTTCACTGTGCACAGGTATGTCTCAGACTCAACTCATATTAGATATATGGATTACTCCAGTTTTATCAACATTAGTATCAGAGCTAGGTTGTCATATTTTGTGTATTTGTCATGTTGTTATTATTTATTTATTTCCTAGATCATGGCGGATTATATTTGTAATGACCCAATCTAATCCTTGTGAGATATTGTCTGCTTTAGGCCAAGCCCACACAATTTTTTCCCTAAAAGGTGCCTCACAAGTTACGGTTCTAAATCTCACATATATGGCCCAAGAACTCTTCCTATTTTTCGATATAGATTTAAGGTCAGTTCATTCATGACCTAGCCCTCATACGCAGTGGTAGCTCCACACCGTGACAACTCCACTCCAGAACTCTTGATCGGGATAGCCCTTTCCTACAGATAGCCCTCTCCTCCTGCACGGTTGTGACTACCTTATGCAAGCCCACCAGCTTCTTCCTGATTTGTCTCTAGACTAGCCTATATCGTACTGCACGTGCCCCGCTTTGATAAATGAAATATCATCTAAGCAATTAGACGAAGCGGATAAACGAAATATCTTCTAAGCAGTTAGACAAAGTGGATAGATGTCATATTATCTAAGTAGTTAAATGAAGCAGAATAGACAAAATATCATTTAAGTTGGGAGAAGTTATAAGAAACAAAAGTAGACAATGAATAATAGACGATGTAAGTTTCTAAAAGAGGTTAAAGAAAGGTCAACCCTGGTGTAACTTTCCCGCCGCCCTCCCATGGCGGCCATGGGGGGGGGGGGGGCTGTGGCCCCCGTTGCCATCCCTCCTCGTCAGTCTTCCCCGCCCTCTTCTTCCTGTCCTCAACCTCTTGGTAGTGGTCGTTCTTTTGCTGAGGTCCTCACTTCATCCATGAAGCCTCCGATGGTTCATGGTAATGTCCATGCTCCTGCCGTGACAGACGGAGGTGAACCTGCTGTGTTCTTTAATGCTGAGGAGATTTCGGCCTCTCTGGCACCTTTTGAGTTCTCCTTGGTGGCTCGCACCCCTTACGGCAGACCTGCGTTCCCGGAAATAAGATCCCATCTCACGCATCGTTGTGGTTTCAAGGAGGATTTTGTGATCAGTGCCCTGGATTCTAGGCATTTGCTGCTTCGATTCCGTAATCAGGAGGACTATCTTCAACTTCTTCTGCGGGAATCTCTATATGTTCATGGTCGCCTTTTCAAGTTTTTCAAATGGACTATGGATTTCTCCCCCAATGAGGACTCGCCCATTCTTCCGGTTTGGATAGCCTTCCCTGGATTACCTGTGAATTTCTTCGTTGAACCAATGCTGCGATCAATAGCTGGTAACATTGAAAAAGTGTTGAAGATTGATTCGTCTACTTTGAATCTCTCCAATACCATGGTAGCCCGTGTATGTGTGGAGCTAGATGTCACGAAGACCCATCCTCCTAGGCTGTGGATTGGTGTTCCTGGGGGAGGTGCTTGGCAAGATATTATTTATCCGGACATCCCAAAGTTTTGTTCGGGTTGTTTTAGACTTGGTCATAATATGGATGAATGCAAGGGGAACAGATTTCAGCCTCCTCCTAATCATCTTTCTGTTCATGGCCCTGCTCGTCCTCCACAAAAGCCCAGAATTGTGTGGCAACCGGTGGCTCCGAAGAAGGATGCGATTGTCAGTGTACTTGTCCCAGAGGATTCATTATGTAATGCACTCGACCATGGTCAGATGTTTGATTCCTTGTCCAAACCGAATCATAACAGTATGGCTGAAATTGCACTGGGGTCCCCTAATAAATTAGTTTGTCAATCACAAAATGGAGATGCAACTGGGAGTTTGCCCATGAAGATTGGTTCCTCTTCAAATGTGCGACCTTTGGAGACCACTTGTCAGACTACTACATTGTCTTATTTGAAGTCCTCGGAGACGTTCAAGGATAACCCTGTGGACATGAATTATGAATCTAATGTTCAAGATTTGGTGGTTAATTCTCCTTTGGAACTCTCTTCAGCCCAAAATTTGGCTCAGGACACACTCAGTGCCATTGCACAGCCGGATATTAGTACTAAGTCCAGTGACATTTTCAAGCAGCAACAAAATGCTAAAGTTACTGCTCGAAGACAGGCAATTGCTAAGGCAGCTGAATCTGATAATGTGAGAGTTTTGCAGAATGAGCGCATTAGGGTCATCACTAGATCCATGACTAAATCTAGATCTGCGGGTAACATCCCTGACTTATTACATTCCTCATGAATTTTATTATCTGGAACATAAGAGGTATAGGGAATGACATTTCTATAGGACGGGTTAAATTTCTGATCAATACCTATAAAATAGACTGCATTATTTTGTTGGAACCAAAAATAAAGGTCAGCAAGTTGGATGGTATTTGTAGAAGATTGGGTATGAATAGAGCAATTGCTAATAATGATGATCTAGCACATATTTGGGTGCTATGGAAGGATCCGCTGGATTTCTGTGTTGTGTGTAGAGATGATCAGCAAATATCTCTTCTCCAATCAAATGTTAATTTACCTGTGTTTCATTTGTCCTTTATTTTTGCAAAGTGTACTGCTTCGGAGAGACAGCCTCTATGGGCTTCTTTATCTTCCCTTCACTCTCAACTCACTAGACCATGGCTAGTAGCAGGGGACTTTAATTGCATCCTGAATGTGGATGAGAAATTAGGAGGCAATCCCCCAAGCCTTGGTGCCATCTCGGATTTCAATGATTGTGCTTCTGACTGTGCTCTTGTAGATGCTGGATATTTGGGCTCCAAATACACTTGGCATAACAATCAATCAGGGTGCAGAGGCATCTGGGCAAGGCTGGACAGGGTGTTCACAAATGCAGAGTGGTTGTCCCTTTTCCCCATTTCTGTTGAACACTTGTCCAGAGAGGCATCTGATCATGCCCCAGTGTTGGTGAGGCAACATTCTCAGGACAGGTTCAAGACCAGGTTTTGTTTTCATAATATGTGGACCATGCATGACAAATTTCTTGGGGATGTCCAAGCTTGCTGGCACACCAGTCCTTTGGCAACTTCACCCATGACAACTTTATATCTGAAACTAAAATACTTGAGGAAAATGCTTCGGACTTGGAACAAGCAAACTTTTGGTAATGTTCACTTGAACCTCATGACAGCAGATGATGCAGTACTTAAGGCTGAACATTCTTATGATTCTGACCCCACGAAGGATAATTATAATATTCTTGAGGAGGCTAAGTCTATTCAGTCTGACAGACTTCTTCAACAGGAATGCTTTTGGAGGCAAAAGTCAGGGATTCGATGGCTGCTTGAGGGGGATAGAAACACTAAATTCTTCCACATGTCTACTATAGCTAAGAGACACAAACATGGCATCACTCAACTTCGTAACTCTGCTGGTTTGCTAACCTCTGACCATGAAGAAATGAAAGAAATTACAGCTTCCCATTTTCAAAAAGCTTTTAGCTTACAAGACCATTATATAGATGAATCCTATCTGAATTGCATTCCTAGTTTGGTTAATCAGGAAGACAACGATCTGCTCTGTGCAATTCCCTCTGAAGTTGAAATCCATGATGTTGTTTTTACATTGTCTTCAGATAGTGCTCCGGGGCCCGATGGTTTCACTGCATCCTTCTATCAAAAAGCCTGGCCTATCATTGGTGGTTTGGTTGTCAGTGCTGTTCAAGAAGCATTCAGTTCTCAGCAAGCTTTCCCTAGAAGTGTGACTTCTACTTTAATAGCTCTCATTCCCAAAAAGCCTAATGCCATTGATATTTCAGATTTCAGGCCAATAAGTTTGTGCAATTTTTTCTATAAAATCATTTCTTCCATTGTTAATAAAAGACTGGCTGCTATTCTCCCTAAGATTATATCAATGGAGCAGTCTGCATTTGTGAAGGGGAGACACATTATAGAGAACATTGCCCTTGCATAAGAAATGACTAATGAACTGGGCAGAAAAACTAGAGGCAATAATGTTATGTTTAAACTTAATATGGCCAAGGCTTATGCCAGATTAGAGTGGGACTTTTTGTTTGCAGTTCTTCACAGATTTGGCTTCTGTATTACTTTCATTAATCTGCTGAAAAAAATAATAAAAAATTATTGGTTTTCTATATTATTGAATGGGGACTCAGCTGGTTTCTTTAAGTCATCAAGAGGAGTTCGGCAAGGTGATCCAGTTGCCCCTTCTCTTTTCATCATTGCAGAGGAAACTTTGAGCAGATCTTTAAGGGAAGCTTATATCAATGGCCGGGTTGAGTGGTTCTCAGGACCCCGGAGGTGTCCCTCTATCTCCCACTTACTATTTGCAGATGACACCTTGGTTTTCAGTAAAGCCACTATTGTCTCTGTCAAGAACTTGCTCAATGTGCTTAAAAATTATGAAAGAGCCCCAGGTCAGCTTATCAATGTCAGCAAAAGTGGTTTCTTTATACACCTAAAGCTTCACATGTCTGTTGCCAATCAGATTCACAATCTAACAGGCTTCTCTCGGCACTCTTTTCCTCATAAGTACCTTGGATTTCCTTTGGTGCTAGGCAGGAACAAAAAGGTTTATTTTTCTGGTATATTAAGTTCCATTCAGAAACATATTGCAGGCTGGAAATCAAATTTACTTTCCCAGGGTGCCAAATTGATATTGATCAAACATGTTTTGTCCTCTGTACCTATTTATTCCCTATCTTCATCACCCTTGCACTCAGGAACCCATCAGCTCCTTGAGAAGTCATGTGCCAATTTTTTTTGGGGTTCTTCTCCTAATGGGAACAAACGGCATTGGAGATCCTGGCAGAACATCTGTAGGCCTTTATCACAGGGTGGCCTTGGTATCATGTCTCTCAGGCACATGGACATAGCTTTAAGGGTTAAAATGTTGTGGCAAGCCTTGCATTCAAATTCACTATGGGCTAACTATTTCAGAGCTAAGTATATTGGTCAGAATCACTTAAGAGATGTTCACTTCACTAATATGAATGGCTTTGCTAGAAGGAGTTGGATCAAGGCCAAAAACCTCATCCTACAATATAAGAAGGTTGTTGTTAGGGATGGTAGCAGCACCAATTTTTGGTTTGACAACTGGATTGGGAACCACAGCTTGACAGATTATGTTCCTGCTCCCTTTATTCAGAATACCAACATCTCTGTTAAAGATTTCATTCTGCACCCCTCCAGTGAGGAAACAGAGTTGCTGGACAGCTTGGTTCCCTCTAAAATCAAAACTGCAATAGGGAATTTAATCTTGAATCAAGAACCTGATTTTCAGGCCTGGAGCTTGTCTTCATCTGGTAAATGCTCGGTTGCTTCTACTTACTCTGCTCTTTCCAACAGCAATTCACATCAACCTTTAATTCCTTGGGCTCGGCTTTGGTCCAATTGGCTCCCAAATAAGATTTCTGTCCACCTGTGGAAGATTTGGCATAACTGTCTTCCTATTGATACAAATGTCCAGAGACTGAATGTGCCTCTGTGCTCCAGATGCTATTGCTGCAAGATACATCATGTGGAAGATCTAAATCATCTTTTCCTGCATAGCGAAATTGCTACTCAGGTTTGGTCCCATTTCAGAACACTCGGGATGCAGTTTGAAGGGAATTCTGTAAGGGCTTTCATTCGAAATGCTTCAAGTAATATACATCAAAAATCAGCATATGGCCTTTTCCTCCTAGCTGTCCTTGGCTATGGTCTATGGGAAATATGGAGAGCTAGAAATATTGCAAAGTATGAAGATAAAACCACCTCTAAGCACAGTCTTATTCGCCTCATTACCTCCCAAGTGAAACATATTTGTGTTGCTGCAAAATTAAAGGAATCTGACAATAACAAGAAAAAAATACTGGAGAAGGTTGGTATCACTATTCAATACACAGTTTCTCCACAGTTGAAGATTATCAAGTGGAGTTGTCCTCCTTGGCCTTCTCTTAAATTAAACACTGATGGTGCATGCAAATTGTCTGGTGAATCTGGAGGAGGTGGTGTCATTAGAGATTTTGGAGGAAATATTCTTCTTGCTTACTCTCACTTCTATGGTCAGTCCAATAGCCTTATAGCTGAAGCCCGGGCTCTACTTGATGGCATCAGGTATCTTCATACAGTCAATGCCAATTCTGCCCATATTGAATGTGACTCAAACATTCTTGTTCGGATTATCCAAAAAGATATTCTTTGCCCTTGGTCCATTCTTTCATATGTTAGAGAAATCTGGAATTTACTTACACAGCATGACACCATTGGTCATATATACAGAGAAGGCAACAAGGTCGCGGACTCTTTAGCTTCTTTAGCCTGCACTTCTAAATGTAATATTTTCTTTTCTTACAATGAGCTACCTTCTTCTATAAAGGGTGCGGCTCGATTAGACAAGCTGGGTTTGCCCAGCATTCAGTTGATGTAAATGCCATTCTTTCTCATTATTAATAAAATTTACCTCCTAGTGGTCTGATGGTGGAGTGGCTATTCCTGTTACCTTTGGTAAAGAGTGCACTCTCCCATTAACCCTTAGGTAGGATTTTTCGGGAAAAAAAAAGATGTAAGTTTCTAAATGGTACAGGTGGACTGTAGTTAATATTTAGCAATGAATTATTATTGTTAAAAAGAAATAAATAAATATGAATTTAATTATTGAGATAAGATTGAGGACTTGTGTAAACTATGAAATTGCCCCTTTTAGGTGAAGGAAGTGTATGCTCTACAAGTCAATCACTTTTGAAATAATGGCGTCATTTCATGTACATTCTCATTAATATTTATGACATTTTATTCATTATGTCTTATTTATTATATTGCGTATTTTCACTTGATATGATAAAGTCCTTAAATGCATACTATGGAAGTTGGATCATAATGAGATTAACTATCCAGATGCATGTGCTCTAAACACTCATGGTCATAGGTGCCTCACAAGTTAAGGTTCCGGCGAGGAGCACTTGGATCATGGTCAGGTGGCCAGCAGCCCATTAAGTGAGTGAGCTGAAGGCAGGAAGGCCTGTCGACAGTGAAAATGGATTGTCTATTTGTCCTCTCCCTTGGTGCCTATCACTCTGATGGAGACCACCGCCCATTGGACACCTGCTGCACCAACAATGAAGGGCAGAGGTGTCGGGGTGACCTAGCTGACCATTGGAGGATTGATCTGAGCCATAGATCTCCTTACTAGGCATGGCTACCATGCACCATACTGACCAACAGCACAATGGCACTTTACGCGTAGATCGAGACTTTGGGTGTCTTCGCATGTATAACATCCCAGAAAATGTGCCATTCAATATTATTCAATGATTATGATTAAGAAGTCTCAAATTTATTACCATTTACCTATTTATTTCTGTTTATGAGAGTTGATTTTTCCTAACCCATTACATGATAAATAGACTGGCGGAGGTTAGACCGAAGGCCAGAGTTAGATGGTGGTTCGTCTAAGTGAAGAGGGGTTAGATGATGCTTCTTCTAGGAGATGGATAGTTAGACGATATTTCACCTAGGAGGAAAGTGTTATATGTGTATGTGTGTGTCAATGTGTGGAAGAGAGAGAGGGTGATGGCCGTCGTTGGCCCTGCTCACCAAGCACGCACGCGTGCGCGCACGCGTGAGAGAAAGAGAGAGAGAATGAGAGGAGCGCAACCAGAAGGTCATAACTCCCTTACTATTGCTCACCTTGACCTCTCCCTTCCTCGATCCCTTCTCCTCCTTCCTCCACCGACTCACTATTGCAAGGAGAAATATGAGGAGTAGGTCGTTGTGCTCCTAGGAGCAGTCACTGTGTACCATCCCCGTGGGTGAGTCATCATCCCACGATCATCTCTACTTGATCTTCTAAGAAAGAACATCAATGTTGTCATTGGGTCTTAGAGTGTGAATTTTAAAGGATAGACTTTAGTAGCTTACTCTCTACCTCCACGATATTACATGGGCCTACTGCTTCCACTATACACAGATACGTGTCCGACTCGGCCCATGTTAATTAGATACATAGATTACTCAGTTTTTATCAACATTAATGATATGGGATGTTTTATTAAATAACTAATTAATTCGTTGAAGTATTTACTCTAGTCTTATTGAGGTTCGGTTGCATCTCAAGTCCTTGCATGCCTTCATATGGTCCGTGGAAGCCAAACCCAGTGCATGCTTTGTTCTTAACACAAAGTCCGTGCATGCCTTCATATGATCCGTGGAAGTCAAACCCTGTGCATATTTTCTTTCTGAGTGTGACTTGCGTTTAAGTCCGTGCATGTTTTCTGGAAACTACATCCGTGCACATTTTGAGTCAGCTTTGCAGAACATGCATCTGTGTATGTTTTGCTCTGCTTCTCAGAACATGCATCCGTGCATGTTTTGCCTTGCTACTCAAAGCCCTCTACTTGCAATCAACTCCATGCACATATCATGCCCCGTGCACATTCCACAAGCCAAACTCCCTGCATGCTCTGCCTGCTATCAAGCCAGTGCGTCACCGTATTAGTCTTGCATTAAGGTCAGTGTTTGCACCGTTGCAAGTCAGTGTATGTCCGAGCATACACTGCTATACAAGCCTTGTAAGTCCGTACATACATTAACACCCGAGCATGTTTTGCTCGTCGTTCATCAAAGTTGGAGCATACATTATTGCAGAGACAGTGTATGTCCTCTTAAAGTCCGTGCACATACACCAGCATGTCCGAGCACGTAAATTAGCAAGGTCCGAGTGCATAATAACACCCGTGCACATTTTGGCTCATTGCTTGCTGGAGTCGGTGTAAATATTATAGCTAAGCCAGTGTTGTGAGTCCGAGCATATAATAACGTCTGTGCACTTTTTGCTCGTTGCATGCCAGAGTCTGACAATACATTGTAGCACAGACAGTGTATGCTCTTAGTAAGTCCGAGCACTTTAGATCTAGTCTAACCTCGTGCATGTTTTGAAGTCAGGGCAGACACTGTAGCTAGATAGTGTAAGTCCGAGCAGGTTTGTGTTATGACTGCCTTAGCTGTAGCAAGTCCGTGTAGATTCTTTAGTAGCTAGTCTACATGTACTAAATTCTGTTGAGTTACTTGTTAAAGTCCGTGCATGTCTTGCTTAAGTCCGTGCAGTTTCTCGATTTGCATTGTCAAGTCCATGCATCTTTTTTGAGTCCATGCACATGTTTACAAAGTCCGTGTGTCTTTTCTGTTGTGTGAACAATTGAGTTCGTGCATGTTTGCATTGCATCCATGCACGTTTCTATTCAAGCATAAAGTCCTTGCATCTTTTCTTTGCAGAAGAAAAATCAATGTCCGTGCACATTTCCTCTTGGAAGAAACATGCGTCCGTGCATGTTTCTCCGAAACATGCGTCCGTATATATTTATGTAAAACATGCGTCCGTGCATGTTTACGTGAAACATGCGTCCGTGCATGTTTATTTGAAACATGCATCCGTGCATGTTTTTGCTTAAACTCATAGTCCGTGCATGTTTTCTCTTGAACACCTAGGCCTTTCACTTCCTGGGTGGAAGTGTGTCTGTGCACTTGTGTGTGTTTATATTCAAGCCCGTGCATATCTCTCATATGCATCGCATTGAGTCCGTGCACATTCTGTGTTAACAGGAGACCAACTTCGTGCAGCTTTTCTTCTGTTCATAGAGTATTTCTAACTGACCTGAACTAATATTTCTGTTCTGTGACATGTCTTCATTCGATGAGGATAAAGCTAGCACGTGACCCAAGGACCCCTATGATGGGCACGTGATCCCAGAGCCCTGGAAGCTGACACGTGGATTTCTTGGAGAAGGGGGCACAAGCTCTCCACACGCCTAGGGCGTCCTCAGAGTGAAGATGTATATAAAAGGACATCCCTTCTGTAATTCAAAAAGGAATCCTTTTGAAGATCCCTAGAAGGCAGAGAGTGAAGTGAAGACATCTGAGAACTAGAGCCATTTAATGATCTTGATTTATGCTGCTCTAAAAGGAGAATGTTAATTTTCTGAAACATAAAAACCCCTGATGTGTGAGCTTTTGCTTGATGTCCCATTTTTTGTGAGCTGCTCAACTTCTCTTCACTGCAATTCCTTGTGTCTGCTTCAATTCTACAATACATGATCTCCACATCTTCGTCATCTCCTTCTTACATATCTATTCAAACTTTTGATGGTCTCATAGGAGGAGATAATGGGAAGCCATTGTCACGTGGAGTCCTTGGTTTCATGATTATCTACAATTGATGTCAGAATTTCTGCAATTGGTTCCTACTTTTCATGCATATATTTCTTTTGCATTTCCTACCTCCATGCATTGCATAGAAAACACTAAAAATCTGAAAACTTGAAAATTTAAAAAAAAAACAGCACTGCTCATTGGCTGTCCATCTTCCATTGATCTAATTCTCATAATTTGGACTTTGTTGCATTCCCAACTTCTCTACTGTACAGTCTCTTTTTATGTTTGATACCTACACCAAATGGGCATCAACAATTGGTATCAATCCCTTTATCTGCTGCTCCAGATTTCATGGCATGTAATAACAAAAAGGAGGTAGGGACCCAATAAACGATTGACCTGGTTATATCATCAATTGGGACCCAACAAGCTGGTTCTTCCCTTCCACATCAAATTTGGAAAGGGGGAGAGATGCTTGGCACTTTGTTTGCCTACTTCTGTTTGGCATTTAAATTTTCATCATCTCATGCAACCCCATGCACGTATATTTTGACTTGTCATTGGCTTTAATCTAAGCCCTCTTTGCTGATGACAAAGGGGGAGAGATGTTTTGATGAGTCTATTTCATGATCATATTATTTTGAGAAGTGACTCATAATGACTCATAGTTGCCATCATCAAAAAGGGGTAGTGTGTTTTGATGATGTCTTGCTACAAGTCATTAATGAGTCTAATATGAACTTTATTGATGAGCCTCATATGCACTTGATGATGTCAATTTATATGAAGCTCAGGTCAAAGTTAGCACTTGGCGTCATTTGATATGGTCCATTAAAGTTGAGCCATGTGAAGATGGAAGACATGCTTTGAAGTTTGATATGATGCATTGGTCTCATGATGTCCACTCTACTACATGCATCAACATCAACCAAAAGCCATTAGCCAGCCCTCAGCAGCACAAGAAAGCAATAGGCCAAATCAGCAATAGTAGCAGAACTGAACTAGCAAGCATGCTTCAGAAGCACAGGGTAGCAGCAGTAGAAGCCAGTAGCAAGTTTGGAGCTTTGGATGTGCTCAAACAATGGAGCGAGGGCTCTTCTCATATTGAAATGAAGGTGAAAACGATTGGGAAGAATATCAAAGGGAAAAATCAAGAGGCAGTGTCGACCCCAAGATTAAGAAGCATCGACCTTTGCTCACAAGGAAAAGCAAAGCCAAGGTAGGTTCATAGATGCGTAGACATCATGGCATCACTACGTTGACCTCTTGAAGCTTGCAAGTCAAAAGTGTCAACCCAAGGTGTTGACCCCTTCATGCAGACATTCTATCACGCCATGCTGCGTTGACCTCACCATCTGATTGCCTCGACCTCATCAACTCTACAACAATCTATCAGGTGATCAATGTTAGCTGTGTCGACCTCATCTTCACAGGAGGTCGACCTTATGCTACCTTCCAGAAGCCGATGAAAATGTGCCCTCAACTGATGCGTCGACCTCACCCTATCAGTAGGTCGACCTCAGGTTCTTCCCAGAAGCCATTTCAAGCTTACATTCAACAGATGCATTGACCTTGCCTCACAGTGCGTCGACACACCTAAAGCTTTTTCAGGCCATTTTTGGTAAAACCACAGTTGCTTCGAGAGTTATCTAGGAACCAAAAATAGCAACCACAAACCTCCAAAAATACATCTTTTATGGTCTGGAGGAGGTTCCTAGGACTGATCATTGTCCCTGTCATCATTATAGTACCAGAACAACTTTTTAGAGATAACAATGCTAACTGGCAAGACAATGGTCCAAGACAAAAACACAAAATCATACAGAAATAGCACTCGAAATAATAACACAGTTGCACTCGTAGGATTCTGGCTCCGTACAGCACACAGAACCACGAAACACCACTGCAAGCAGGGTCACATCAAGGCACAAAAGTAGTTGATCACACGACTACGGGGAACGAGTCATGCATCGAGCAGCTCACCAAGAACGACCCACGACAACGAGAAATGACAATTTCAGGAAATGAATTTCAAGGACTACAAGCATGCCTTGAGAACACAACACCCAAGAGACAATACAGAGGAGCAGAGGGTACTCAATCAGCAAGAATGCCGACAAATTCCCCAATACTCACAAATGCCACTGCCAACACTAGAAAATTTCCAGCAACAGCAAGGCAACAGACGACATCAAGGCATAGGAAGCCAAGATGAAGTCACATCGAGGAGAAGCAATTCTCTCGACTGGTCAGAACCTCATGAAAAGATCCTAGACCAGTGGGTAACCAACCCACACGCTTCCGCTAGGCACTCATACAACGCACACAGGCAACAGAAGATATCTCGATATCCTCATCTCAGCACACGCTCGATGTCATCGCAATTCAAGAAAATTGCAATGTAACACGCCATGAGTACCGATCCAATGAGCAACTAGTCACAAGAAGCCTAAGTGCAACAGAGATGAGTACCAGCTTCAGCACAAAGCCCAAGGAAAATGCAAATCTCAGCTTACCTTTACGTCCTGAAACAATTAATGAGCCCTCACAATACATTAGCCGTTGGACACGGCATGACGAACACGATATGCAACAGCTCGTAACACCATAACGGAGTCCAAAGCTAAGTAACCGTAAAACAAGGAAAGGATCAGGCTCAGAATAAAGCTGTCCACACTTAAGCAGACACAGAACAAAGGCATCACTAAGACAACAATTCCATGGCAAATCTCGAAAAGACTCCACCAGACTGGATGAGAAACATCAAGCTCGATCAACAAAAGCTCACCAGGAAGGAAAAATCCTAGATTCACCCGAGCAACTTCTCAATCACGAAATCTAATCGAGCACTCCAACAGAAGCGAGACACATCAGGAGCTGAGCAGACTTAAGCTGGGACGACCAAAATAACGTAAAACGTGAATGGCCATCAAACCAACGCTGAAAGTCAACAGCAACCTGAACAAATTACAAAAAATCTCAAACAAAGTACTACAGATTCGAGCCTTTCGGCGAACACTATCAAGTACAACATGATCGAGACAGACACCACGACAGAAACCAAGCGATAGAGAATCGCGAAACCTAACGTCAGCTGAAGACTGTACTGGACTTAAGGACTCTGGAGACTGAATATCTCGGATTCCCATATACTTCACACAACAACGCTCTGATACCAACTGTGACGACCCGGATCCCGGATACCAGATATACCCGATAGGACTATCGAATACCTGGATAATGGTTGAGGGTTTAAGGCGGATCCGTGGGCAAGCCCCTATTGACACTTGGGAAGAAATGAAGGCCCAACTTAGGAAGACCTACACCCCCCGACCCTCCCCCTCCTACTCGGATAGCCATAGCCCGAGGAGCACTACAACTCCTCCATTCCCATCCAGTCGGCCTAAGACCACCCCTATAGCCCAATCACCACCGCTCCCAAGTGATACTACCCCAACCGCCACCTCTACCCCTCCACCTACCCCTATGATGAACACACGTTCCAAGACCGACCAACCCAAACCCTCTCCCCCATCCCACCTTCAACTTCCTACCCTAATCTGACCCCAACATAGGCCTCCACTGCTTCCACTCCCTACCCCAACCCCATCCTACCTTAGCTTACCACCTCGGGTGCACCATGCGTCGGCTATCACCATCCCACCACCAGAAGACCTTCCCATTCCCTTGTTAGAGGAGAGCATGACCCATCCACTCGATCTCATAGGGATGGATGCCAACCCGGAAGCACTCCCCACCTTGAAGGAAACACATGCCCGAGTTGAGGAAGAAGCCTCGCACTTTGATCTTCACTCTACGCCATCCGCACTACTTGGGAGCGAAATCATCATAAGGGGGCCCTTGGTTGGATGCCTAAAGGAGAGTCTAGTTCACAGTATCATGTCCCATGTCTACCCTCCCAGGGAACAACACCTCCCCATAGTGCCCTTCATCTCCTATCACACCACCATCCAATCATCCTACCAAGTGGAGAATTTGGAGGATCTTCTTAAGGGCCTAGCATGGTAAATTGAGCTGACTGGTATATTGACCCCAGGGACCTACCAACCTAAGAGTCTTGATCTCCTTTACCTATGTGTTGGGTCTATCAGCTCAGTTTGCACCGTTAGTTGTTACACTAGCGACCATTTTTTATTCCTCCCTACACTCGATGAGCCTGACTCCATCCACAAATTGGAGCTTCTTGTCTTGGGTAGAAAGTCAAGCCATCTCCTCGAGGCTGGCACCTCGTCTCTCGTCACACTTAGGGATGACCTATCACCCGATGAGGGAATTTTGATGTGGGAACCTATCGGGGATGAACTTGCCATCTCAAACCACTCCTTCCTTGATCCCTTTGATCCCACTGAGTGGATGTCATGGCCCCACCCTATCTCTTTTCCCTCCTAGCACACTATCGACCACCCATCACCACCCACTCCCACACCCACATGTCCAATTGACCCAACACCCCTCCTTGGGAATGAACCATGTGCCTACCTATGCTCCTTACCAATCGAGGAATCGACCTTTTCATTGTCTCTGCCAGCTAGCATGGACCCGACCCACCTCGAGGAACTTGAAGATTGGGTATTCATACGTCAAGGGCTACACTTCCCCAAAAACCCATCCATACTTGACCCTTTGATCCCTATGAGTGGAGACCCAAAGGCGAACCCCTACCCCCTCACATGAAGGCTAGGGGTCATTTGGGGGCTTCCCCCTTGTTTTCCCCCTCTCCTATGGAGGTATGAGGGCGTGGATGGAATTTTTGGGGTTTCCCGCCGGACCGTGTTCGGACGGGTGTGACGGTCCTTCCAGGAACCGTCACAGGCGGTGACGCGCCAGTCTTGGTGCGTTACATGCCGTGACGCGCCTAAAGGGGTGCGTCACATCGGGCTTGTTTTGTCGGCTGGGCGTCCGTGGGCCTGACGGTCCCACGATAAATCGCCAGAGCGTGTGACGCGCCAGGGTTAGACCGCCAGAGGGCGATTTGACTGTTGAATCCGACCGTTGGTTTTTGACCGTTGGGTCACATGTGCTGTGACGCGCCCAGGGTAGCGCGTTACAACATTGTGACGCCCCTTTGTGGGTGCGTCAGGGTTGACGCTTACCCATAGCCTAACGCGCTAAAGGTGGCGCGTTAGAGGCTGTGACGCCCCTGGATAAGCGCCTCAGAGCCTGTTTCCCGTTTTGCTTGTGACGCCCCGGAGTTGGCGCGTCAGAGCACTGTGACGCCCCAAGTTTGGCGCGTCACAGCTGTGACGGCCCAGGGTTGGTCCGTCAGGCTTTGTGCTGCGCCGAGTGTGTTGCAGCCCGTTTCGCCGACAGTGGTTTCCGTGATTCAGTCCTTACTTCCGGTGACCCATCCACTAGTCGTAGCTTCCACGGCACGCGTGTGTCGGCCCACTGGGAGCAGTGGTGTGGCGCACCTGAGTGAGACGGTGAGTAGGCTGGTTACCGTAGGGCCCCCACGTATCGCTGAGTCCGGGCTGGTGGGAGAATTACCAGCTAGAGGACAGACCTAGGGTGTATGCTCTGAGTGTGCACACTAGGCTGAGGTTTCGGACCCGCGCTGACGAGCGCGACCTCAGCTAGTCCTTGTTTTGTGGTACTTCTGGTTACTGTGCTTGTCTGAGTCTCGCGCCCGGGGCTTGTAGCTAGACACTTGTGACGCAGTATAAGACGTCAGGGGACGTATCCGGTCGTTCTTCTAGTGGGAGGTGCTCCTGTCTACCGGTAGGTACAAACTCGAGTTTTGTCGAACCGAGGTTCAGTAGTACGATACTGTTAGAGTAGACAGTTTTTCTGTTTACTTATTACAGCCTGTTGGTTCCACCGTACTCCTGCTAGGTAGGGTTACTTTACTGCTTTTCAGCTTTTCTGCCTTGTTTTCGTGCGAGGTGGGGATTCGCGGGATCCCTACTGAGCCTATAAAATGAGGCTCATTCCCTTCGTGTTTTCACCGTGTTTCAGGTGAGGCCGGGCCTTTGGGTGGCGCGACGGGTGTTCAGCGAGGTTCTAGTAGCCGAGGTTAGTCGCCAGTTGTCAGAGCCGGGGTATGCCTCGTGTACTTGTACTTTCCTTTCGTACTTGTACCTTTCTTTCAGTGGACTGTACTTATATTTTGACATGAGATGTACTGGACCTTATAGCAGTTTGGTCTGCTACCACAGACCTACGTCCATCCCCCACTCAAACCAGAGTGAGGCTTCCTGCTGCTTAATAGCATGAACTATTGAGCATCATAGCTTGCTTACAACTGGACATCACAGCTTGCTTCCGTTGATTAACAACTTCGATCGCTGAGCATCACAGCTTGCTTACAGCTGAGCCTCACAGCTCGCTATCGCTGAGCCTCATAGCTTGCTGTCCAGATGATCTAATCCTCTTTAATACTGAGCAACACAGGTTGATTTCAGAACAAGAAGATATAAAAAGAAAACAAAGGGAAATACGAAACGAAAGCTAGAAAGATATAGCTCTCGCAGGAGTGAATTGGCATGGATCTGATTCAAAGGCCAAACAATGAATCTGATCTTCAAGATGGAACCAATTTCTACAACTTCGATCACTCTTTCTTTTCTGCTTCTCTGCCCACTCTCTCTTTTCTTTCAAATTTCTTCTGATCTTACGATACTCTATTTTTCTCCTTCTTCTTCTTCTTCCTTTAGCGAACACTCTCTTTCTCTCAACCTCCTCTCTAACTCTTCTCAGCTTTTCCCCTCCGCTTCTCTGAACTCTTCTACTCTTCTATATTCTCTCTATATTTTGATTTCAATCATAGGAGAGGCTTTTATAGAGCATCAGGCTTAGGTCCCATGAGCTCACGCTTAGGGCGTGTGGAGGGCTCATTCCCGCCAAGAGAATTCTGGAAAGAGCTTTCCACGTGCCAGAGGCTAATGAAAAGTTAGTCCATGTGGCAGATTCTTTTTGACATAGTTAGCCTTTGGATCATGTGTCCAATCATAAGCTTCCTGGATCCATGTGCCTTGAAAAATGAACTAATGTTCCCACGTGACCGTTCTGAGTGTCAATATTCCTGCCTCTTATATGTTCGTTACTGGATCCTTCAGTGACTTAAACCTATCAGCAAGGTAAAAGGCATTTAATCAAATACATTATCATCACAAGTAGTTTAGAGAGATGTTTAAGAGTTTTATGCATGGTTTTATAAAGATGATCATGATATAGCCAAAACCATGAATATCAGGTAGAAATTTGATAAAATTCATAGAAGATCAAAAACATCAATGCATAATACTCTGTGTGCTTTGACCTGACAGAATATCCAACAACAACACCTGCATTGACCTCAGCTGCTGTTATTAGGTCACTAGTATAGACCTATCTCTAACCCCTAGCTTACTAATGTCAACCTATGCAAAAGATGTACCAACCTTATAGCTCAAGGTACATGAGGTGCATCGACTTTACTTAGTATGCTACAGTACATGCATCGACTTTAATGTGTACAAGGTAGAAAGTGCATCGACCTTGCTTGACAATATGCATGTATGTGCATCGACCTTTGCATGCAACAATGAACATGTGCTCCGACCATGCCTAGTATGCTCTGACCTGATGCCTTCATGTGCACTGACTACAGTAAAGGTGCTCCGACC
>JANBPO010004007.1:0-25232 GCA_024336825.1 Amorphophallus titanum
TGTGAGTCAGCGGATGGCTAAGCTGTATTGCCCAGCGGAAGCAAGCTGTGATGCTCAGCGGATGTAGGCAAGCTGTGTTGCCCAGCCGTTAAGCTGTGTATCAGTGGGAAGCCACACTCTGGTTGGAGTGTGGGGTGGACGTAGTCTTCAGACTGAACCACCTAAAAATTGCCTGTGCACTGTGGTTGCTTGTTCTTATGAGTCTTCACTAGATGATTATTTAGGACCGATCAATCAGTGTGTTTAATCTAGCGAGTAGGTAATGTGCACATCGGCTATTTGATTTTAGTCTTATGTATGTTAAGTGATTTAGAATTCAGTTGTCTAGTTGTTCTATTATTCCGTGAGCTTTAGTCCGTCAATTCTCCACCTGTTCGATATTGGGAGTTTCAAGGTTGCTCTAGTTGCTTGCCCAAATTGCCTTCGAGCTTGTGTATTTTCTACTGGTATTATTTGGGTGTGATTGGAAGCTGTTTTTAATTGGGGGTTAGTTTTTAAAAGGGAGATTCATTCACCCCCTCTCTGAATTTGGCGCACCTAGTCTAACAATTGGTATCAAAGCGGGTCACTGAGTGTCCAGATCCAACGATCTGTAGAGGATCCTACTGAATTTGGTGCTATACTGAATTTTGAGATTTCACTCTGGTGCATTGCTTTGTAGTTGATTATCTTGAAATTGTCTGGTTGAGTTCTATTCATTGCTGAGTTGATTTAGCGTATTGCTTTGCATCAGTCAAGTTCTGTGCATTTCTCACATCTTGTCTTTGGATCTAAACTTGATCAGTGTTTTTCAATGGCTCAACTGCCGATCTTCAGAGGTAATGAATTTGATCTATGGCTGAAAAACTTGCATCGATATGTAAGATCAACTAATCCTGATCTTTGGAAGGTAATTGTTCACGGTCCACACAAATTGACAAAAGATAAATCCAAATGGACCAATAAAGATAGACTGAAAGAATCAGAAAATGCTAGAGCGTTAGATTTGGTAAAAGCATCAATTGATAGAGCACTAATTTCATGTGTTTCATCCTATAGGTCTGCCAAGGAGATCTTGGACAAATTGAAGACTGCCAGCTGTAGAGAAGTAGACCAATGCATGATGGCTCATGGCAGCGAACAGAGCAACAGTCAGAATGAAGAAGAAGACGAAGATGAGGTACCTTCTGAATTTGACAATTATACTGTGGATGATTGGATTGCTGCATACAATGATTTGCTTGATTCTTATGAACAATTAAGGAAGAAGCACAAAAAGATGAAAAAGAAAACTGATCAGAATGGTCTTAACTCATCTTGTGAAAATTGCTTGAAAATGAACCAATCATATGATGCTTGTCCATCCGAAGTTCACTCGAACATGAAACAAATATGCTTGCTGAAAAGGGAAAATCGAGAACTCAAAAATAAGATTCTTGAACTAGAAGATAAACTGAACTCATATAATGATAATCAGATTTGCATAAAAAATTCTGTTCAGTATGAAAAATTGTTGAAACATCTTGATTGTGCTGACTTAGAATTAAATGAAGTGAAATCTAAAAACCAAATTTACAGAAAGCATATTGAAGAAAATGAAGAAGAGTTCAAAAGACTTCAAGAGAAAATTAATCTGGGGACTGAAAAATATGATGCTATCAAATCTGTGAACATGGAGCTTCAGAGAAATTGTGAAAACTTGCAAGAAAAATATGAAACTGAAAGACAAAGTAAAAACCTAGGAAAAAGAGCTGACAATTCTGATAGCAATAAGTGGTCCTTGTTGAAAGATTTAAATGAATCTCTCATTTCGAATCTTGAGTGGCACAAGGAATTGATTACTTCTCTCAAAGAAGAAAATAGAAATCTACTGGCTGAGAAAATTGAAGTTGAACAAAGAGAAGAGAAACTGATTGAAAGACTGGAGTTAATATCCAGTAATGAAAAATGTGTTGAAGAAATTGAGAAGCTGACTGAGGAGAATAAAGATTTGAAAGAACAAAATAAGAAACTCATGGTCTTAAATGTTGTCAAATCAGAGAGGCTCCTGACTGTTGAAAAAGAGAAATCTGCTGAAAAGGAAGAGTATTATGTTCACATGATTCAAGCTGAAAATGAATTGAATACCTTGAAATCTGAAAATGGAAGACTGAGATTGATACAAAAAGGGAATGAAGAATTGAAGCAGTTGAACACTGCTATGTCAGAGAGACTGCCTGATCTAGAAAAAGGAAAGTGTGTTGTTGATGGAAATCAATTTGAAGATGAGCTTAAACTAAAATAGGAAATTGAAACATTGAGAAATCAGAATGATGCAATGCACAATCAGGTTATTTCCTGTGAAACTAAAATTGTTGGCTTAGAACTTGATGTTTCATCTTTGCAATCTGAAATCCAGAATCTAAAAAATTCACTATCTAAATTTGTTAAAGGGAAAGACAATCTTGATAAGATCTTTGGAGTTAAAATAAATTTTCAGAAGGAAGGGTTGGGCTATAATCTTGTAAATAAAAAGAACTTTGGAAATAAAACTCAAATTTATTTTGTTTCTAGTTCTGCTCCGCCTATTTTCTAATTCACTACTCAAAGAATTGAAAATCAAAATAAACATCTAAAAAAGATAGGAAAATAGAAAAAGAATGTTGATGTTTCTGTAGTGAATGTGAATAATGCTACACCATTGCATAATATTCATAAGTCTTCTATTCATTCATAGGTTCATAAAAAGAAAACTTCATGTCATTACCGTGGTAGGGCAGGACATATGATGCATGACTGTCATGTTATGAAAATTGATGATATGAATGCATGTAAGAATATGAATGCTCTTAAGAACACCAATGTGCAGAAACAATTCAGAAATACTTTTGGTAGTAATACTAATATGCATGTTGAGCACAATGGTAGTTCGCACAAACATGCACACAGAAACAAAATAGGAACTACATGTTCTTATTGTGGTAGAAAAGGTCACCTGATACATGACTATAGAATAATGAAACAAGATGATCAAATGGCTAGCAAACTCCATGCCAAAAATAGTCATGCTAAGAACACTCATGCTAGAAAACACATGTTTCAGAATAATAGAGCTAAACTTGACTATGAAAGCGCACTTGCTTGGGTTGAGTTTCATGTTATACTTCTGGAGCGTTGAGAACGTTTCTGCCAGGTCCTCTAAGTGCTCGATTGCTTGAAGGCTTTTGACGAGCATGTCGTTGATGTAGACTTTCATGTTGCAACTAATTTGAGCATCGAACATGTGGTTGACGAGGTACTGGTACGTGACTCCAACATTCTTCAACCCAAAGGGAATATGTGTATAGTAGTAAAGCCCATGGTCAGTGACGAAAGTAGTTTTATCCTGGTCGGGCTTGTGCATGCTGATTTGGTGGCACCTAGAGTACGCATCCAAGAAGCTCAACATCTCGTGCCTGGCCGTGGTGTCGACTAGTTTGTCAATTCATGGCATAAGGAAGCTATCCTTTGGGGTGACTTTGTTGAAGTCCATATAGTCTACGCACATATGCCACTTTTCATTACTCTTGGGGACGACCACATTAGTAACCCAGTTCGAGTACTTTGTAGGCCGTAGGAGTCCTGGCCGTAGCTTCTCGCCCATTTGTTACTTTATGATTGCCTGTCGCTTGGGGTTACAACACCTCCTGTGTTGTTGAACTAGGCAACAACTCAGATCCAGCCTCAGCTTGTGGATTATGATCTCCAGTGAGATCCTTGGGAGTTTGTCTTCAGACCAGGCGAACACATCCTGATTTTTTATTAGGAAGTTCCTGTAGTCCTCCTCTTGCTCGGAAAACATGGCGCCAATGTAGAGTGTCCTGCTTCGATCTTCAAACTAGGAAAGGACCGGTCTAAACAAGTTGTTCCCTTGTTTTCCCATCGATTTGAATCGATTGGGAGGAGTCTAGAACTAGAAATCTTAGGCCCGGAACCCTGAAGAGAACGCAGTACAAGGGAGCGCCACATTCTCAGTAGGTCACGCTGTAGGTGTGCACCGCGTTTTGGTCAATGTGGCATATCGTGCCACCGCGATCTGACATTTTATGGTTTTTCGGAGGTGATAGATAACACGGTAATGCGAACCACCGTGCTCATAATTAACATGCTGTAGGCTTCCACCATGTTCCTGAAGAACGTGCTTGCAGTGTCCGCCGCATTACTGAGGAACGCACCCAATGTGTCCTGTGCATTCTCAGCAGAACCAATTAAGCCCTTGATGTTGATTGGTCATGCATCTTGGTTAAGCTATTAAAAGTTTTACATTAATTGCTGCTTTGTATCACGTTTATATCATGTTTATTTCCCCATGTTGAGTGATTTTCCCTTTCTTTATGACGGATCCACTAGTTGGAACCCGGCGACCCTTTGAGTCAGCCCACCATGGAGAGGTGGCGGGATAGTCTCGGTGTACGATTTTTAGACTAGTTCCCATGGGCCCCCTTGCTTTGCAGTAGTGTCCAACTAGGGGGGAAAATTAGCTAGAGGCCTGGCTCAAGGCATTGAGCTTGTGTGTGCACACGTGGTCAGGGGCGTGGACTAGCACTGACGAGCATGACCCTAACTAGTCCTTATATTTGGTTACTGTTACGATGTCTCAGTTACCGTGTTCGAGGCGAGTGGGAGAGACCTGAGGCACAATGTAAGTCGTTAGTGGATGCGTCTGGTCTTTCTTCTGGTGGTTGTTCCTTCTCTTGTTAGTTAGTTCTATGGAGAGTTAACTCTAGTGGTGAATGCATAATTTTGTGTTTATTTACATACTTTAGTAGCTGTCTTTTAATTGCTAATTCTGTATAGCTTTCTTACAGGTGATATTTGGTGTCGAGATAAATTTTGAGGAGAATAGGTGTAAGTCATTCTAGGATAATTTATGTTTAGTCTTATTCTCATATACGTTTGGTACACAAGAGGTGAAACGAGGCTAGAAAAATGGGGATAAGTCATTCCAACAAAAGGTTGAAATGACTTACCCCATTTCTAACCCCAAAATTGGGGTTAACTCTATTTCCCTTAACCCGACTTATCCTCGCCCACTTTACTCATGCTAAACGTAGAATGGGGTTAGAGCGGGGATATCCCCGCTCTAAACCCGTACCAAACGGCCCCACAGTGTCATGGCTGCATATTACTTATTTCTTTACTCTTTTTAGCTACGAGGTAGGGATCTACAGGACCCCTATTGAGTCAATGAAATGAGACTCACCCTTTGTCTTTCAGGTGAGGCGCAGCAGTCATCTAGGTTTCCTCGAGGTTTTGGTGGCTAGTCTTAGTGCCAGCGTGATCCACTACGGGGTATGCCAGAGAATTCATTAGGATGAATGGCACATTACATGATATTCATTGCATTAAAATTAACTGTGAATTTCTTAATTTCTTTGGGTGTCCATTTATCCTCATCATCAGACAGTTCATAAGGACCCTTGTCCACAACCCTCCAAACCTCATACTCTTGAGCCCTTAGAAAGATATGCATTCTATTTTTTCAGTAGGAGTAATTCGAACCATCAAAGAATGGAGGACAATTAATGGAGTGTCCCTCAGGCATCATCCCCTCGTTGACCATTGATCTGGATCGAACTCTAGATCGTTAGATCTAAAGGATAGAGCCTTAGTGCTAATACCAATTGAAGTCCCGTGATCAATGACACCCAAGAGGGGGAGTGAATTGGGTAATTATAGATTTTAATAAACTTTTACTGATTTAAACAGATATAGTAGAAACCCCCTTTAGAAACTTAGATCTGTTGTTTAACAAATGAATCTGTCAAAACCTATCACACACAATTGATCTTTGGTACCGTGGCGGAGGTGTGAATCCGAAGATTCTACTCACGCAAAGTGTTATCTTCCCGACAAGGTTTGCCTTGTCGATCCGAACCCACCTTTTAATATACCAGAAATCTAATGTGAAAATGATAAGTTATGCTAGATCTAACTCAAGAGATACAAACGATTTAATCTACGTGTATGCTTGCACAGAATGGAGATAGGAGAAAAAGATCAAATCACACAAGAATAATGATTTTTAGGTGCTTCGGATGCAACATCGGCAACCTATGTCCACCCCTCACGATCTGTGAGGATTTACACACTATCTTGCAAAGGATTACAAGATCAACACACACACATACACTCGTGAGAAGTTTGGAACTCCCACGAAGGTGCACGAGCACCGAACCTCGCAGAAATGTGAAGGAAGGTTGTTGGTCCCGGGTAGGCGAGCGGACAAGAAGGGGGGGTTGAATTGTCCCCTACTAAAAATGGTAAATTAAAAACTAACTAAGCAGAATTAACAGTTTTGACGAGATTGAAGGAATTAACCTAAACTTGCTAAGTTCACTCAAACTCTCCCAACTCACACGATCTTAAAACGTAGTGTAACAATCAAACCATATAATCCCACGAAGTAAAACATAAGGCACTGAGATTTTTAAGGTGGTTTGGGACCACGACGGGCTCCCGACGTCCACCCCTTACCAAACTGGTAAGGATCCACTCACTGGATAAACCAGCATGGTGAAAACTCCCCAACACGGAGCAAGGCTCCAACACACACGGGGATAAATCCCCAACATGGAGCAATGCTCCAACACACACGCAGGATAATGCCTGCACACACACACACACACACGGGGATGCGCCCCAACACATACACGCAGAGTAAACCCTGCAGACACGGGGTACAACCCCAACCACACATGGAGATGGAGTCTCTAACACGATCTGACGACTGGATCACAAACACACATGCTGCAACAAACGCAATAGATCTTAATTAGAACCTTCTACTGAGTTGAGTGAGTTGTACGAGGCTCACTCGGGTTAATCGGATTTGACTGGATTTTAGATGTTGGCTAGTCTAAATATACTATCAAAATCCGATTTGAGGATCGGGTTACACATCAACTAGTCGGACCGACCGGGTCGATTCAGATTTTAAAACATTGGTCTAGACCAATAATTTTAATCTTTATACCAAGAGATGTATTTTTTCAAGTAACTATCGATCTTCAAGGATGTAGCTAGGCATTTGACTGTACGTATTTGGATGGTTGGCATCTTCCTATAGGCACCTTTCCCAGTGGCTCATCTTTCATTGCATTTGCCATTGTTGAGACTGAGAACGGACAGAGCTACCATTGGATACACTGTGGCCGATCTGAGAATGGACAGATCACCCACCCCCGCACACCCTACCTTCGGTTTCCCCACAACCGCGTCGTCTCCATCTTCTTCTAACCTTTACATGCAAGCCGATCGAGGTTCTGAATGCCCATATTGGTACAGATGTCAACTGGGCTGTCTCAATCCTTTCCTTTTCTTCTCAAGATAACGTCCAAGTAGCCAGCTACTAGCTGCATGCAGACACATGCACATGCAACAGTGATGGCATCCAGTTTTGTATTTCTGGCACCCATCGCTCGCACTTGCCGTCGAGTTCAGAAGCAGCCATCAGAGCAGGGACGAGCGGCCTCCCCTTTCCATCTCCATTCGGTGATTCGGAGGCCATCCCTATAAACCAATCACGGTAGCAATTGTACTCCAATGTTCTCCATCTCTGGGGGCCTCGATCGGCGGCGCCAGACATTCATTGTGGCGGCGGTCATGCACGCGGGCGCGCGGTTTCGACGCCGTGGCCGCAACGGACGGTGGTCCGTGGTCGGCACTCTGACCATTTGGCAGCAAAACGCCGGGGAGCATGTGTAGGTACGGCGAGTCAGCATCATGGAGCTACTCATCACCAGATTCACCGCCGGCCACCGTCCTCGTGCTCGTGCTCGTGCTCGTGCTCGTGCTCGTCCCCATATTCCACGGCCCTACACCGCCTCCCCCTGCGTTTAATTAACCTCCCTTTTTTTCACAAATACCCCACGTTTTAGTTCATTTGTGAAAACTCTCCCCCTCTCTCTCTCTCCTCAAAAAAATATTAGAACGAATATTACTCTTATCTAAGATTTGTCAAATCGATTGGTACAAGATGTACCCAAATATGCGATTGATACGTAACATATTTTTTGTCTTTTATAACAACTACATTTTGTAGGTTGATTGGCTGTACCTAACGTCCCACGTTCAAAACGTGCTCTAAGTATGATATATCTTTTTTTTGAAAGTTAATTTAATTTTAAGTTCAAAAAATATTTAAAAACATGACATACGTAGAATTTGAATTGAGAAGATTCAATTTAATTTAAATATTAATTCATGTAGAAGATATTTTTTATCTGTATATAGGTTATATACATATGTATATAGGTATGATGCATTCGTTCTTCTATGTTCTACTTCCCCTCCTACAGTGGAAAGGATGAACACCCCATTTTATTTCCCCAAATCCACCTATGCGGTGATTTTTATCACGATGGCCACCGACCCGGGGTCTATCTAAATCCATAGATATGTCTCCGATGTCACCAACCATCGGAAGCCTAATACTCATCTCTTTCTGATCCCAGATTCTTAACCACTCTTGGACCGCCGAGGGTCCACTTCGTCATAGCGTGTTCCCCGGTAACTCCTCTTTTTGAAGGTGGGTATCCAAAGTCTTATATGGCTATAAAAAGAAGGAAAAGAAGGCCATGTCTCGATGACAACTCCGCGACGACCCGTGGGTTGTTGGAATCCCTTGTAGGCTAGCCCTCGGGATCTCCACACCCAAAGTGGGTTTGACGCGTTCATGGCAACCGGTGGGTTGTCGGGGTCCTTCGTAGGCTATCCCTCAGGATCTCCGTACCTAAACTGGGTTTCCAGATGTTGTCGCCTTCATGCACACTCTGGGGGTTGTCGCCTTAGTGCACATCCTTTTATTTTGGGGCCGACCTCGGAGTTTCTCCGCTTGGCGCTCCCCCATTTGCACCCCTTGACGCTTCGGGTCTAGGGGAGATGCTGCCAAATTTTCACAAAGACACTTGGACTAATTGTAAGACTGGTGATAAAAAAAAAGAATGAACGATGAAATGCTAAGGATAATAATAACAAAAAAATACTTGAATCGGACTGCATGCTCCCCTAACACCAAGGATACTCTCTTAAGGCTGTGAATGCTCTCTTGAGACTACATGTGCTCCCTGATCTTTGATATTAAATTACCTTGAACTCGAACTGCATACTCCCCTTTCACCAAGGATGCTCTCCTGAGGCCGTGAATGCTCTCCTGAGATAGCATGTGTTTCGCCAATGGGTTGACATCAAATTACCTTAAACCCTTAACCGCATGCTCCCCTGACATCAAGGATGCTCTCCTGAGGCCGTGAATGATCTCCTGAGATTGCATGTGCTCCCTAATCGTTGACATCAAATTGCCTCGAAATCGGACTACATTCTCCCTTGACGCCAAGGATGCTCTCTTGAGGCCTTAAATGCTCTCCTGAGATTGCATCTGCTCCCTGATCTTTGGCATCAATTTGTCTTGAACTCAGACTGCACGCTCCCCTTTCATCAAGGATGTTCTCCTAAGGCCGTGAATGCTCTCTTGAGATTGCATGTGCTTCCTGATCATTGACATCAAATTGTCTTGAACCCTTGACCCCCCCCTTTCACCAAAGATGCTCTCTGGAGGCTGCAAATGGTCCCCTGGGACTACATGTGCTCCCTGATTGCTGACATCAAATATTAACTTGCCTTTCCCCAGCATACATGTGCTCCGGTTTCCCTACAATGATTGTGATGCTTTCAAACCAGACATTTGTCCAATCCAGAATAATAAATCACACAAGATCCATGAAGGATCCACTAAGGTACGGGTCTTACAGCCTATCCTGGATGGTTGCGCCCACAATGGACACAAAATGGAACCCCCAGTCTGCCCCCCGGTGCCAGTCCTTGGCGTGCCACCTTTTTCTTGTCTCGCCTCCCTCCTGTCTGCATAGGCCTTTTGCCCGATGATTTTTGCTCCTCAGTGAACCTATACATGGACATTCGTTAGAATTTGACTTTATATGTCCCCTAAATCTTTACGGTTTCAGCTATTACCTTGCATTTTCCCGTTCGGCTAGATGGGCAAGCCTCAATGCTTTTGGGTAGGTGTCAAGGTCTTGGGTTGCAACATAGCGTCGGACACTGCTACGCAGACTGTTGAAGAATTTCTTCACCTTTCGACGAGCGTCTCCAAATATGTGCAGAGCATATTGACCCAAAGTGGAGAACTTGGCCTCATAGTCAGCTACTGTCATGTTTCCTTGCTCGAGGCTCAAGAATTCTTGCTCCTTAGCATCTCGCACATGTTCGAGGAAGTACTTTTCTTGGAAGATAGCTAGGAACACCTCCCATAATATGTCGCCATCATGGTGGTCCGCGAAGGTGGTCCTCATCTTGGCCTTCCACCACAAGTCAGCTTGATCTTGTAATACATTGGCCGCCAGATTCACCTTCTCCTCCTCTGGACATCGCATTGCGTGAAATTTCTTCTCCATTTTGCTGAGCCATGACTCAGCCACCTCTGGATGGCTCTCCCCCTTAAAAATAAGAGGCGCCAATCTCAGGAACCAATCAAGCACTGGCATGTCGTGATGTGGTGCGAGCACGGGCTGCTATAGCATCTGTTGCTGCATGGCCTGCATTAGCCCTTGGAAGCTCTGCATAAATCCCTCCAGAATAATTCCCGCATTGAGTACCTGATCGCCACCAACTACCAGAGCATGGCCAGCCCCGTCAATCGCCCCATTTGGGTCATCTACCCGCGATCCCCTCTCATCCACCTGGGGAAGATCTCTTTGCCTTCTTGGCGGCATAATTCTGAGAAATAAACAATTGTTAAGTGAGAGGGTTTTTAGATGGTTTTAAATATACTCTACCCTTTTCCCACTATAGCCTATCTCTTCTCCTACTACTTGGTCATTTGGAATGGTTGTAACTATGGTTTGTCTCTCGTGCACTCTGATACCATTCTGTAACGCCCCGAGATCCGAGTCCCAATTAATGGGCATATTTTTTTTCTTCATCAGACTCCAAAGCATTACTTTGTATGTATCGCAGAAGCACAACACATATAAACATGCATACATTCGCATGAGAGAGAGAGAGAGAAACCATAAATACACGAAATGTAATTAGCATTTCAACCATTCATAATTTTCATAAGAGTACATGTCCATTGTTCCAACATAAACATGAGTCCACATAGGCTCACCACCCTATAACCATACATATAAGAGAGGCCATTATTTTTCTAAATATCCAGTTTGTTATGTTTTCTTATACTTTTACATTTTTAATCCTCAAACATTTTATTTATCGCAATGGAATACTCATTCATAGATTTCTCAAACTTTCAGGTTATCTGTTATGTTCTCCAAATTATCAATCAGATAGTCAAGGACAATATTAGCTTTCAAGAAAATGCTTGTCTTATTGGCCTTGTGAGTTGATAATTTCAATCAACTCTGATCTGTCTTCCAGCTTTTGTATTTGGTTATATTCAATACACTTCTCATATTGAGTTATATTTTTAAATAGATTCCCGTTGTGATGGGTTTTGCGATGCCTGATCGTCCACGAGAAGTTCGTATGCAGGCAGCATTTTTCTTTCAGCAACTTTGTCAGTCAAGGTTCTTGGAACATCACATATTGATTTTTGTTTACTGCTTGTTGTCTCGATATGTTGAATGTAATCATGTATCCGTTTGCCGCTCAGCTCCTTGACACTGCAGATGTTCATTGCGTGTCGTGGAATACCTATACTAGTGGGTTTTCTAGAGGCTGATTATGCCAAGTACAGGTCTGTATTTGCCTTCACAATGCTTTTCTTTAACATGTTTTTTGTTTATTTGTTGTCTATTCTTTTACTTATGTTTTTTTTTCCTTCTATTTCCAGGGAAATGGTTCACCTTGCTATCGATGGAATGTGGCAGGTCTTTAAGCTGCAGAACTCAATACCAAGAAATGACTTCTGTCATATTGCTGCCAAAAATGGGATTCTAATTAGGCTCGTTAACACCCTTCACAGCCTAAATGAAGCAACTCGACTGGCCTATGTGTCTGGATGCGGATCCCTCCCAGCAAGTGGTTCAACTCAGATGTCAGAACTTGATCGAATGGACTCAAAGCATTTCATGGAAGACTCTGACAAACGTCCAAGCCAGTCTATACTGGAGGGGTCAATATTGGCTAAGTTTTCTGAAACATCAGCATTGGAAAATACTGGACATGCAACTAATAGAATTTCTACGGGTGCTAAGGATTGGGAACTTCCTGACTTGCGTAAGCCTGACTCTTATCGAGCAGAAGTTGATGCAACAAGGCAGCAAAGAGTTTCATATTCTGCCACCAGAAGTTCCACGGACAAGCCGCCAAACAAGATAGAACTTACATCCAATGGACAAACTGCTGCCATCAATATGCTTGGAACTCAACATGAACCAGTTCGTCCACTTCTCAGCCTATTGGAGAAGGAGCCTCCTTCACGGCATGTCTCTGGACAACTCGAGTATGTGCGCCACATTTCTGGATTGGAGAGACATGAAAGTATATTGCCACTATTACATGCATCTACAGAAAGGAAAACAAATGGTGAACTTGATTTTCTGATGGCAGAATTTGCAGGTGACTATGTTATGGATTTTTTTTACTTGAAATATTAATAATGAGACCTTTGAACATTGTTAGTGTTCTGTTTGATGAATGGGTGGCATCGCCAAGGAAATCAGTAACTTTCTGTACATCGCTTGTGTTTGGTTATCCAACTGAGTCGTTAATAAATAACGAGCACAACACGGCTGAAGAAAAAGAAGAGAGAGGAATGAACAGTAGAACCTTCAAACAGACGTTTCAGATGCCAAGCTGCCAAGAAAGCAATCTGTTGTCCTTGAAAGACGCTATAATTCACAAAGAGCTAACGTTTCAATCTGCATGTATGCGAAGGAAGAACAAAGTCAAACATTCAGAAGCGATAGAAAGAGAATCATTGATCAAGATGTTGGAAATGGTAGAGCAGTCTAGTGCTGAACCTTGGGACGTGCGATCTTGTGACCCATGTTGTGTGAACATGCCCATCATGGACCTTAAAGCACCTGATAGCTGAGGAACATCATCGAGGTTCAAGTTTATGTTGGTATCAATTTGTACCTCACGCTGATTCGTCCCACCATTCGGAGTCTGACCGTGGGCTCCCTGTGCCGGAGGAGCCGGGGACATGTTCACGAATACGTGTGCAAAATCTGATGGCAAAGACGTGCTGATGGGGATGGATGAGAATGAGGCACCCTGATTCCTTGACTCTGGTGATTGTGTGTTCTGTTCTTGACCGTGACTTGGCCCAGCGGCCGAGGCCATGTTCATGAAAATGTTTGCAAGGTCAGCCGGGAGGGTGGCACTGATGGGGATAGATGTGAAGGGGATGTAGCCTCCCGGGCCTGTACTCTGTGAATTATGACTTGATCCTGTGTTCTGCATGAACAAAACAGAAGACAACATCAGTGGATACTGGAAACGTTAACGAGAAAGATATGCACAAGCTGAGTCTCCTTTTCCGGAGAGTACATTACACTGTAGATAATGTCATATAATTTTATACGATATAGCATGGCAGAGAAAACATTTGAGACAACTTCTCTCCGGTCTGCAAGTACAATACTCACTGCTGGATTTTTTTATAACTGATGCAACCAACAGCTGAGATACAGCATAATCAATAAATTAAGCAATAAAGATGTGAAAAATCATTAAAGTTGCATTCCTTCACGTGTACAAAGACGATGCGGCATCCATCGCCATAATGTTGATAGAGAGATTCAAAGGTGGACAAAAATACAAAAAGTAACATTCCATGAAGACTCCCCGAAAGCTCCTCAGGTTTCCAAAGATACCTAGCCTACTATCCTTAGAGCTACATATCTAATACGGTTAGGATGCAGGTACCAAATTGTCTATCCTGCATCATTCAGCCAATTCAGAATTCCACTCTTTAACATACGGGCTTTGACGAACTTGAAATCCTAGACATTTTGGCATGATGGCAATTTGAGTTGAGAAAACTTCCACGGTTCCACCTGCCAACATTGTTGACGGTTGGAAGGAGGTACCAAAATTGCCATTCATCATGTATGCCACCACTGGTGCAATCCCAATTTATATGTAACAATCAAACATGAAGGTCAGTCAGATCCGGATGCTGCCAGGATTTGGATTGAGGCGACCGAGCGTGTATTTCGATCGATGGAATGCACGGAGGACGAGAAGGTTATGCTCGCTACTTTTCAGCTTCAGGGTGCAGCATTGATGTGGTGGAGTTCAGAATGGGAAGTCACCTTCCGTTCCCGACCACTTCGTCAGATCACCTAGGTGGAGTTTGTGACTACCTTCGAGCGTACTTACAGTCCTGCCTGTCTTCGCATGGATAAGATGCACCAATTCCTAGACCTAGTGTTGGGTGAAATGACTGTGTTACAGTATCGGAACAAGTTCATCGAGTTGGGTCAGTATGCGCCGCATATTATTGCTGATGAAGCCTTAAAGACCGATTAATTTCTCCGAGGTCTGCGAGTCGAATTCAGAGTGCCGCTGCTCACTACCCGTGTTAATGTCATGGATGATGCATATCAGGCAGCAGTCGCGGTTAAGCTCAATTTGGCGAGGTCTGTAGGGTTCTCTCAGTCCAGTGTTGCCCAGTCGGTTGTGCCATTTCAGCAACCTTTTTAGCCATCAGCACCTGACGTTCCATCTGTCGTGGCTACTTCTGGTGGTCCCTCGAGGCAGATGTTTAGAAAGTCCAAGAAGCATTTTCACCGTCAAGCATCTTCGGGTTTTATGTAGCAAAATTTGATGTTTTCTGATTCTGCCCAGTAGTCTGTTTCTCCGTATCAGTAGCACCGAGAGATTCCCGTGAGTCAGCTGAGATCATGTCCGAGATGTGGTGGTAGCCATCCCGGTGTACCATGCTCCTTACCAGTGGTTTGCAATCGTTGTGATCGATCGGGTCACATTGTTCGAGATTGCCCAATGAAGTCTGTGCCGGCGCAATTCTCGCAGGTCACCCAGCTGCAACAGTCTCCATTCCATCTTCCTGCACCACCTCTACCTCAGCTATCATTTTTGCAAGTTCCAGCTTCTTCCCAGTAATCTTCTACAGCCTCTAGTCGGAAGCCGAGGAGCCGGATTACGCATATCACTCGTGCAGAAGCTATTGCGTCCAATCTCGTAGAAGGTACGGTTTCGATTTTTGGTCATCCAGCTCGTGTTCTATTCGATTCAGGTGCCGCTCATCATTTATTTCTGAGGATTTCCTTGCTCGTCTCGAGGAGCCGATGATCGAGTCACCTTGTGAACTACTCGTTGAGTTACCATCCGGAGATTTCATGTCCACTCCATTTTGCTTGGAAGATTCTACTACTATCGTCAGTGACCGGCAGTTGCTAGCGAAGTTGTATGCGCTGCAGTTGGCCGATTACGATGCGATCCTAGGCATGGACTAGTTAGAGCAATATCGTGCCATGGTTAACTACAGATCCAAAGAATTCTATTTTCAGCCACGCGGGAAATCAGCTTTTTATTTCCAAGGTACCTGACTCTATTCTTCTCACTTTCTGTAGTTTGGCGTAGTGCTCGTTCAGTTGCCACGATCCTTCTAGAGGAGGTAGAGACCTACCTAGCCCTTCCTAAGACTAAGGCGGGTGAAGAAGACCTAGTTTGCCATATGGTGGCTCCCATAGACCCTTCTATTATTCTAGGGGAGTTCCTTCCTAGTGCCAAAGACATCCTAACTATGATCAACCCCCAGCATATCCATTTGATTCCCTTGTGCTAATGGATCACAGCTCATTGTAAAAACAAGTGTGGGTGGCATGAGGCTATAGAAAAAGCCATTTCTATATGCCTATGTGGAGCCATACTCTTCCCTACCACCGACCACCTCTTAGATATACCCAACCTGAGCATCATTAGCAGGTTATAGCGGGGTCTATCCATCTCTCAGGCTGTCTTACCATACTTGTATTTGGGCCTCAGCTCTACCTCCCTTGGGGGTCCTCTCTTCGGGTCTATGATCCTTCTTGAGTGCTGGATGGGAGTGAGATTGAAGTTCCTACCCAAGGAGGATACACCTTCAGCGAGCTGAATCTTCGGGAGCCATCCACTATCCTTCATTGGCGGTGTGTTCAGGTTCCCATGGCGGCTTGAGTGCTGTACGGCGGATAAGAAGACTAAGTATGAGCGACGGGTCTACCTCAACATCTTGTCTTTGGAGAGATTCATCATGCACCCACAGATCTTCCATGGCACTACACTTAGGCTTTCGCGGATGCTAGGATTGGACCTAAGGCTGGTGAGCAACACTACTTTAGCGATGTACAGCCCTCATAGATGCTATCTTCAAGTGGGCATACCCTGTACTATGGTTCCACCACTCTCGCACCTTCCTCCACTACAAGCTAGACAGATGGGCACTGAGGAGGATGAGCAGGCAGTTCACAGCGCCTTGGTGATGTGGGAGATTAGCAAGGTCCGCACCTTGCAGGCGGAGGTAGCAAAGGATCGAGAGACCTACCAAGCTTACGTGAAAGAGTTACGCGAGATTCGACCCTGCGCGGATGTGAGATTGAGTGAGATTTGAGAGCCATGATGTAGGGAGAGAATGACCTGAATAGTGTTGTTCTTTGAACCCTTGAGTGAATGAATAAAAGATCAATTGATATGATTAGCATGACGTGTCTCCTCCTTGGCTTGAATGTTTAACTTTCTGAATTCTCGGATACTAATGCGGTCCCAATAAAGCCGCCAAATGAATTTGGCAGTCATATGTAAGACTGCAAGCAGGAAGGAGCAGAGAAACGGAGGATCTGAGCTCTCGGGTAGAAATGCGGTTCCTATGAGGCCGCTAATTGTATATAACAGTCAGGAATAAGACTACAACCAGGAAAAGGGCAGAGAATCCGTGGGCCATGAATTTCGAGCATTGTAACCCTGTTTCTATGCACACTAAAACTTAAAAATAAGTTAGATCCGTTCTTAGACTTAACCCCTTGCTCAGAGCAAGTCAAACATGACCAATCCTTGATATTTGGTCAAGGTGTTAAGTCTTAATTCCGACAATAAAATTATCGAATGCCTTTGCAGCATTCAACGTCGCTTCGCCTGTCGTATCGTCGCGAACAATCTTATGAGCCATGCGAAGGCATTCTAAACGACGCTCCGCGTCTTGACGAGAATAATCATGCTGAATCATACCATCATTCCTGCTCCTGTGGCGGATCATAATAATCTACAAAAGCGTTGATGGCTGCACGAGCCATTAGCTCATGAGCTTCGCTATTACTAGATACAAATTCATATCCACACATACAAATAGCCTTAGCAACCCTCTCAATCAATTCTTCATCCTTCCTAACATCTTCAGCTTCCATTGCAAGCCTGTTTTCAAGTTCCATTTCACTCTCCCATGAAATTAAACAAACCATACATCATAATCGCACCAGCTGCAAGTCCACATGAGAAAAACACACCGCCAATTAGCGATGCTAGTATAACGCCGGAATAATCCATTTCATTCCTTCAATCCATCCCTAAATCCAAGCTCATACGGCTTAGACAGCTTGCGCTTCATGAACTGTGCAATATCCTCAGAACTATAATTCACTTTTCGAATCAACGCAAGTGCTTTCCCGCGTTCGTATTCAGCTTCGGATTTGCTAGGAATTTTAGCCTTAATGATTTGGTTCATTCCCTCATCAACCAATATGCGCACAATCCAGTTGTGCTAATCCACACGAGCGTTCCGATTGATGCCCACAGTAAGAAAGTGTTCATGTTAATTCCTCCAAAATCGACTTCAATCGCTCGCGCAATTCATCATATTGTTTATTGAATACACAATCTTCGAAATAATTCCAAATATCCTTCAAATCATCCCTATGCACCACCACAAATCCCTCACCCTTCCAATAGGCGACGGAATCTTTCAACTTATCTACCATTTCGTCGAAAGTCTTTTTGGCATCTTCACTAATTATAACGGGCAATTCTTTATTATAAAGATAAGACTTCATTACCTTCTCCCTTCATCAGGCCAGGACCATTGCGTTCGCATGAACCAATAGTAAGCCCAAATATGCTCGTAACCGATATCGTGTTCATTATCAGGAGGCATGATTAACTTTCCCAACCAACATATTCAGCATCTTCAATAACAGTTCCGGGAACGAACATGTAAGAATAAGAAGGCCAATAACCCAAGCCGTAAAATGTATGCAAACAATGGTCGCCATAGCACCAAGAAGCTTGCCAAATTGGCTTGCTATGACATTCCTTGCTGGAATTGCATTTCGGATTGCCGTGATAGCAGTTATAAAAAGTCATTTGCTTGCTCCGTTTTGATGTTCTAACTATACATCATCCTGAAACGAAGTCAACTGCTTTAATCAAAATTCTTTAATTCTCGTTCGATTTCTTTCTTTTCAAACTGACGAGCCTTGCGGTGCTCTTGCTTCTTCAACCGATTCGACGGCGGAGCACAGCACGGGCAACCTCGACCACCAGGGCCAATCAGAATCAAGCTGTATGCTGCTTTTTCGTTGGTCATAAGAACCCTCCACATTCGTCAAATCACCTAGACCCTACACCAACAGCCCGCCAATGCCAAATCGCATCAGCGAGGCTCCTAGGGGCAGTCTCAGCCCCCTTTCGAAGGCTGGAAGTAAACTGCACGACTGTACTCATTCTCGACATACACCGGTTCGTTGAGCGCGTCTTCAATTGCCTTAAATGCTGCTTCGATATTAGAAGGCTCACATTCAGTCGGCTGATCTAGTTCGATATCTTCGTTCATTTGTTCTCTCCATCTGATGATTGGAGATTAGTCCTTTAATCAATCCGTGTCAACTGCTTTAATCAAAATTAATTAAAGAATTTTGATTAAGATGATAATCGAGGCTCCTAGGGGCAGCAATCACCCGTTCAAACGCTTCCAAAGCCGCATATAGCGGTCGTAGGCATCATCGACTTCCCATTGCGGGGCACAAGACGCCAGGACTTCGCTGTAATTCAATTCGGCTTCCTTAATATCGAGTTCAAGCTGCCTACGAGCTTCTGTGTTACGTTCGTAATCACCTGGAAGATTACTCATCATCTGACTCCTTTAACCTTTCAATACATCGATTATTTCAGAAGCTCTAACTTTTGTCAATTTATTTACGAAGTCCTCAACTTTACCTTGTCGTTCTTTCATCGTGGTAAATCGCTTCCAACTAGAATCCATCCAATTGGTTGACATTCCCTTTTTGGAGGCGAGGAAAAGAATGAATGAAATTTGCTTTTCGGTGGCGTTCATTTGCTCTCTCCCGTTTCGATGATCCTAATATAGTACGATAACTAATCCGTGTCAAGTGGTTTGATTAACATTTCTTCAAATGCTTTTCTGGCACTATAAAACGCCAATTTAGCACTCGCCATCCAATCTTCGCCTTCTTCGTGCTTTAACCAATCAATTGCCTTCTGCAATCCTTCATTATGAGCCAGGATATAATTCCTAGCTTCTGGCAGCAAGCCGTTAATCTTTGCATCGTATTCTTTTTGACGATCATCCATGTTCATTTATTCCTCCCATTCGATCTTAATCAACGCAACTAAACAATCGAGATATTGATCTGGAACATTTTCAGATGCTTTGCTACCTTTACTCCAAATCCTTCCATCTGTAAACGGAGATTCGCCTTCACTACGATGATAAATATTAATCCATCCTGACTTTTTAGTCGTAACGTTGATTAGATCGCTATCATGATTCGCAACTCTCATACAATCTCTATTAAGAAAATATTTTCTTCCATCAACATCCCAAACACTCGGCAATTCAGAACCAGAAATGTATCCGACGATTGGCCATCGAACGGCACCATCTTTAGAAACAATCCTAACGGATTGACCATCTCGCGTCTGCACCGGCTTTGTTAGGTCTAGATTATTCATTCTACGTTCCGATTTATCTTTCAAATCTTCATGATCTTCACGCATTATCAAAATCCCTAATCAAATGTTCAATTTCTTCGATCGATTCTTTAACATACCAAGTTTCGCTATTAATAAGATCGATGGCGCATCCATCGTCATCGACTCTATAAATTGCCATAACATTGTTCATATTGATTAGAAGCTTAATATTATCAATATCTGTCAACTTCAACAACATCGCTCATTCTCCTTTGTGCCCACAGATAGATTATCGCTTCGATATTTTATTACCTTCAGCGATCATTGCATCGGCAATTTTAAAAGCCTTACGAGCAACATCGCTTGGATACAAAGCCCAACTTTCACCGTTACTTAACAATCCGTTTAAAGCTTTAGCTGCATAATATTGGCGCAATGTCACCTTAACTTCGCTCATCAGAACAGCCTTTCCTTCTTGTTGCCCACAAATGATCCATTTTCAACTGCATCTTTTATTAACCCATTTAAGAAGGTAGATTTCACATCTGGAGTTTTATTCCTAAACTACAAGCAAAGTCTAGAAGAATTCTAATAGCTTCTAGTCTGGCAACAGGGGCAAATGATTCTTCAAAGTCTACCCCAAATTCTTGATTCTATCCCTGTGCCACTAGCCTAGCCTTATTTCTGACTACTTTTCCCTGCTCATCAGTTTGATTCCTGAAAACCCATTTGGTGCGTATTACAGAGCCATGAGAGGGTTTAAGAACTAGCTGTCATATCTTGTTTCTTTCAAATTGATTCAATTCATCATGCATGGCATTTATCCAATGTTCATCTTTTAAGGCACCATCTATATTTTTGGGTTCTATCTGTGAGACTAGAGCAAATGAATTCAATTCATTTTCTATCCTAAAATGTGATCTAGTCCTAGGGGCTTCATTCAGACTACCAATTATATTCTCTAAAGGATGATCTCTAAGAATTCTGATGTATTTAAACCATTGCATAAGAGGATCTCTCCAGTCGGGTGAGCCGACGGCCTCCATTGTAGCGACCTCAATTTTCTCTTCTTCTTCTGGTTCTTCTAGCATGCTAGGGACTTGGCGCTGATTTATTACTCGGATGCTGAGTGATCCATCTGGCGGCACCGCCAATGAGCTTGCCAATTTTGCCAAGGCCTCAGCTTGTGCATTTTCTCCTCTGGCGACATGGCCCATTTCAATGAGGTAGAATCACTCCATGAGCCCCTTTGCCTTAGTGTGATAAAGGAGTAATTCGGGCTTTCGGGCATCAAACTATCCTTGGACCTGCTTGAGGACTAGCAGTGAATCGCCAAACACTTGCAGCATCTTGATCTCCATTTATAAGGCGACCTGGAGGCTAATGATTAGGGCTTCATACTCCGCTTCATTATTTGTGCAGGACTTGTTGATGTAGCAGGAAGTATGCAGCACTTCCCCGTCCCGACATTTGAGGACGATGTCGGCTCCAGCCCGTACCTTGGCGTGCCCGGATGGGGTTATTTCTGTTCTTGAGGCCCCGTCGAAGTACAGCTGTCAGACGGCCTGCTGGACTTGGTCCACTTCTAGTGTTTCATCTTCAGGTAGCTCGGTGGCCAATGGGGAGTCTTCGGGCATAGGGTGTGCCCCTTGATGGCCTTCTGTGGCACATAAGCGATGTCAAATTCCATCAACAGTACAGCCCACTTACCAAGCTGCCCCCTTCGGGACTGGCTGGGAGAGAATGTGCTTGACAGGGTCAGCCCTGGATATTAGGCTTACTTCATGGGACAGCATGTAATGCCTCAGCTTTTTGACTGCAAAGACCAAGGCAAGGTAAATCTTCTCAATCAGTGTGTACTTGGCTTCCGCTCCCACCAGTCTTCGACTGAGGTAATAGAGGGCCTGCTCCTTTCCCTCATCATTATTCTAGGTGAGCATTACCCCCAGCATATGTTCGGTGGCCGCTGTGTAGAGGATGAGCGGCCAGCCTTTGACAGGTGCCCCCAGCACAGGCGGGGTCTTCAGATAATCCTTCAGCTGGCCGAAGACGTGCTGGCATTCATGACCCCAGCTAAATGGTGCATTCTTCATCATTAGCTTATGGAACGGCTGACAGTGTCCCGACAGGTTGGAGATGAACCTACGGATGCAGGCTAGCTGACCTTGCAGGGACCTTAGCTCTCCTAGATTCTTCGGAGGGGGCAGCTCTTGGATAGCTTTTATTTTGAAGGGGTCGATCTCGATCCCCCTATGCCGGACAATGAAGTCGATGAATTTTTCACTGGAGATGCCAAAAGCGCACTTCATCGGGTTCATTTTCAACTCGTACTGTCGGAGCCTCTGGAAGACGATTCTGAGGTCACTCAGATGATCACCCCTCCTCTTCGTCTTGATGACCAAATCATCAACGTAGCATTCGACCTGGCTATATAACAGCTCGTCGAATATCTTTACAATCTCACAATTCCAACTTTTTTGACTTCAATACTAACGATAATTGATCCTGAAAGGTCACTGGATCTCAATGAGCCAGACTAAATAAGGAATATCCAGGACTTTGGTTCACACTTATGCATCAGCTTCAGTAATCTTGAGTGAGCACTCTCTTATTAGTTGCTTGAATTCTAACACTTCTAAAAGTTCTTGATTTTATTCCATCAATTCATACTCTAGTACCATGCAATGCTCTTGTGCTAGGAGATACCTGCCTTTGGGGCTGATCCAGTCATCTAGTTACACTTGTCTTAGACTTGACTCTTTCTTTCGAAGTTTTCTCCACATCTCATCTCCACTGCTCATTCTGAAAGCACCCCTACTATTTTGCCGATGTCAAAGGGGGAGAAGTTGTTGTTGAGTCATCATCTGTATGGAGTCTCTCAGTCTACATGTTTTCACTACATATCCTGATGGGTCCTTCATGTATTCAAATCCTTGATGTGCTTCATGATAGTTTTGTTCAAATCTATATGATAGTTTCCTGCATGCCAAAGTCCAAATCTGTATGATAGTTTCCTGCATGCCAAAGTTTGCTGTCAAAACTGTGAGCACAATGACTCATAGTTGTCATCATCAAAAAGGGGGAGAATGTTGTGTAAATTGGGTTTTGATGATGTCTGACTATAAGTCATTGGCCAATTGATTTAGAAAATCATGAAACATCTTTTATTTGGCTAGGTGTGAAGAAGCTTAACAAAGTTTAAAGGCTACATAGACCCCACCATAGGATGCGTCGACTCCATTACTCACAAAAGGAGAAAAGCTAAAGGACAATCGAGGCTGCGTCGACCCCATCAACTCAAGGCGTCGACACTAGACATTCTCTAGAAGTAGACGCCAAGCGACTTTCAAATCTGCATCGACCCCATCATCTCAGGGCGTCGACACAAGGCCCTTCCAGAGACCGTTATGGACACATTCTTCATAGGATGCGTCGACGCACCTCACTTTCTATGTCGATGCACATCGTGCAAGTCCATAAGCCGTTCAAATGGGTCGCTAGTCGCGTCGACTCCAGCACCTCACTACGTTGATTCCAGTCGCACCTAGGAGCCTAGCAGCTCACAAGACTGAAGGCTACGTCGACGCAGGGTGCTAAGTGCGTTGACGCACCTAAGGCTCCATCTGAATAAAAAAACCTTTGTCAATTCACAATGACTTCGATGGTCAAAGATGGAAAGCTCCAAAAATATGCTTTTTGAGGCCTAAAAAGGTCCTAGGACATAGATCCTACCCTTTTTGTGATAAGGAAGTCAGAACATCTTTTGTAGGAAGCTTGGTCAATAGCCACAACTGGGAAAAGTCTCCTTTCATGATGCTCTATCTTTTTGATAGTAACCAATCACATTCTAGTCTTTCAAAAGGAACCTAGGATAGAGGACTATCCGCTTCTGTCCTGGACCAATGAGGATAAGATCTTGGTTCGGAATATTATTAAATTCTTGCTCGCATGCCCCTAACTGTACGTCCCGAGATTCCGCATCGGGGCGTGACACTGCCGATCAAGATGGCCCGCTCAAGCCAATGATGGGCTCTCAGAATTTGTGAGTCATCCTCCTACATGCCAGGCAGAACATAGCTTTAGAGAAACTCGAACAGGTGCTGATCTAGGGGGAACTCCAATGGATACCCTCTTCTCTTGCCATAGGTGTACATACCGTCAGCCTCTTGAATCCTAGCCACCTCTGTGGTCCCGACTCCAGCGGCTCTCTCGCCAAGGGGACCCTCAGCCACTACTGTGCGTCCACTGTCCAGCTGCCTTGTGCTAGCCATGGTAACCACTGCCGGGCCCAGAGGAGGGAGCTGTCAATCAGCCCTCCGCACCCAGTGATCCTCCTCTCAGGCCATCCACCTTGGGACGCATCCATCTATGCCAAAGCACCCCATAGCTGCAAGATAAGGTGCAGAAAAATGGTCAGAACACCAGCAAATCACCAAGCACAACAACAGTAAAACATATGGAGTGTCAAAATAGAACTACAATAGCTCGGAACAGGAGTCTCACGGGCCGTACGCCCTCATCTTCGCCTCCAATGCACGACCCATGGGGGGCATTTGTTGTACCCGGGCTATTCCCCGGTAAAATCACGAGAAATAAGGGCTCGGGCATTTTACCGAACACCTTCTAGGCATGGGCCATCTGGCCCTCCCTATAGCCCCGTGGGTCCCTACAAGGGCCCAGACTAGCTAGCCGTGACACGCAGTGACACCAGCAACCGTCCAGGATCAACTTCAGCCACTCACATATGGGCCTTGCCCGTATCCTGCATCGCCACCCAGGCCAACCCGGGGGCGCCCCGACGATGAGCCACGTCACGTGGCACTCAGCAAAAGCGGCTGAGGGCCGCCCAGAGACACATCTACCAACCCTCCATGGTCAAAGGGAGACCTAACTAAGTCAACCACAGACTTTGGAGGCCCTCCGCACATATATACGGCTCACACGAGTGTGTTTGGCATTCCGTCAAACACCTCGTGGGCGCGTATGTTCCAGCCCTTCTACACCAAACCACGGGCCGACCCATTGTTCCAGCGCCTTAACTGGGTCCTACGATGACCCCCCGGCAAGTCAGGGTCGACCTCGACACTCAGACACATGGCAACAAGCCATTTAACCTTAGCACTCTGGCCAACCCGAGGCTACCTAGCCAACCCGCCGTATAATGTAACACACAACCTGAGGCATGGCTCATAGCCACGAAGTGCCTACCCTTAGCTCCCGTGAGCTCCCATCGTCAACCCAAGGGCTGGCATGTGGCCCCTCGACCACCTACTCAAGCCATTCGGTAATCCGGGGGTGTGTCGGGCATTTACCCGAATACCTTGCGGGCGACTACGACAACTCAAAGAACAATAGCCCCCATGGGCCCATTCCAGCTTCTC
>JANBPO010004010.1:0-48096 GCA_024336825.1 Amorphophallus titanum
TGCCAAGCTTGTGGGGATGAGATCTTAGGCATGTTTAAATTTTATGCATCCACTTTATTGTGATTTATTTGTTAGGCGTGACAGTCACCGAGGTGACGATTTTATTATGTGCTCGATCTGACTTGGTCAGTCGATTGTGGGATTCGGGACTGGACCAGAAGTCTATCATACCATAAGGGCTATGACGTTAATTACGCCCTTCAAAGGAAGGACAACCCTTGATTAGTCGCCAAAGCAGAAGAGTCCCAGGGGAGGAACAAAATATGACTGTCGTGCTTATTCTTATGCAGAATAGGAGATATGTAACAATGATTATGCGATTATGGTTTTATTCAATTCATTAGCATGTTTCCCAATACGAGGCAGAGAGCTTCGGTCTGAAGACCACCGTCACGCATAATGAGGACCTCCAGCCAGGCGTAACCTAACCTTTGGTCACACACCATTTGATATACTAGAAAGAATAGGGAGATGACTTTAGGTTTACTTGATTGTCTTACAAATGTTACAGAGATAGACACATCATTCTTTAAGAAACTAGGCAAGCGTAAGTAGAATAATAGAGTTTTCTTTTATTATTATTAGAACACTGTGACATTACATGCTCATTTATTGGCTCCATTTACATGATACATGGAATGAACCTGACAGCATATCCCCTTATCTTGGACCATGCCAAGTGGGAATAGGAAACCATCCACGCAGAGGCGGGATAGAATCCATAAAAGGATCGGAGCACATCAATGCTCAATTATCACGAGGTGGGGCTAAGCTGAGGCAGTACTTGTATGTCGAGGCATTTGATACTGTTATTCCCAAGGGGGAGTCAGTAGAGGCCATGCAGAGGTAGGACTCTTCAGATCCCAAGGGGTTCGGAGATGATTCAACATAACGGAGATCGGAATTCATTCGGGCAGCATCTCCCCTTATTTTGGACTATGTCCAGGGGATATAGGACATCCATCCGCAGAGTGTCGGGATGGAAGCCAAAGAAAGACTGCGTATAACCGGAGGTCTGAAAGGATCGAGACACAATGGAACAATATCCACCATCATGGTATTTTATTAATATTTCCCCCCAGGGGACCACTAGAGAACATGTAGTGGCAGAACTCCGTGGGCTAGTGGGGTCAAAAGGTACATTACAGATAAATCAATGGAATGTAGGGGTGAAACCCCGTTGATTTAGCTCCCGTGGATCTGGGTGAAGAATCATGATTCCCCCCCATGATGTGGTGAAGGTTTGTAGGAAGGTTAATGGAGTTGGGGCATTGAGTTTAGACTGGGTTGGGGGTTTATTAAGGTTTCCAGGAGATTGGGGCTTTACGGTGGCTTAAAGAGATTGACGGTTTTGGTAGCACAGGGTGATCGGCACGGACAGGACACGGTAATGGGGGCATCCCTTGCCCCTCCACATTTTTTTCAAGGCTTGGATTGCTCGTCGGCATGTGCCATTGTGTTCGTCGATGTCCCACATGGACCCCATAATCCATGTGGGACAGCAAATCCCTAAGGGAGACGCTGGACCCCATAATCCAACATTTTTCGCGTGGGCCATGCGTATGGCCTTGGGCTGTGAGTCCATTCACCCAGCCTGGCACTGGAGGCTTCTCGAGTTCCCTTTTCAGGGAATTGGCTCGGTGGTCGTGAGCTGCCTCGTGGTTTATCGTGCCATGGTTTTAACCCTAGGAGTAGGGCCGATTGACGGCATGTGTCGTCCTGTGCAATGGTCTCGACCTAAGTCCTGTGACTCAGGGACCGTTGGGTCTTTAGGTCTAGATGATTGTTCTGAGTTGGTGGCCTCGAGCCACTTTTTACTTTGCAATACTCGCGATGGGTGATTGTGTGATTTTTGGTGATCATGTTTTAGTGACCCCCCACTAGTTGCGACTTTCCTGCGCACGCTGGTGCAGACCCACTCGGGAGTGGTGGAGAGCTTTCCTGATGTGATGATTTTTAGGCTTGTTACCATAGGGCCTCTCGCCTTTGCAGCCTGAGTCTGGGCTGGGGGAAAAACCAGCTAGAGGACCCAACTTAGAGCTCATAGTCTGTGTGTGCACACGTAGTTGAGGGCTACAGACCCGCGCTAATGAGCGTGACCCCAGCTAGTTCTTGTTCCGAGTTCTGGTTACTGTACGATGTCTCAGTTCCTATTGGGTCAGAGGGAGACACCTGAGGTGTGGACTAAGTCTTTAGTGGATGCATCCGGCCTTACTTCTAGTGGGCAGGTACTTTCGTCACATGACATGAGCTTCTCGTGACTCGAGCTTCCATTTCTCACATGTGAGACGTGATTTTACGTGTAGTTTCCAAGTGTTTTCTCGATGTAGGAGTCTAGGGTTTCAGTAAGCGTTATCGAGGGTTCTCCTTAGACGATGTAGGGTTCACGACGGTAAGGTCATGACCATATTTTCGAACCACGTGGTTTCAGAGTGGGCCTTCATCTGTGAGCACAGGCCTCCACGATAGAGGTGTCGTGATGTTTTCCTAGTAGTGTAACTAGGGTGGTTCGTAGTCTAGTCATCCCTCAATCGAGGGATTAGAGTGTTATTTGCTATTTCGGTAGGAGTAGTTGTAGAGCTGTAATTTTATTGTCTGTTGCATTAGCGATTCATGTACGACTGTTCCCTTCATTGTCATCACCATTGTTGTTACCGTTGCTACTCCTGCTGTTGCTGCTGCTTTCCGTACAACCGTTGTTTTCGGTTGGGGTTCCACAAGACCCCTACTGAGGTAGTGATAGGAGACTCACCCCTACTTTTCAGGTGTAGTGGTTCTTCCTCGAGGTTCGAGGGAGTTGCGCAGAGGTTCTTAGTTGCCAGCTCACCGGGCTGAGTGCTAACTCGGCATTAGGTATGCCTTCTTGTCTTAGACTGTACTTCTGTTGGACTGGACTCTATTGTAGTTAGATTGTTTATTTTAGATAATGTCCGACCATACAACAAAAAGACCCTTCTACCTCTGGCTCATATCTTTTGTCCAATCAGTTAATAAAAAGATCCTTTCACCTTTGGTTCGGGCCTTCCATCCGACCCCATAACAAAAAGACCCCTTGACGTTCGGTTCGAACCTTTTTTTTATTCGACCAGATAATAAAAGACCCTTTTACTCTTGACGTCATGGCCTTCTGCCTAAGTCAAGCTGTCTGACATCATGCCTCTATGCCTAAGCCGGTAAACATTCCATCTTGGCATCATGGCCTTCCGCTTAAGCCAAGCTGTATGGCGTCATGACTTTACGTCTAAGCCGTTAAATGTTCAGCCTTGGCGTCATGGCCTTCCTCCTAAGCCAAGTTGTCCGACGTCATGGCTCTGTGCCTAAGCTGGTAAACATTCCATCTTGACGTCATGGCCTTCCACCTAAGCCAAGCTGTACGGCGTCATATCTTTACGTCTAAGCAGTTAAATGTTCTACCTTGGTGTCATGGCCTTCCGCCTAAGCCAAGTTGTCGGGCGCCATGGCCCTACGCTTAAATCGGTAAACATTCTACCTTGGCGTCATGGTCTTCCACCTAAGGCAAGCTGTACGGCGTCATAGTATTTCACCTAAGTCGTTTTAAAAAAAATTCTACTTTGGTGTCATGGTCTTCCGCCTAAGCCAAGCTGTATGGCGTCATAGTAATTCGCCTAAGTCGTTTTAAAAAATTTCTACTTTGGCGTCATGGCCTTCCACCTAAGCCAATCTGTATGGCATCATGGCAATTCGCCTAAGCCGTTTAAAATTTCTACCTTGGCATCATGGCCTTCCGTCTAAGTCAAGTTGTACGGCGTCATGATAATTCGTCTAAGCCATTTGAAAATGCTACCTTGGCGTCATAACCTTCTGCCTAAGCCAAGTTGTACGGCGTCATGGTAATTTACCTAAGCCATTTAACATTCTGCCCTGGCGTCATGGCCTTTCACCTAAGTCAAGTTGTACGGCGTCATGACTTTACGTCTAAGCCGTTAAATGTTCTGTCTTGGCGTCATAGCCTTTCACCTAAGCCAAGCTGTACAGCGTCATGGTAATTCACCTAAGTCGTTTAAAAATGCTACATTGGCGTCATAGCCTTCTGCCTAAGCCAAGTTGTACGGCATCATGGCAATTCACCTAAGCCGTTTAACATTCTGCCATGGCGTCATGGCCTTTCGCCTAAGCCAAGTTGTACGGCGTCACGACTTTACGTCTAAGCCGTTAAATATTTTGCCTTGGCGTCATGGCCTTCCGCCTAAGTCAAGTTGTCTGGCATCATGGTCTCACCCCCAAGCTGGTAAATATTCTGTTTTAGTGTCATGGCCTTCCGCCTAAGCTAAGTTGTACGGCGTCATGGCAATTCGCCTGAGCCGTTTAAAAATCCTACCTTGATGTCACGGCCTTTCGCCTAAGCCGTTTTAATATCCTATCTTTACGTCAACATAGAGAAGGAGCTTGAGGAGGAGGCTGTCACTGAGGAGTAGTGCTAGTGCGCAGTTCGACTGGGTATGCTATATGAAGGTCTCTCTTATATGTAGAGCTATAGGGCAGTGAGCCTGTTTGGGCTCAAGTTTATTTTTGAACCACTGTCATGTACTCTCCTTTGGAAATTATGAATAATTGAGATGATGTTTACATTTTTTTGTGACTATGGTTTCTCTCTCTCTATCATGCGAATGTATGCATGTTTATATTGTGCTTTCGCGATACGTACAAAGTAACGACTCGAGGTCCGATGAAAAAAAATATATTCATAAATTGGGAATCGGATCCCGGGGTGTTACATAAATAAGCAATCACACAAGGCACAGGAGCTTTTAGGTGGTTCGGTCTCAACCTTGAGACCTACGTCCACCCCTCACTCAAACTAGAGTGAGGCTTTCGTTGATACACAGCTTAATTTGTTGATCCACAGTTTCGGGAATGAATCCCTACAACTGCTGAGCAACACAACTTGCTATCCGCTGAACCTCACAGATTGTCATCCGCTGAGCCTCACAGCTTGTTGTCCGCTGAGCCTCACAGCTTGTTATCTTCTAAGCACCACAGCTTGTTGTCTGAGGAACTAATCCTCACCACTGAGCATCACATCTTGCTCCGCTACCTAACAGCTTGAAGAACAGAGATAAAAGAAAAACACAAAAGACTGGAAACAATATGCAGATGAAACATGAAAAACAATGTAGCTGAAACGAGTAGATGATTCTAGATCTGATCTAGAAATCATGACTTCATCAACAACCACTTCTTTGACTTCTTCTCCTCTTCTTCGATACACTATTTTGCCTCTCACTCACTCTTCTGCAACAAACTCCTTTTCTCTCGTAGCACTCTCAGCTTCTCCTCTCTTCTGATCTTCTAAACTCTGCTCTGGATTCTCTTATCACTATGTGTGTTGTCCTCTATTGCCTTCGTCTCTTTGCTTCGACTGAGAGGTCCACTTTTAATACCAGTGAACTGGATCATGTGGTCCCCGCACGGTTTCAGTTCGACACGTGGAGGGAGGATTCTCGCCAGTAGCTTTTCCAAAAAAGTGACTTTAAGAAGTCTACGTGTCACATCTTGAAGACGAGGTGAATCCACGTGGCCAATCGATCTTAAGGACATTCCACCTTAGATCACATATTTTTTAACTCAGATCTCGAACCACGTGATCACTTAAGTCTTTGATGCTCTCTGCCCTTCAAGTGTTTGATCGAGTTTAAGGCTTTTCAACTCAAGTACTTGTCAACAAGTTATAAAGCATTTCATTAAACACCTTATCATCATGATTGCTTAGACAAATGCAGACTTAACCAATATCATAATAGTCAGACACTCAGATCATAAAAATATAAGATGAAGTATATGCTTCGATGCAGACACACAATGCACCGACCTGTGTGAGAAAACCTATGCACTAATTTCCTTGCTCCTTGCACAAAGCTCTCTTAAGTGCTCCAGGGGGGCGAGAGATGCAAAATCATCTCTTCCCTCCCCCTCCCCGATGGGTCCCGCCTCCTTTTATAGGAGTTGGGGTGTGAAGTGGAGGGACCTCCCTTCAGTGATTCATTGCTACATTAATTGCAAGAAGTGGTACCTCCGGTGTTTGTGCAAAGGAAAAAAGATGAGGAGGAGAGACCTCCCATTGGAGGGTCCTCCTTTTTATAGGGTGTTTGAGAACAATTAAAAAAAACTCTTTCTAAAAAAATATGTTACGTCAATTTTTAACTTAATTTTTAAAATTGATAAAAATATATAGGTAACTATATATTTGACAAAAGTGTCATGATTTTAAAATTTTATGTAGATCTGTTTGGTAGAACAACCCATATAATGTAAAAAATCTGAGTCGATAGTTCAACAACGTAAGCACGGGTTGATGGAGGCGGTGAGATCGATGACACGAGCATTGGTCGACAAAGGAGGTGATGAAGGGAAGAGGGCCTCCACCACTTCCTCCCTCCCCCCGGCTGCATTGTGACTGCTCACTTCTCGCCTCCCGTTGCGTCCATAGTTCTACCTCAGTAGCCTCAAGGGCCAAGTTAAGGAGAGAGCTAGCGAGGGGCCGTTGGCGAAGCCCGTCTCTGGTCCCATCGACAACGTCTTGGCGGAGGACCCTTCCCTCCGGTCCCACCAATGCTCACGACCCCCACGCCACAGCCAGTCTCCGCTGTCGTCGCTTGTGCACAACCGGGCTGCCATCGCCACCCCCGGTCGTTGCTGTTTAAACTAGCCGCCCTCCATTTTGGTGCCGGCGTCCCACGACTGAGAGGCCTCTACAGTGGCTGCCTGCGGCCACCGCGATCCAGCCCGCCGCGAGTGCTGGCCTAGCCACTACCAGGTGGCTGTGCTGCAGACTTGCCCTGCCGCCGCCCACTGCTCTGCACAGCGCCAGCCTGACCGCCACCGGCCGTTGTTCGTCACACGCCCGCAGTTGGCCCCACCTGTCACGCACGCCCACGGCAGCTCCAATGCCACAGCAGGCTTTGCCGTCTGCTGGTGTCCACTGCAGCCAACAACGTGTCGTCCTTCATCTTCCTCAGATCCTAGCAGGCTTCACCGTCGACCCCTAGCCGCTGCCTTATGCAGGGTGTTCACCGCCCAACCCTTCCAATGTCAGCGCCTGTTTTTATTTTGAGAGAATGAGGAGGAGGGAGAGGGGAGGGTTCCATTAGTGAGTACACACGGGGAAGAGATAGTCGTGCGAATTTCTCTCTCTAAAAAAATATGGTGAGGCCGATTTTTATTTGGGGAGAAGTTATAACGGGATGGGATGGGATTCCATCCTAAAAAATTAGGAAGATCTTACCAAACGTATTTACGTGAGTTATCTGTTCTGAAATTTTATTCTGAGTGAAAAAGAGGTAAAAAATTGTAACCAAACACTGATTAAATGCCTAAAAATACCCTAAAAATTTCTAAAAATAGCCAAAATTCACCGGACGGAACCTAGATCCAAACCACTAAGGATCTGCTAAAACTACGGGTGCTACATAGGTACTCCCATCGCGTGACGTGAGTTTCTGTGAACTAAGATTCCATTTTCTGACCACGAGGCATGGTTTCCTTAACCGTTTCTATATGTGTTTTCCCAAGGTTAAGGCCAGGGGTGCCCGGTAGGGTTACCTGGTGCTTCACCCCTTGGTTGAGGCGGGTTCACGACAATGAGGTCATAACGGTACCTGTGGACCGTGTGGTCCTAGTTAGGCCTCATCTGTGAGATAGACCTCTAGGGCAGAGTTGTCGTGTGTTTTTCCTCGATAGCCGTGGTGTTAGGTGGTCCGATCCCTGATTGTAAATTCGGGAGCTCTTTTCCTTGTTACTTGTCGGAGTAGCTATAGCGCCAAAGTTTTATTGGCCACCGTAGGTTCTGCTTCTTCCATCGTTGTTGCTGTTCTTGCTCGTGTTGTTTGTTACCGCCATTGTTTATGGTTGGGGTTCTGCAGGACCCCTACTGATTCAGTGAGACGAGGCCCACCCCCTGCTTTTCAGGTGTGGTAGTTTGTTCTCGAGGTTTGGAGATGCAGTGCAGAGGTTCTTAGTTTTCAGCTCACCTAGCCGAGTGTTCACTCGGTGCCAGGTATGCTTCCATGCCTTAGACTGTACATTAGTTGAACTGGACCCTGATGTAGTTAGATTATTTAATTGTTGTTAATATCAATTGATTCCTGCTTTATTTCCTATTTCCTTGTACACCACATACACCTTTTAGCCCTTCCGAGCCCCCTGGCTCGTGGGTAGCGGACTAGGATTCGAATGGTATCGGGTTATTCCTGGTATCCAGATCTTGGGTCGTTATAGGTGGTGTCAGAGTGGTGTTGTGGAATGTACATAGGAATTCGGGATATTACAGTGATCAGAGTCCATATGGTCAAGTACAGTCGGATACTGACATAGGGTTTTATGTTTGTTTTCTACTTGGCTTCTCGCATGAGAGCTTGAGTGTGCGGTGTGGTGCTGTGAAGGCAGGTGCCATTTTTTGTCAAAGTGCCAGCATGGGGCCTGAGGATCGAGATCAAGAGCTTTCTTCCCTTGAGATGGTGTCCCCGGTTGTGCTGCGTTGGGCAGAGGTTGCCGACAAGTGTGTCACTGCAAGTGCTGTGTTCGAGGAAATTATAGCGAGGCCAGGTGGCCGGTGAGGATTATTTGTGGTTAAGTGGCCTTAAGTGTGCTCTGAGGGAGCTGTTATTGGTTTGGCCATCCCAGGTTGAGGTTTATCCAGCCCCTGAGATGTCAAGGTCATGGTTTGATGTGGCAGAGTGGGTGCTCTAGTTGAGAATTGTGCTCGGATGAATGGAGGATCTTCTTGGTGAGCTGCTGATTGTCGAGCCTGATCTTCTTGTCATACTTGGATGACTCTACCAGCCCCACCGTGCAAGCTGACACCACAGCCCGTAAAGGTGGGAGAGGCAGCTTCTCCAATAGATGTGGTAGCCTACCCAGTGTGTCCCCAACGGTGGGTGGGGGGATGGAGGTCTCCTGCCCAGACTCATCCTCAAAGGATGGCAGGACCACTGACGGGCCGGCATCCACCAGCTCCTGAATCATCTCCAGGGTGGCCGCCGCATCCTCATCTGCTAGACAAGCAACTCCGACCAAGTCAACAACTCCGACTAGTCAACAAATGCGATTGCAATAGGAAGACCCCCTCCAAAGTAATCAGACACTTACCTGGACAACTGCTAGTCACCGTGGGTGCTAGCTCTCCCCCTTGTCCAGGCTCTACGCCCAGTGCCTCAGCCGGGGGCTCGGCCCCCGAAGTCTCTACCTCCTCTGTACAAGCCAGACGGTCACGTCAGTGGCCAGAAATGAGCGAAGCCACAGCTCACAATCAACATCACAAGCCCTTACCTGAATGGGCTCCTCCCGCACCTACCCACGACACGAAGTCGGGGAAGGCCTTGACATTAGGTGCCACCTCGTCCATCAGTCAGAGAAAACTCTCCGTGTTAATCTCACACTCAGCTCCCTCCACATAGGGAGGGTCCTCCTCTCGAGGGGGCGAGAAGGTCACCTCCGCCCTAGCCTCCATGGGGGCTGTAAAACACAAACCCAGCGGAGCAGGATTAGCCCACTACCATGGCTAAATTGACCAGGAGCAAACGAGGTGCAATGGCACTTACTTAGAGCTGTCTCTACCTCAGCTACCCCGTCAGCCTCAAGTCCTACAGAAGACTCGCCAGTCTCGGCTACCGCAGCCTCCACTCTGGGGCGTTTCCACCTCAGTTGTGGAACTCCGTCCCCACTCCCCGAGGACGCCTCCGTGGAGGGGTTGTCCCCCTCTATCGCCAAACCTGTCAATAGACACAACATTATACAATGTCCCAGTGTTATAACCAGAAAGCAACAAAAGAAAAAGAGATGGAGTGTCTTAAACAAGGCCGTACTTGGAGCCCCGAAGGGGGTCGGTGGTAGGAGTACCAGCTGCTCCAGCTTCAGTGCCAACACCCGGGCCGCTATCGTCACGGCCTCCTGGATGTCCCGTAGAGTGCGGGTGCACTCAATCTGGGACAGGAACTCCACGGGTCTAGCAGACCTGATCGCGTGGCCGATATGCAGCCGCCAGTCGTCGATCACTGAATCGGTAAAGCTCCCGTGCGGGAGCTCTCGGTCCAGCGAACCCCTGCTCTGAAAGCCGCAGTCGGCCAAGAACTGGGCCCACTAGGCCTTAGGTGCTCTTGACTGGGACACCTTCCCTCCTATCGCCGCCGCTCCCGCTGACACCTGTCTCAGGGGCTTCAGTGCCCCTCCGTTGCTCCGGCTCCCAGAGGTCGAACCCCGGCCACTCCGGGGCCACCGCTCCATGACTCGCTCAGCCACTCAAGTATGTTGAGGAACCAGCATTATAATCATGTGCAGGAGTAATATTCTTACACAAAGAACAATACCTTGCATATCCACAGTGTGGTAATAGCATCCTGACATGATCTTGATCATCGAGCTGCATATTCCTTGCTTGACAGGACGAAGAGGAAAGGATAGCGAAGGATCAAAGATTCCTCTACACGAAGGAGCGACAGACACGAAACTAGACGAATGAGAATAAAAAGGAAGAGAGACGAGGGATGGAACTCTCTCGTTAAGGCATAGAGACCCTAATAACAAGGAACCAAATATAAAATAAACAAGGACCAGTTGAGATCAAGGCGGACTAAAGTCTTGAAAATAGCATGAAAAAGGGCGAAGACCTCGAAAGGGTGAAGAAGAGAGAATGGAAAGACGAGGAGAAGACGATTGCAATGATGAAGAAGGAGAAGAATGATCATCCAACGTGGTTGAAGAAAGAGAATAAGGATCATCCGACTGGGTCGGAGAAAGACCAGTGGCGACACCCAGAAGTCCCGGGGAAGAATTAGAGGCAACACCCTGAAGTCTCGGGGAAGAGGAATTAGAAGATATCCCGAGGTCGGGATGAAAGGAGGATGGCCTAAGATAGGGCCAAGAATCGGGAAAATCTTGAGAATTCAGATAAGGAGAAGAGGAGTGGGGATTTGCGGACCCAGAGAGAGAGGAGAAGATCATAAAAGTTGGATCAGGAGATGGAAGATACACCACCCAAGGGTGGGAGCTCAACAGAAGAAATGATGAATGAAAGGAAGAAAAAGGAGTGGACCCCTGAGTGTACCATAGACGGCCCTTGAACTTGCACCGCCGCCTCTTCTTACCTGAAATTTCTTAAACACGGGCCCACCTGGCGGGGACTCGGACCTTTGGGCTTCTTGATTTATAATGTCTTTTCAAATAACGGGCCCATCTAGCAGACAGCCTGGCCTGGTTATGAACATATAGCTTCGTTGGGGCAGTTGTCCCTAGTCACCCAGTGCTAACCATCGTCAGATATTCTTGAACAACTAACTCCTCGGAATGATGAACGGCAAACCATGGAGTCTTGTCCCTTGGCACTAGGACCATAAGGTTCGGCAACTCCGCTTGGTAATCGGGCTTGAAGCATAACTCCCTTGATAGAAGAACATGATGAAACTGAGGGAGAGTAATACGCAACGTTGACATGGCTGGCTTGATAAACTGAGGGAGATTGTATAGAATGTGCCAAATGTCCTTTGACAGCATAGAGGATACGGCCAATTGTCTCCTGAACATAGACTTCATAATTTGCTTGGCGGCTGTATGAGTTAGCACCAACTAGGTAGAGATCTCCTCTTGGCCAGTGAACTGAATTGTCATGGTACGAGAAGAAATAACGCATCAATAAGACTTCCTGTAGCAACCCTGAAAATTTTTGAAGAATAAAATAAGTTCTGAATAAATTTAAGCTGGGAAAAACTCATATTACTTTGGGTCAAGACTGCCCCTATTTGAGACTTCTCTCATATTGGAGAGTACCTAGGTTGGTCATCCCGTCCGTCAACCTCTTGCTCCTGCACTTAGTCGAGCAAAGAAGAGAAAAATATTTTCATATATACCCATGGTATGGACAAAGCAGCAACGATGTTTCATCAAAGGAGGTCGATTAGGGATGCCGTGAAGTGTGTAGAATGCCCAGCTAAGGGTTGCCCTTAACAAGTGGAGAGGGAATGCTGAACTCCCAGCATGGGGTTCTTATAGTCAAAGGTGCTGCAAAAGTAAGCCTAAAGACTCTTTCTAAAATTCAACAAAGATAAAGATCTAAGATAAAGGCCTTAACTACCCTTCTTAATCATGTTAAGAAGTACTTCATTTTGAAAATCATGCGTAAGTAATGATGAAATCAAAAATGTAACATTATGCAAAAATGTTACCTTGCAACCTTGTGAAACAGCTGCTGCTGGAGGCGATGGGATTTGTCGTCAAGTGGCAAATAAAAAGATTGGAAGGTAAGGTTTGAAGTGGCTTAACGAAAAGGAGTGGTGCCCAGACCAGACTCAGATGAATAAGGAGAAAAGGAAGAGAGGCGAGGGCTAGAACTCTCTCGCTAAGGCGCGGAGACCTTGATCACATGGAACAGTTTATAGAAGAAGTGAAAAATCAAGAGGAGGAGTGAGGGCTAAAGCCTCGAAAGTAGTGGGAGAAAGGGCAGATGCCCAAAGTAGTGGATGCAGAAGAAGTCGAGTCAGACCCAGGATCAGAAGGAATTAAAAGAAGAAATTGGTAGATGGAGAGAGGTGGATTCAGAGGGTCCAGAGGTAAGGGAGAGGAATGATGATGGGAAGAAGAATCTGGAGGCTCCGGAGGGGAACAATACCGAAGGATGCAGCATCTTGGGAAGAAATATGGAAAAATATGATGAAAAAGGAAGAAGAGGATAAAGGACGTGATGTCTCGGAGGAGCAGGAAGATGAAATAGAGGAAAGATGGAGGGTCCGAAGGTTCCAGAGGAATGGAATCAGAAGGGTCAGGATGCCCCGGAAGAAGATAGAGAGAGTAAGATGTTCCGGGGGGAGAAGATAGAAAAGGGCACGATGCCCTGGGAGGAGAAAAAGATTCGGAGGGAGCGGAGGTGAGGAGAGGCGCGATGCCCCAGAATGAAGATCCGAAAATTTTGAAAGAAGAAGATGGAAAGGGGAGCGACGCCCAGGGAGAATCAATGAGAAGCCCGGGGGACCCGAGCTTAAGGGTGTGGAGGGGTGCCATGCCCAAAGAGGGAGGTCCGGAGATTCTGGGGGAATGAGACACCATGGGGCGTGATGCCCCAGGAGAATAGGAGAGAAATCCGGGGAGTTCGGAGGCAAGAGTTGGGAGTGGGTGTGATGCCCTGAGAGAAATCTGGAGAGGGCCTAATGCCCTGTAAGGGGACCAGGAGATCTCGAGGACAGAGATGAATGAGACGGGAAACATGGAGGATCCGGAGGTTCCAGAAGGCGGGGAAGATACGGGTCCAGAAACCCGGGGAAGAAGGAATGCGAATGCATGTGAATGCAATAGAATGGATGTGATGAATGCATGGAATGCATGGGATGCAAAGAACATGGAGGGCGCTAGGATAAGATCCTCCTCCTCACCTGATGGATGGCCCATATGGAGGAAATAGTGATAGGCAAAAGTGTGGATGAAGTGGGATAAAAAATAGAGAGGGTAGCGGAAAGCCCTTTAGCGGTAGAATAACCGCCTCGCCGTAGCAATGAAAGCGTACAACAAATCAGCCCGATAGATAAAGCAAAAGCCCATGACGAAGCTTCAACAATAAATGACAACTCCCTGGGAGGGTGACGAGTAATAATGTGAGAGAGTCGAAAAGTTGGGATAGGAAGCGTCATCACACCCAAAGATTGTGGCGTATTAAAAATGTTGAACAAAATGGGCGTTTGCCCATTGTATGGAATGGGTTTAAGGTTGGAAAGTTGGAACAAAAGGACCCTTCCCGGTCCTTGGGCGAAGACTCATACGGTATCAACCCTTGACATTCTCTTCTGGCGAGCAGTGGCAGGGACTTGGCCTCTTTAACCATGCTCTGCACGAAAACACGGACTGGCATCCAGCAAACGAATTCTTGCATCTCAAATAGCACGGCCGTGGCCAAATCCTTCTTGCCCGGCTCTTGATCATCTTCGGCACAAATACTTGGAGAAGCATACCCATTCCGAGTGGTAAAGGAAGGTGAAGCGGAGGTGGAAGGTTTCATGGGCGGTGGTGTAATGGAAGGTGTTGGGGAAAGGGTGAGTGAAAACGGAGGTTCAAACACGTCGAGCTTCCCCCTTTGCTCGGAAGCGATCGGGGTTGGCTCGAGTGCCAAAAGGGGTGGATCCTACTCAGGATTAACCATGGGTAAAGGTGAAGGTTTAAATGGTGGAATAGGGGTAGATGGGTTTGGTGTTATAAGGACAGCGGAGGGCTGAGTTGGTGGCAATGGGAGGTTATGTGGAGAAGGTTTAGTGGTGAGTTTAATAGATGCTGATGGAGTGGAGACTAATGGTATAATGGGTGGAGGTTTAGTGGAAGGTTTGGTGGAGGTCGGTGCTATGGAGGCTGATGGCATAGTGGGAGGTGTAAAAGTAGAAGGTTTGGTACGGAGGAAACGCCGAACGGGGCGAATGGTGTTAGGAGTAGAAGACGTGCCTTGGTGTGCCGATGCGGGCGATTGGAATACCGACCCATCGTCATAACACCAATAAGTCTCAAAGGTGGGGGTTGGATTAGGGATGGTGGCTTCGTCCCGAGCAGGAGGTTCATCTGGTAATGGAAGGAGAGGAAAGTAAAGAAAACTCGGAAGGGGTGCTTGCGGAGCTTCATCATGTGTCGTCTTGAATTCTTCAATTACCGGCCCTTCATTAGCAGGCTCAAGTGGATGCCATAGTGGAGGCGTATATGTGGGTGGTGGAATTTAATGGTATTGCGTATGCAGAGGCGAAGGGCCATATGAGTGAACGGGGTGAATGGGTGGAGGATGGACGGTGTCCACTTGAGCATTGAAATCCGCCGACTCTTGCTTGCCGAAACTGTCGATGCTGTAGTCATCTCTCCTATCCTTCCAATATTTCTCCATCTTTGTAATGTCGTTCAGAACGGCGTGAAGGGGGTTGATTGGAGAAGGAGAAGGAGGAGCGGGCCGTATGCTTGAAACCCTCTTAAGTTGTTCCTCCAACAAAGTGATTTTGTCAAGAAGAGTTTGTCGGAGGGGTGTATCTTGAGCAACGAAGGGTTGACAAGGCCTTGAAGGAGGGGCCGCACAAGAAGGCCGCCGAGGGGAGTTAATGGGCTGACCCAAACAAGGACCCGGTTGGGCCAGGTTGCAAGGAATAGATGGGCCATGGGGCCGTGGTGGAGGAGGAATAGAAGGAGGTGGGTGACAGACCACCCGGAGAGGAATATGTGTGGATGGAGGTGGGTGATGGGCTACCCGAGTAGGATTGGAAGGAGGATGAGAGGAATGAGATGCACCCTCAACAACGGCCTTAAGGGCTTGGATTTGCTAAGGGGTGAGATAATCTAATGCATGAATGATTTGGGAGACCTTCTCATCGTGCGGAGGAGACGGTCTCGGGGAGATAGCGGCTCGCGACTGAGGTAAGGGACCATGAGATTGGACATTGTCCATGGGTCGGGCAAAACCATAGGAATGAGGATGTGGCCCCTTGAAAAGATTATGGTGAGAGTTATAGAATGGAGGATTGCATGATGTGCTGGGTTGTCTATCCTCATGATTATAATTAGAATTAAATATGTTGGTTTGATTTCGCGGGCAGGGCGTCACACTGCAGAAGAGAAAACATTCGCGGGCAGGGCGTCACACTGCAGAAGAGAAAACATTCGGCAATAAGGCAGAAGGGGAGGAGATACCAGTAGTAAAGAAAAGGAAAATGAAGAAACAGGGCAAAGCAGATGCAGAAAGAGGAGAAAGAGAATTAAGAGTAGAAAAAAAAAGAAGCAACAGACAAATGAAAAATGGTGATGATAAGTAAATCACTGGCTGCCGTATGGCTGGTTTGATCTGGAAATTGAAGCATCTGGCCTTGGTTCTTAGAAGTTGGGATGTGAGCGGGCGTCAACCAGGCAGCCAGGCAAAGGAGAGAATCCTTCATTAATCGGGGGCCATGGATGCTCTGGAGGAGGCGAGTTTGATAAATGATGTTGATTGGTTGTGCAGAGATTCTATTCGAGCAGACTATAATGAGAACCTCGCCAAGGAAGAAATTTACTGGACATAGAGATATTGGGAGAAATGACCGAAAGAAGGGGACAGGAACACAATTTACTTCCATAGGATTGCCTCAGAAAGGAGAAGGTTGAATCATATTGCTTCCATCAAGATAGGTGATTAGTTGGTACACAGGGAGTAAGATATTAGAAGACACACCAAGGAGTTTTATGCCAAGTTTTTCACTGAGGAGCAGATGAGCATACCAGACTTTGTGGAGGACTTGCTTCCCCACCTTTCGTCGGCAAGAAGTGTGTCTCTCGCAAAGTCCCTTTCAGGAGGAGGAGATTAGACAAGCGATTTTCTCTCTAGCTGGCGACAAGGCCCCCGGGCCAGATGGCTTTCCCGTGGTCTTCTTTCAACATTGTTGAGGCATCGTCAAGGAGGACCTCATCGGTGCTATCTTAGAAATCCAAGAAGGTAGAGCTCATGTAAGGGGTATCAACAAAAACCTTTTGGTCTTGATCCCTAAGAAGAAGGGTGCATAGGATTTGGCAGATTCTAGACCCATTAGCTTGCTGAACAGCACTTATAAAATCATTACAAAGGTTTTGACAAGGACGCTTCTTAAGGTAATGGACGGCATTGTCAGTGAGAACCAGGGGGCCTTTATCAAGGGAAAACACATCCAGGAGAGTTTTCTTATTGCTCATGAGTGTCTACATGCCATGCAGCTACAGAGGAAAAGAGAAGTGGTTCTCAAATTGAATTTCAAGAAAGTATATGACAGGGTCAACTGGAACTGGCTCCTTCAGGTGCTTGTGAAGACGGGTTTTGATCATAGACAGATCTTATGGAGTTGAGAGTGTATCTCGTCTACTTCCTTTGTTGTACTCATTAATAGGCAACCATCTGCCTATTTCCTTAGTGAGAGAGGGCTCAGGCAAGGAGACCCATTTTCCCCACTTTTGTTTGTTTTGGTGGGTGTTGCACCCGAAAATTGTTTCAAAACAATTGAATGAATTGTTGCTATGCAACGTCCGACGAGAAGTACGGCGTATCGACTCGAAGTGCGGCCAGCACTAACACGCTAAAGACAAGCTGGGTGGCTGACCACTGTGGCATTCTCCGGGTGGAGACGTCTCTCAAGAGCAACTCACTCTAGCCCGACGATCATCCCTTGCGAGGGAAACGTGGGATCACAGCGGTTAAGGAACCACTATCAGCTAGGGCATTGCCGTCCAAGCTCGGTGCTTGACTGGAGTTAAAGAACAGGCACTCTCAACTTACAATCACGGTGATTTATAGCTAGCTAATGGCCCTATTCTCACAAACATAACATGATAGAAAATATACTAAACTAGCAATGTGATATAGGAACGAAGCGCGTACCTCCACGACTAGCACATGGGGAAGAATTCCCGGCCGAATCTGACAACCCCAATGAACACAAATAATAATTGTACAATTTCAGAACCTAATGCCCACTCCATGCAGGGAGGTAAAGGGCTACAAATGTAATTTTGAGGTTGCTGGAATCTAGGTTGACGGGCCGCACTCGCAAAAGGCAAGGGAAGTGAGTCGGAGCCGATCGGGTGAGTTGAGTGGACGCCGACTTGGTTTTGCCCACGCTGGTCACCCTGCGCAGTGATCTTACGAAGGCCGGTACGCCAAGATCCGATGCCCGATAGGAGTGCTATTTGTTGGAGAACGTCGGTGATAGGATAAAGTTTCTCTACTCCAAAGGGTGTGATCAGATCTGTCCGGATCTGGGCACAGTAGTAACAGTTCTCAGCCTCTAGTTTGATGCACACAGAACTACACAGAAAGACAATCAATTACTGGAAAAATATCTCCCGGTGTCAGAACGAGGCACCGTTTGTTGCCGATCGTCGGTGACATTAGAGGAAGGATATGACCAAGGGGTTTGGTCAGATCTGCAAAGGGGAGGGCGAGGAAGCTTCTGGAAATCACCTCTTCTTCTGGGCCGGATCTGCACAGGGTGGTCTGCGCAGTCCCACGAGAATCTCCGCCACGGTCAGCACAGATCTCGGATCGGCACGAGCCTAGCGGCAACGCGAAGAGGACTCAAAATCCTATGATCACTCCGAAAGGCAGATCTAGATAGCATGGGAGTCGATCTATAGAAATTTTGGATCAGGAAACTCCAGATCTAAATAGCAAGCTCGGGCAGATCTGCGTGACTTCTCGAGACGAATTGTTGCTGGCGATCCAGAGCTCCGATCGACGTGAAACCACCGCCAAATTCTTCCTACTTGCAGAAGCTTCACTGAGAATTTTTGTGGAATCATATTCGAAGGGGATAGGGAGGATAGAAGGGCGAGTCACACGCCCAAATAAATCCCGTCACAAGATTTGGCCTAGGGCATCACACCCAAAGGAAGGAAGAGAATCACTCTCTTAATGCAATTTTCTCTCACAAATCTTACATTAACTCCTTCAATGACACTATACATATGTTTAAATAGAGGGATGGCAAGGGGAGGGGGCTGGGAAAAAATGTGGCCACACCCCCGAAGAGACTTCAGAGGCTAACCAAAGCAAACCTCACATCCAAAAAGAGCTGTCCGAGCAACCAAGGTCACCCACGAAGGAAAAGAAGAATAGTCACCCATGTCTCATGATAGGGACGTGCACCTCCGCAATTGTGGGGGCAGCCGATGCAACTGATAAAGAATGTTGTAAAGTTGATATGGCTACCTCCTTCACTCTGGGGGATGAAGGGCTTCTGAAGGTAGTCTATGATGATTACCGAGATGATCATGAAGAAATCCTACAGCTTTCAAAGATAGGAAATATCCTGAAGTACCAAGCAATAACACAGGAAAGGCAAGAAGCTGACATTGCAGGGGCTACCACGACCCCTGACGAAGCTCTACAGACTCAAAAGCTAATGCAAGAAGCTAGTGATATCCCGCTGATAGGAGAAATAAGGCAAGAAAGTAGTTATGATGTCCTTGAAGCCGAAGAAGATGATGAAGGCTTCATTGACTTGCAGTCGGCCCCACCGGAGATAGAAGACGGCAACCAAGCTACCGTTGATGAGCTGGTCGAGATTAACCTTAGCACAAAAGAGGAACCCAGGCCAACCTTCCTCAGCACTCTCCTTCTTCAAGAATAGAAAGAGCAGTATATACAGTTACTCGAAGAATTTCGAGATTACTTTGTATGGAACTATAAGGAGATGCTAGGCCTCAGCCCTGAAGTCACTCAACACATACTAGCTATCGACCGAAAAGTCGAGACGGTGATGCAGCCACCCCACACATGAGGCTAGAGCTAATAAACTAAATTTGCAAAGAAGTCGAGAAGCTCATAGACATCATCTTTATGCCAGAAAATAAATATACTACATGGCTGACCAACATTGTGCCTGTCCAGAAGAAGAACGGTCAGGTCCTGATATGCGTTGACTTTCGGGACTTGAATAAAGCATGCTCAAAGGACGGCTTCCCTGCGTCTATCACTGAAGTTATGATTGATACTACAACTGGCCACGAGGCATTGTCATTTATGGATGGTTCATTTAGAAATAGCCAAATATGGATCCCCGAGCATGAAAGAGTTCATACGACCTTCTGATCGCCAAAGGGGATATTTCACTACAAGAGAATGCCCTTCGGCCTCAAAAATGCTAGTGCCACTTACCAAATGGTGATGACAAAGATATTCGATGAGCTACTCTACAACAAAGTCAAATGCTACATCGACGATTTGGTCATCAAGACCAGAAGAAGAGAAGACCACTTGAGTGACCTCATGGTCATTTTCGAAAGGCTACAGCAGTTCGAGCTAAAGATGAACCCGATAAAATGCCCCTTTGGCGTCTCAAGTGGGAAGTTCCTCAACTTCGTCGTCAGATATCAGGAAATTGAAATAGACCCCTCCAAGATAAAAACTATCCAGGAGCTACCCCCTTTAAAGAACTTCACAGAATTACAGTTGCTACAAGGCTGATTAGCCTACATCGAATAATGGAGCCAGTGAATCTTCCTGTGGAGGAGGCGGCTTAATACTGTCCTTGCCTGAAGGACTTGCTTAAGCTGTGTAAGCTGGCTTTTCGTGTGGGATCGGCCTTGCAGGTTCATCTTCCTTATTTGACAGATCGAAGAAGAAGGTGGCAGCCCCAACTTGAGTCTGAGTTGGATCAATAGGTTTTTGCGGGGTTGGCTTTATTGGCTCATCTTCCTTATCCGACGGTCGAAGAAGAAGGTGTCAGCTCAAACTTGGATTTCAAGCATAGGACTTGGGTCTTTTCCTCGGAAGACGATGACCCTTTTAGGGTATATTGAATTAGAACTCTTGCCATTAGAGGATGTTGGGTGCCTTCCTCGCCCACGACCATGACCTTTGTCGTGATCGCGATTTCGGAGTTTGGCGTTACGACGGCGGTAGGTGGCCATAGTGATTCTATCCCCGGTTACCGGGGCGGTGGCACTGTTTCCGCTTGGCATTTGTAAGCTTTCTGGCGGGGGTATCTGCAGCATATTGCATGAGAAGTTCTTCAACATTTCTTCTAACTTCTCTATGGTGAGTTCCTTATGTTTGTAAAAGATGGAAAGCTCTTTTGGGTTGGGAAGCTTCTCGCCTTCTTGTGCTCACTGATACATTTGGCAGAGCCAATTCTTGAGCCGAGTCTTCTGCTCCAATTCTTCCCACGGGATATATTTATCGAGGGAAACAACTTTAGTGGGCGTGGAAGAAATGTACTCCTCGAGATCACCAATTAGCTTATGCAACTTTTGTAGAGGAGTCAGCTCCGCAGGGGCCTCCATAGTAGTGACTTGCTTGGCTTGTCGCTTCATTCTTCTCTTTAAATTCTTCTTTCTGTTCTTTTCCTACTTTTTATCCCGTGCTAATTCCATGGGAGAAGGAACATCTGCTTTTGCAAGAGGCTAGGAGATGTCCCGAGCACTTGGGCCATTGAACTTGCCCTTTCTTTTTTGGGGTTTGGAGGGACCGTGCTTCTTCGGGGTCACACTGACCCAGTCGGTCTCTTCTTCATGCACCCGGAATGTGGCATTAATTGCTTGAGTGACTATTTCGGGTGGCAACTCTTGAAATTTGACTGTGTAAAGGCCAAAGTTTTGAGGTACTGACGACACATGGGGATTTGTGCTTGCCAGCCCATGTTTTGGTGTGGGATTTTGCTTGGGGAGGTCAGACTTGGCTTTGTCCTTTTGACCTGAACCGGAGATTTATGTGGGGTTCTTCAGTTGACAATTGCTTTTCTAGCTTTGCTTCGCATGTAATTTGAGGCTTTCTTCATGGCTTTGGCCTCTTTGACTTTGCCCGAGATTTAGCTTGAGATCCCCTGCTGGGTTTGACTCTTTTGGCTTTGTCGGATACTAGCCTTGAGGTCCTCTTGTTGAGGCTTACTTTTTGGGCTTTGCTCGACATTCATCTTAAGCTTTACCTGTTGAGAATTGCCTCACACAAAGTGCACGGGCTTTATAGAAACGTGCACGGACTAGAGTGTGCACGGACTTTGTAATGCTCGGTCTTAAGCTGAAAGGCCATGTGCACGGACTTTACAGTAACGTGCACAGACTTCGTTGATGAAGAAGTGCACGGAATCATTGATGAAGATGTTAACAAATAGTGTATGGCATCATCAAAATAGCAGGGATGCAACAAGGCCTTCACCGATGATGGACTAGTACATCTCATCGAGGCAAGTCCATGACACAACTCTGGCTATGGCGCCTCAAAGATGTGACCAGTCCACCCCATAGGGTGGTCAACGCCTAGCCTGGCCAATGTACCCCTGCAGGTGGCCAACAAACAATGTCGGCATCCCACAAGGAAAATCAACCGCCATAGCAGTGATAGACTGCTAGCAACCAACCATGGGTGTCATCACAAAGCCTCAGTTAGAGCAGCGACCATCTCGTCGCCAACCAGCAATCCCAGAAGTCAAGGGATAGGTGGCCCTCCAGTTCCCAGAACTCGAAAGCCTCAAACCCCCCCACGCCGCATCGTCAGCTATAGCCAGGCTTACGGGGGAGAAGGCCAAGGGGTGAAAAATACTCATGGCACCCCTCGACATAAACAAGGTGGAAAACCTGAGAAAATACAAATCTCAATCCACAAGTCCACCTCTGGGGACAAGACATGGCTCCCTCTAGTGCAACCTCAGATGATGGAAGGGAGTCACAACTAGCCTTGCTGTTTGAACATAGGTTCACATTCATATTCACGAAGGCTTATATTATACCTGCGAAAGATCCATTGATCAATGTTATTCCGCTGTGTGGTTCTTACTATCTCAGGTTCTCACATTAAGCTCAGCAAATCAGTGTTTGTGGTGTAGTGGACTTGTCTGACTGCTGGTTGTTCATGATGTATTCCTTCCGGTGATCAACTCTCAATCTTGAGTAGCTTGATACCTTATGGATCTATATCAAGCACTTACATGCTCAAGTATCACTGCTATATCCGTTGTGTTTAAAACAAGAATTTTATCTAGACAGATAATTTTTGAGAGGGCATATTCCTTAAGGGATTTATTCACCCCCCCTCTAGATCCGGTTGCACTCATCGGACCTAACAATTGGTATCAGAGCTAACCTCTGTATACCTAAGATCCAATGATCTTTAGAGGTGATCCTAGTGCAACCTGGTTTGATTTTTGGTGCTGAACCGTTTTCAATGATTTTCTTCATCTGTTTTAAGCATGTCTTTTGGTTTGGCAATCCGAGCAATGTTAATATTATTTTTGAGTTGCTCAAGGCACTGTATGATAATGATATTATTTTTGAGTTGTGATTTGTGCCTTTCTCATGGGCTAATCTTTTCAGTTGTGCTTCTTTTCTACCCGTGTTTGAGAACTCTCTTGTTCATAGTTTATCTTGATTAAACTGAGATTTACATTCTGACTTAATTGAAAATTCATTTTGTTGTTTCGAGGAAGAACTTGTGTCCTTGATTCCGTGGAAGTGAAGAAAAAGATTCTCGAGGAAGCTCACAGGTCCAAGTATACAATTGATCCAGAAGCTACGAAGATGTATTGAGACTTGAAGAGGACCTTTTGGTGGCCAAACATGAAGAGCGAAGTGGCCAAATTTGTAAGTAGGTGTTTAGTATGTCAGCAAGTCAAAGTTGAACATTTTAGGCCTGTTGGAAAGTTAAAGCCTCTCGAAATACCACAATGAAAGTGGGAGAGTGTCGGCATGGATTTTATCATGGGTTTTCCTAGAACTCGTGGTAGCTTGGATGCATTATGGGTGGTCATTGATCGATTAACAAAGTCTGCGCACTTTTTGCCTATTAAATCTAAGTGGACTGTGGATGTGTTGGCAGCCTTGTACATGAAGGAAATAGTGAGGTTGCATGGAGTCCTTGTATCCATCATATCTGACCGAGACCCCAGATTTACCTCTCACTTTTAGAAAGGTCTGTAAGCATCGTTGGGAACTCGTTTGAACTTCAGTACTGCTTTTCACCCTCAGACTGACGGGCAGACTGAGAGAACAAATCAGATTGTTGAAGACATGTTGAGGGCTTGCATGATTGACTTTGGTGGAAGTTGGCATGAATATTTACCTCTGATTGAGTTTGCCTACAACAACAGTTACCAATCTAACATAGAGATGGCACCATTTAAGGCTTTGTATGGAAGAAGCTGTAAATCCCCTCTTTATTGGGAAGAGATTGGTGAGAAGCAATGGCTCGGACCAGATCTTTTTTTAGAGTCGTCCAAAAACATTCAAGTCATTAGAAACCATTTGAAGATTGCTCAGTCCAGGCAGAAGAGCTATGCTGATAACAGAAGAAGGGATTAGGTTTAAAAAAAAATTGTTGGCCCATTCGAAATCTTGGAGAGGGTAGGCGAAGTTGCCTATAGGTTGGCATTACCTCCACAGTTATCGGGCGTTCATAATGTGTTCCACGTATCTATGTCACGAAAGTACGTATACGACCCTTCACACATCATCCAACATACGGATCTGGAATTGAAAGAAGATTTATCTTATGAAGAGAAGCATGTTAAAATCTTAGATCGGAAGCAGCAACAACTCAGGAACCGATCGATACCGATGATCAAAGTCCAGTGGAGTCGACATGGAGTGGAAGAAGCTACTTGGGAATCTGAGGAAGCGATCAAGAGGCAATATCCCAAATTATTCCGAGGGTAGTTTCTATACTTCTTCACCTTACGAAAGGTTCGGTGAATTTGGCAGACCAAATTCCTTAAAGTGGGAGAGGGTGTAGCACCCAGAATTTTCTTAACGCCTAATTTCTTAATATTATATTAATTTATGGAATAGATCAAATCATAGGTAATTTATAAAATTATGAAAAAAATATTTTCGTGAAGAGAACGAAGTGTTTAACAATAATGACAACTGGGCCAATCTCTCAAACAATGACTGTAAATTGGTGTAAAACCAATGTCCATGAATAAGTCGATAATTAAATGAATCCATTGAAAATTTCGAGAGCCATCCAAAAAAATGCAATGCCGCGAAGCCGCAAAATCATGCATGTTTGGCATGATGGAATTCACGCGTGTGCGCCATGACGTAATTCACGGGTGTGCGCCATGATGGAATTCATCCGTGTTCTACAAGTCAGATGGAATTCATGTGTGTTCTGCATGATAGAATTCACACATGTTCCGGAATTCACTTGTGTTTTGCATGCCAAAACCTAGTGGGTCTCATGTGACGCACTCGACAAACACATGATGCGCAGTTCAAAATGACTCAATTCTACTATGAGAACGAGACAAAACAAGTCTTCCTCCACCCTTATGAGGTGCCTGATACTTGTGGAAGTGAAGCCTGTAGAAGGAAAGACCTCCCCTCCAGACTGGGCGACGTGAAAAGAAAAAAGCACGAAGCACCCAAAGAACCCTTCCTCTCCCTCATGTGGCGGGGCCAAATCAAAACACAAACGACAAAGGAAGGCAAAGAGCCTCCAAGCTTGGGCTTTTTATAGCCAAAGAAGGAAAAGTGGAGGTGCGCTTCATTCTCTCACTCTCTCCCCTCACCAACTTACCCTCTCTCTTCCTCTCCTCTCCACCTTACCACCAAGACCAGGTGGTGAAACCCCCAACTTGGACCTGCACATACCCCAAGAGAGGGGAGGCAGGTCCGATTCAGGTAGGAGTCTCTATCTAGATTGTACGCATCCCGAGAGAGGGGAGGGAGGTCCTATCTCGCTAGGCACCTCACCTGGACTTGCACACACTTTGAGAGAGGGGAGAGAAGTCTAGTCCAACTCCTCACCAGGACCTACACTTACTGCGAGAGAGGGAGGCAAGTTTGGTGTAGGTAGGAACCTCCACCCAGACCTGAACGTATGCCAAGAGAAGGGAGAGACATCCAGACCTTCTAGAACCTCCACCCGGACCTGCACTCATGCCAAGAGAGGGGCCCCGGACTTGTATGGATGCCAAGATAGGGGAGGGACACTCGGACTTGATGGAACCTCCACGAGGACATGCACGCATGCCAAGAGATGGGACCTAGACCTGCACGCATGTCAAGAGAGAGGAGGGACACCTAGACCTAGTGGAACCTCTACCTGGACCTGCACATATGCCAAGAGAGGTGTTGTGTATGTGATTTTGATGATTATAAAATATTATTATTGTGATTTCATCATGTGGATTTTGTGTGGCTCTCTATATATGTATTTCCACATGAAATGTTAATATCAATGGTTTCTGGTTACCTTGTAATGGACTAATGCTTATTTGATTATGTGAGTGATTAATTCAATGTGAGCTTTAATGAAACAACCATTCATATTTTTGAAAAGACTTCAAATGTTCATGAAATTACTCATTCATGTGTAAATGATTATCACTCTCTTGAAACAATAATACCTCTGGATATGCATTAGGTAGATTTTCTCTTTTAACCCAGCATGCATCATATAGGTCTCTTTTTAGTCCCACCGTGAAAAAAAAAAGAAAAAAATACATTTGGAAAAGCATGGCACGCATTCACAATAGCAAGAAAGGAAACAAGGGTCGAGAGAAGGGTTTGCCAATCGACCTACCCTGGACTCTGTCCCTCTTTTGTCAATCATCCAAGTTCTTCAATTCCATCACTTTTTGTTGACTCCCTTATTCCACTCTGATTCGAAAGTCGAGAGTGTGTTTTGCATACGACCGCCATGAGTATATTGAGATCTGAAGGTCATTTTCCCCTATCCTGATTTTGTTACCTACTCCTGTTTTAGGTGTCTTGTATATCCTTGAGTTGGATTTCATTCGTCCCCTCAAGTCCCGCAACGCTATGATCAGGGGTCCCATGCGACCGCAGATATAAGCCCTCTTAGATTACTTTTCCTTCCTTCCTTCCCTTTTGAATGACCTCTATTGTCCCATTATGCTCATCCGTTCTTTTGTGAAGCTCCTTCTCTACTCAAGAATTTCCTTGAGCGGGATGTCCCTACTAGGATTGTTTCTTTACTAAAACACCCATTTATTAGTCTACTGGGCTTCCTTGCAAAACGGGTGTTCTGGAGGGGCATTTGTAGATGCCTAAATTGGGACATCCCGCAGACCATGTCAAGCCATCATAGAAGTGACACTCTTTTCCTTGGTTGATTGGCCCCCCAGAGCCCAGGGCGGCAAGATAGCTGCCGCCTAGCCCATTCCAGGGAGGCCACACAGTTGGCCGCCCAATCTTCAAGGTGGCCACACACCTGGCCACCCTCACCCTCAAGAAGGCCATCGACCTTGTCGCCCAACTCCTTTGGACGACCAAAAGCTTGGCCACCTCTTGACAACCACCTTTCAACCCCATGATCTGCCCACTCTGGGAACGTCCTCCGAAACTACTCCCGCTTAGGGAGGTTCGAGACTCATGTAGCCTCACACGCACTCCATTTTTGAATATTTTTGGAGGGAGATTGCCCCCAACATACAAAAATTGATTTCAAACCATCTCCCAGGGGGTGGGGGACACTTCGTGAAGGGGTTGGGACACTTCGTGAAGTGGTTAGACATCTTTTTTTGGGGGATGAGAGAGTTCGAGAGGTTCAGCAGCTCTGAGAGCCCTCCTCACTTCCATCTCCGTGAAGAGCTTCATCCATGGGAGAGTCTGGTCTGCCTGCGGAGGAGCTTCACCCCCTGTTGAGGGTGGCTATCGACAAGGCTGCCCACCACTCTTGAGGGCCACATAGTTGGTTGCCCTCTGCATGGTCGAAGGGCAAATCCCATCCTTCTTTCCCTTCTTCCCTATATTGCTACGTTCCTTCCTATTTTACTGTATTGCATGCATACTAGATCCTCCTAGCTCCCTATTTTAATGAGGTTTTCCAATCCAATACACATCCTCTTCCCATTTTAATTTCAGTTACGTCTCCTTCCCCATTTTAATTTCATTTCAGTTACGTCTCCTTCCCCATTTTAATTTTAGTCACATCCCCTTCCTATTTTAATTTCAGTTACGTCCCTTTCCCCAGTTTAATTTTAGTCACATCCCCTTCCCATTTTAATTTCAATTACGTCCTCTTCCCTAATTTAATTTCAGTTACACCCCTTCCCCATTTCAATTCTAGTTATGTCCCCTTCTCCATTTCAATTCTTGTCTAAACCTGTGGAGAGTAACGTCCCGCTGCGGTCTCTTATTACACAATTTCAATTATGCACATTTTCATTGTGGTTAAAATCCCGCGGAGAGCAATCTCCTGTGGCGGTCTCTCTTTTCCATTTCTTTCCTCGTCATCTCATCACGTGCGTGTGTTGTGTTGTCACTGTTGATATCTCTTTCTCATTCCTTCTTGTCTGAAAATCTCTATTATTTGTTTGTCAGTGCATGTTGTTGCATTCCAGCAAAGTTCTGAAAATGGCTGGAATGTTGACCTAGCCCACAAGTATTTTGAGGAGTACCACCCATATCCTGGCCACCCAGGTGAGCCACGTGTCCATGCCATGGGTGCAGGACCATCCCCTGAGCCCTCTCGTGAGGTGCAAACCACTGTTGGGGAGGCATCCCCATCCTAGGACATCTCCTCCCTGTTGGGTGTCCTCGCTAACACGAAGCTCACTCTTGAGCAATTCTGAGCCTTTTAGGCCATCCTAAAGGGGAAATCTATTTCTCCCGCTCCCCAGGAGCCAACTCCAACTACCACACCCCTCCAGGAGTTGGCACGGGTCATTCCTTCTCCTTCGCTTCATGGAGAGGCAAGTCAGCAGCCTCCCTCTTTCCAAATCCCCTCACAGTCTCCAACCCCATCCATTCCTCATACACCACTTCAACTAGGTCCATCTACTGGCAGGCCGCATTATCCCTCTCGTTTGAGATTCCCTTCCCAGGCCTCCGGGAGGCCTATTCGTCCTCAGTGGCAAGCTCCGTCTTCACCTAGGGATACGCTCACCCAGTCCCTCCTCACCAAACTAAACAAAATGGATGAGCAATTCTGGGATCTAAAGAAAATGGTAGACGTAAAGTCCACCCCTGAGGTCTCCCAACCGGTCCTTCCAGTATTCCATCTTCCCCCTTCTGAAATGCCTACATACCATAGGTACAACGACACTGGCAATCCTTTTATCCATCTTAAGGACTTCATGTATGAATCCTCTTTCTGGCAAAATGATCAGAGATCCCTAGCCTACCTTTTTCGGAGATCATTGGACGGTCCCACTTTAGAATGGTTCTATTCCTTAGAGCCAAGTGAGGTCGAGAACTTTGATGTAGTGCAAAGGAAATTCCTACAGAAGTACCAGGATAGGGTCGGTCCCTCTCTCTCCATTACCGACCTAGTGGCCGAGAAGATGAGTTCGGATGAGGATTTCGTCTAGTGTGCTGACAGGTGGAGGTCCCTCACAAAGAGGATAAAAGATACCCTCTCAGAGCCAAAACAAGTCAAAATGATCGTGTCTAATGCCACCCCCCAATTTAGACATGTTTTGACAATGAACAAACTTACCACAATGGAAGAGTTGTATGAGAGGGCCCGCTATATTTAGACCCAATTAAAAGATTCCCCTCTCATGCACATGTTTGAACCGCCAAAGCCAGGGGTTGTTAGGATGGCAAATACCAGTGTTCAAGGCGGGGCGACGAAAGGGGTTGTCACAAATGAACAAGTGAGTGCAGTTGGCAGCCCCAACCACCTAGTCAACCCAAGGCCTCCACAAAACCCACAACGCCCCTTCCAACAAAATCAGTAAGCCCCACAGCCTTATCATCCCCCACCACAAAATGGCCTCCATCAGAATAACATGCCTCAACTATTTCAACCCCAGCAACAACAACCACCTCCCCAGTATCACCAAGTTCCACCTCCTGGGAATTATGGCCCTCCTCAGCATCAAAGGAGGCCGATTGGCCCTAAAAGAGCTCATTACCCACCATTGCTGGAATCATTGTCGGACATCTTTAATGCTCTTCTGGCTGCCAATGCACTCACCCTACCCAAGGAAAGACCCATATGGCCCCAAAATGTCGATAATTCTAGATACTGTGTTTTCCACAAGCAGCCAGGTCATATAGTGGAAAACTGCTTCCATTTCAAGGATTATATGTATGATATTAATGCCCAAGGTGGGATTGACTGGGGTGAAATGAGGCAATACATCGACACCCTAAAGGCCAGGAGACTTCCTTCTAGACCATAGTTCCAACAGCAACAACCACCATAACAACAACAACCACAGCAACAATAGTAACCTGAGCAAGCCCCGCAGCAGCAACCAAACATGGGTATTATTCAGAACCCACTTTCAGAGCACCAATAGCCCAACCATCAGGTCAACCCCATCTCTTCCTTTCCGAAAATTGGAAGGGGGCAGGGTCGGCATACGAAAAGCACCTTCGTTCTTGCCGCCAACCACACTCCTAGCCAACCTCCACTCCTTATCCGGCTAACACCTCTCTCTCCCTGACCCGTATCACAACCTATAATGAGGCCTCCCTCATTCCCACAGCCATCACGCCCTCTCATCCGCATCCTTGCTACTAACTCCTTGCTGATCCACCAGCAAATGCCATCCACGACACCCCCTTTACCCTCAAGTCTCTCATCATCTCTCATCCCTCCACTTCGCCATCTACCTCCACTTTACCGCCACCCTCACCTTCAAAACCCCTCATTAGCCATTGTCCATCCAAGGCTCCATGTACCTTCACCATGCCTCCACCTATGCCTTCCAAATCTCTCATCATCCACCATCCATCCGAGACCCTGTCCACTTTCGCTCTTCCTCCCCCAAACAAACCCCTCATCAGGACCCCTTCACCCATCATTACCCCTCCTCCACTAAATGTTCCTCCACCTTTACCACTTAAACCCCTTCTCAAATCCATAACCAACCCCGTAGAGGTGCAAAAGCCACAAGCAATGGTGCTCTGGAGTGGAAGGATGTTCCACCAGATTTCTCCCCAGAACAGTCAGGCCCAAGAGCAGTCCCAGCAAGAAAGAGGCACAGAAGAGCAACTAGAAGAATCCACCCCGGGGACACTATGACTTGTTGAAACATTTGGATAAGACACCGGCCTGGATCTCCATCCTCGAACTAATTAAGAGGTCCAAGACCCATCAAGAGGACTTGATAGAGTACCTTCAAAAAGTTATGGTGAATGAAGACCTCCCTGTGGAAGAGATCTCATCAGTGTTAACGTCGACAAGTACATAATCGGCTATCACATTTCAGGATCACGAGCTCGCCCCCCAGGAAGCTCGGAAGTATGCATTGTGCATTGCAGTGAAGATTAACGAGGTGTCCGTGAATCTGTGCCTGGTGGATACGGGTGCATCCATCAATGTAATTTTCATGAGCACCCTCCAATTATGTGGGCTGACACATAACAAATAAGGCCTTTGGCAATTACAGTCATAGCATATGATAACAGCAAAAGGCCACCAAAAGGGCTGATCACTCTTAATGTGGAGGTGGGTCCAGTGGTAGTCCCTATAGAATTTCACATCCTGGAAATGGACCCCACCTTCAAGGGCATACTGGGTTGCCCTTACATTAAGGCAATGAATGTCGTCCCTTCCACCAACCACCAATGTTTGAAATTTCCATACAAGGGATGGATTGTCAAAGTGTTAAGCATGCCCCTCCTTCCTATGGTGGATGTGATGGGGACATCGCCTCCCTTGCCCACACTCATGGCACGTCTCCTCACCTCAGACGCATCTAGCATGGTCTAGTCACCAAGGATTCATATGACTTTCAAGAGTGAACCTTGAAGTCATCTTTCAACTCATCAATAAAGATATAAACATGTTACTCAATGAAACACATACAAACACAAACACAATCATTTTGATATCATTAAAATCATACACCAAACATCAACTAGGGGATGTAACAGTTTTGATGGCTTGCATGACATCTTTTGATGCTAGAGGGTAGGGGAAGGGTTTCCCCTTGTTTTCCCCAACACCTGGGGGTGATTGGGACGTGGATCGGGTTTCCCATGTGAACTTCACATTTTTGGACTTGGGTGAAGGTGGTGGTTCACCAGAGACCGCCTTCTTCCCTGGAAGGTTAAAGTAGTCTGTTAAGGGCTGTGTTCTAGCCCTAGAAGTCCATTCTAGGTAGCGATCTCATGACTTATCGCCACCTGCATGGGGTCGGCGTACCCTCCATGGGAACCCTTGGAGAACACGGTTGGGTTCCTGACCGCGTCCTTCAGGTCGCAGTCAGGTTGACGATCGTGTTCTACCAAGATGTCCCTGGCAGGTAGCGGTCTCGACAAGATCGCTACCTGATGGTAGCAGTTCGATGGAGACCACCACCTGAGGTGACAGTCTGGGGAAGAACGTCGCCTGGTTTCTGTGCTAGCCATGTTTCGTTCAGATTGTTTTAGCCTTTGGTTGAACTAGTTTGCGACCCCTTTGTTGGACATCGAATCCGCAGATGCCCTGTGCATCCTATGAGAGTCTAGAGTATGCCTGTGGGTGCCAGAGGAGTGGTTTTACCATGATTAGCATGCCGTGAAACTTGGGGTTTGTGAGACCCTGTGTGTGTGTCCCAGGCTTTTTGAGTCACTGTGAGTCGGGATGGTGTAGAGGGTCGTTCCCGTGCCCTGTCGGTGTTTCTGGCAACATTTTTCATGGGCTAGTGAGTCCATACCTCTAGTGGCCCGTTCCACTAGTAGTAGCTTTCATGTGCATGCGTGTGCAGACCCACTTGGGAGTGGTGGAGAGCGTAACCCAGAGAGATGGTTTTTATGTTGGTTATTATAGGGCCCCTCATCCTTGCAGCTTGAGTCCGAGCTGGGGGAAAAATCAGCTAGAGGGCTTGACCTAGAGCGCATGGTCTGTGTGTGCACACGTGGTTGGGGGCGTCGGACCCACGCTGACGAGCGCGACCCCAGCTAGTCCTTGTTCATGGTACTAGTTACTGTTGTGTCTCTATCTCCGCCTGGGGCATCGCAGCGAGACACTGAGGCGTGGTGTAAGACGTCAGGGGACGCATCCGGCTTTGCTTCTAGTGGGTGGTGCTCTTGTCTCCTGGCAGGTACAGACTCGTGTTTTGTCAGACTGAGGCCGTTTGTGTGGCACGGTTAGTTATAGAGAGCTTTTCCATTTATTTATTAATGTTTGTTGATTCTATCGTACGTTCGTTAGGAAGCGTTACCTTCTGTGTTTGTTCATGTCTTTACACCTTAGCAGTCAAGCATATCCTCTGATACCTTGTCGAAACTCAAGATCTAGGATTATGGTACCCCACATCATGTGAGTTGAATCTCATATCTTACTCAGATGCGGACTATGCAGGATGCAAACTAGATAGAAAAAGTACCAATGGTTATTGCCCATTTTTGGGTGGGTGCTTGATCTCTTGGGCATCCAAGAAATAACACTCTATTGCCGTCTCTACTACAAAGGCAGAGTATGTCGCTGTAGGGAGCTATGACACGCAGGTGTTGTCGATCAAACACCAACTCCAGGACTACCACGTAGATCTTGGATGTATCCTAATACTCTGCAACAACACTAGTGCTATTAATCTGTCTAAAAATCCAATCCAGCACTCAAGAACCAAGCATATTGAAATCCGACATCACTTCATAAGAGATGAGGTTAGCAAAGGAAACTTTGAATTGCATTTTATTGAAACAGAAAAATAAATTGCTAACATTTTCACGAAACCACTGAACAATGAAAGATTCACCTCTTTAAGAAGATAGCTTGGGTTGTGTAGGCTTAGGGATGAAATTGTTGAACGTGCTTGTGAATCATCTGATAAATTGCCTTCCTGTTAGATAAAATTGTCTTGATCATACATCTGCATGGGTGTCATGCTTAGGGGGGAGCCAAGTATAAAAATTAAAGGTCTATTCTGCAGTTGGTATCTAGTTGTTCATGCATCAAAATGTCATGGAGTCCTCGGTATATTAAATGGTGAGCTGTAGAAAGACAGGTTAACCTTGCCTGGAAGCACTCACTATGTGTAGAGGAACACCTCCGCCATGTACATGAGGCAGTTCAGTTAGCCAGTCCCATGCATAATAGAAAGAAACTGTCATTCATCCACCCCATGCACCTCCATGTAATGTGGCTGAAATAGGGTGGCATGAAAGGTCTCCAGCAAGGAAATACATGGTCCCATGGATGGTATGGATCTGAAATGCACAGTTAATAAGGCATAGATGCAACCTTGGCAAGGACGAGTCACAAGAAATCTGCCTTTGAACCGACTAATATGAAGGAAGTCTGTTGATGCAGTAGATGTCAACTTCTGAGTTACTCATAGTCGATTTTGACAGAGCAGCCACAGAAACCAGTTCTGGAAAATCTTAAAAGTCAACTTCCTGGGGCTCCGGAGTTGACTTCTGCTCAGACTGGCTATAAGACACTTCTAGTTACCTTGAAAAGTTGACTCTCACACCTGCACAAGTCGACTTTTGGCTGGTGAGTACCATTTGTTCAAGCAACCCTATTGATGCCATAACTCCTTGATTTCCTTCAATACGTTCATCATACACTTCACTCTTCCAATGCTACCTTCTCCTTTTCAAAATCTCTGGCAAATAAACTTCACAAGGATTCACAAATTCAGGGGGAGTTGTCAATATGCACCTTTCTTCCTTGAGAAACTCTGGGCTTTAACCGGCTGACCCTATTCTCAATTTTAGTTGAAGTATTTTTTACCATTATTTATTCCACTTGTTTGTTGCTTCCTTTTGTCTTTTATTGTGTTGTCATTCCTAGCAAAAATTCGGTAGCATCTCCCCTTGACCTGGATACTAAGGGGGGGGGTAAGGGGAACACGTCCATAAGGAGTGGCTTGACCCAACAATTCGAGGTGTGTGCCAATGCAGCAACACCTTTGAGAAAACCCCGGATGGCCCACGGATCAGCAAGCAGAGAAACATCCAGCTAAGACAGGTTGCAGGTGCACCAGGTAAGGACTGATAGGGGCATGCCAAGTTGGACAAGCTAGGGTGCACCAGGCTGGACAAGGTGGGGGGGTGCACCGGGTGGCGAGAGAACCGATATGTGTTGGTTAAAGGCCTGGGGTAGAGTGGGGCAGACAAGGGACAGACATGAAAGATGTACCAGGCTGAGGGGGGGCTAGGGGTGTACTGGGCTGAGGCAGGTGGAGTGTGTCGGGTAGGACAGGCCAAAGGGTACGTCGGGTAGAGGCAGGCAGGTGCACTGGGCTGGATGGGCCAGTGGGTGTACCGGGCAGGAGGAGTTGCGGATGTGCCAGGTGAAATTAATGGAGTGTGCCGGGCAAAGTGGCCTAATGGAGTGTGCTGGGTAGGACGGCTTGGCAGGTGTGCCGGTGGAGAGTGTTAGATGGTGTACCGGTGGAGGGAGAGGTGCTAACGCACCAGGCTAAATCTAGGCAAGGGATGCACCAGCTAACAAAAGGGAAGTCCTGGGGTGTTGAGGGAAGGTAATGGGCTCAACTGCTCAAGAGAAGGGTGGTGCAACTCTCTATTAGATGACTTAATAGATTCGGATTAAAAAAAAAGGCACTGAGGAGGCTACAAAGGGAGGAGAGCTCTACGCAGGAAACCAATGGTAGAGGGCCAGCTGGATACTATCACGCTGAGACACTACCCGTTGGGCTAGATGGACTAGCGTTATGGAGAGCAAGTAAAGCAAAGAGTCAGAAAACATGGGGGAAGAACACAAATCACTGGCTAAACATGGAGGAGAGGCTAACAAGAACAACAATGAACCAAAAGGATAGTAATACTTTCATTCACAGAGAATGGAATGGCAAAGACCATAGCCAAGGGGCTCAGTACAAGGTAATGCAACCAAACCAAAGGGGAAGGGAAGCAAGAAAAAAAAACACTGAAGAAGATCCGAGGAAAGGAACGGGCTAAGGAGGGGTGACTGCTCCCCTCCCTCTTTCACTCTAGTTGCTTACTCTCTCTCTCCCTCACTCCGGCATCTTCTTCTTCGGAGCTTCTAGAGCTTCCCAAGCATTGGACCAGCAGCAACCCTTCTCCTCTGTGTTATTGCTGGCCTAAGGAGTGTTCTCATAGCTCTCTCTCTTTTTGTTCTCCAGGATGGAGGCTTCTTATACCTCTGGTCCCCATTGACATCTACTGGCAGTGGCCATTAATTGGAGGTTCCTTTAATTCTAGACTCAAGAAAAGGAAAATTACATAACATGATCAACTTCACCGCCTATTATAGTGAAGGAACTTAGCTATAACAAGAGTCATGACTAGACCAGCTACGGCTTCTCTCGTCCATTAATCACTCTCGGACTCATCACTTGAATAGTCTGAATCCCCGTTAGAATCTCTTAAAAAGATTTGAAAAATAGGGAATGAGCACACTTGCCTAGTAGGTATCTTCGTATCTACATGATGGCATGATTTTAGTAATTAACAATTTAGCTCTAGAATGTAAGATAAAGGAAATATGGTGAAACATGCGATAAAACTAAAGTAACAACACAAGTAGCAAGATATAGACCATAGAGATATGAGTGTTCAGGTAGAATGAGATCATGATCAAGTAAGAATATAGTATGGCCTTTCATTAACGAGAATGTACTAGAATGTAACGAGAATGTACTTTTCATAACCTTGAAAGGCTATGCTCTAGAAAGTCATGTAGCAAGAATGTACTAGCAAGCATGTAAATTTCATAAGATAGCCTCAGAGATTTCAACTGTTTGTAAAAAAAATACTCCGGGCATAATGCGACGCTAGTGCTCATCATACCCCATGGTTTACAATATGTTTCTGGCCATCTGCCGAGGGGGCTAACGTCGAGCCCTTGGGCACCATCCGTGCCTGCCCTTGCATCTTCAAGTTATAAATCAAGCTACTTTCACGAGAATTATAATGTAGGCCAATAATGTTAAGTTCAACAATAGTTTCATGAAAGCAAAACCAAGGTATGACCATACCACAAATAAAAATCATGAGTTCAAGGAAGAGTTACTTGGACATTATGCCATGGACGAATTTCGACAGCATAACGGTATATTGATAAAATTTCATCTTTCATTAATGTCTTAAGGAATAAGGTATTCGATTCCAGATATTCAAAAGACTATCTAGGAACAGAGTAGAATGAACCCTTTTGGTCAAACCACGGGTTAGACATAATCTGGGAAAATGGGGTCAAGTGAGGACCATTTCTTGAACTAGTGGCCGAGTCAAGACCGCAATTAAGTGGAGTCGACACAGAGAGCAAGAATAGGTCAACGCAGTGGAACTGCAGGCAGAACGTGGTCGCACCAGGACCACCTACATGAAGTAGCGATCACCTGAAGGCCGAGTTTAGGTCAGTTCACAGAAAACATGAGTTTCACGAAGTACTTTCTAGACCATTGGGCTTTTAGGGTACAACCAGCCCGATGTCCTAGTGAGAATCCTAGGATCGCAGAGACTTACAAAGGCCTTGAAACATGATCACCTAGTCCGACGAAAGGAACATCCGACGGAGAGGATCATAAGTCCAAGAGGTGTATCTATCAAGTGCGTGTGTAACGAATAGCCACATACCGGAGTATGCGCTATATAGTTAACCAAGAAAGACAGGAGATAAGAGTGAAAATGTGTAGAACATTGATCACAATTTTTGGTCGTCACAAGTTATTTCATAAACCCAACCTTGATCACATTCAAAGGTTACCTGCATGGGAGATTAGGTTTTTAACTCTAACTAGGAAAGCGGCCGGTGATAAGGTAGGGAAGAGATCGATCAAGGAAGTTTAAATCCCATTAGGATACCATGTACCTAGTAGGATTCATAGAGCTTCAAAACCTTATAAATAAGACCCCCATAATCAACAGAAGCATGTTGTTGCTACTGCTATTCGTGCATCGATATCCTCTGCTTCCACCTACTGCCAAGCAAGAAGAGGCCTGCCCTGCCTCCTCTTCTTTCGGTTGCTGCTGCGACTGATTGGAGCGGACAGCTTCCACTTCTATTCTTCTTCCCTCGTCTACGAATGTGAAGACAAGAGCATCTTCCTTTGTAGTTCCTACTACGGCTGCAATTGCTGCTGTTGCTGCCGCATTCTTCTTCCCCATCTCTCTTCATTCTAACACCCATCAAAAGGTAGGTTTTCTCCTAACCTAGACAAAACACCTTAAATACATGTAAACAAGTTCCCATGATCACGCATGCACTTCTTGCTTGTTTCCATTAATCTCTGACACGTAGTTTATCATTTTCTACATGTAAAAGAATTAACGTCCAGATCTGAGGACTCAGATTTCAAAGATTGGCGACCTAATAAAGGGATGCCCATTAATTAACGTCATATCCATATGACGTCAATTTCCCTATATAATTATTAATTACAGCATGTTTAAAATTTAATAACCCGAAATCTGGCTGTTAGTTGATCGTCTGACTAAGACAATGAGATTGTTGATGATCAAAGTTGTTTGGAGTGTTCAAAAATTGGTAGAGTTTTATGTTGAAAAGATTGCGCCATTGCATGGAATTCCAGTATCTATTATGTCAGATCGTGACCCACGATTTACTTCTAGCTTCTGGCGTAGCTTTCAAAAGGCGTTTGGCATAAAATTGGCATTCAGTTTAGCATATCATCCTTAATCTGATGGTCAGTCAGAGAGGACTATCCAGACTTTAGAAGATATGCTGCGATCATGTTGCCTAGATTGGTAGGGTTCGCAGAGTCAACGTTTGCCATTAATGGAATTTGCTTATAATAACAGCTATCACTCTAGCATCAATATAGCACCATATGAAGCTGATGAGGGCATCCCACGACACTCTCTTTGGCTCAGACCGCCGGCACCACTTTGAGATGTCTACTTATGTTATCTCATGTTATTTTCCCTTTAATTGAGTCATATCATATGTATTTCCATTTTATTGAGTCATATCATGTGTAATTGAGTCATGTTGTTAGTCTATTTCCTGTATTATGCTTAATTGGGCCTTAGTACCTTAGTTATGGGCCTGTAGGATTGAGTCTAGGATAGGCTTGATCTTTTATTAGTTTGTCAAGGGTGTTTTGGTCATGTGAAAAGTGGGTGCCTATAAATAGGCCACCCCACTCTCTCATGATACCACTCTCACTTTTTAAATTTTCGCCCGTGGGACATACCAACATGACCTTTGGCCAGCTTCAGTTCTCTCGTACAAATATTAAATCATTTTGTTTCTACGTTCTCTTTGGTTTGTGAATGGTCAAACTACTGCTAATTTACCTTTTCTCTGTTTGTCATTATCAATATAACTTCACCGTGAAAGCTTCACGCTATAAAACTGAGCTTCTAGAGCGTTCAATGTTTGGAAGTCGGGAGATTTTCTTGTCATGCATTATGCCTTCAGCTCTTGCGGTAACATTTTTGTCCATCCAGGTTCTAATAATTTCTTTTTAACTCCTTGAGAAACTTTGATGGGGTAACTTTTTTTGGTAGAACTTTGTAGTGACTGAAATTACAAAATTTTATTGATTATACCTTTAACAGACATTGCAGTTCAAATTGCCAGTGTACATTGATGATGAGATCCTTGCAGAAGTTCAACCAACTCATCTCAGGGAGAACAAGAAAAGATACATGTATGTCTGAGAATCTTGCGTGAATTACGTTTTATCATCTTCATGTTGAGAAAATGGACATTTTTTTCCATCTTTTACTACCGAATGCAAAGAAGTTTGTTCTTCTATATTAACTATATCTGTGCTGCTCATCGAACAGTGCAAAGTTCTTGACCAAATGCTACAGAGATGGTGGTGAATCTCTTGTTATTGATGGTGAAGCCACCGCAAGTTTGCCAACCTTGACATTGTATTCATAGCAAGTGTAATGATCAGAACCTTTCCTGCAACGCATTTCTTTTCCCATCATGCATACTGATGTGCATTATGTTGGTCACAATCTATGTGGAAGATATTATCATCATGGAGAGAACTGAAAACCTTCATGGTTCTATGTCAAGTATTATGTTTATTTTTCTCATGTTTAACTCCATTTTCCCTACCGTTTTCCTTTTCACGAATAGGTGACACGGTTGGAAATGCTTATTTTCATCATGCATACGCCCACCTAGGCATAGAACACAAGCCAGTTTGCTCTAACTGGTGACCTCCGTCGTCATTCTGGTATGGATAAAGCCAACTCTTTTGGTAGCTGCAACGGTTGTGCCTCCATCTTTTCTGTCGCAATTTCATAGTTAGAATCCTTTGAGGAAGGAAAAGCTAGAAATATCTCATAGTTAGTTGCACTGACTGTTGACATATTTGATATGCACATATGCAGGGTAATTGTGGTATTGTTTCTCACGCATTATCAGCAGTAGATTTATGTTCAGTATGGACATTCAACTGTGGGACCTTGCGTTTCTTCACATCTGACAAAATGACCACCGGAGTCCACAATTTGACAGAACCCTGTCAGTTCCATGGTGTGAATCGCCATTAGTTTCCAGCATGGAATGCGGAATCGGCCAATCCCAGATGAGAATGGTCGATTCAGATCTCGGGATCAGGAGGGGCTCATCTGATTCTAACCCCTAACCCGGTCAAGAGTTCTCAGATAGCAAACTGGAGCCTTAGAAAAACTGTCACTCTAGACATTTCTCTCTCTCTCTTCCTCTCTCTCTCCCTCAAATGCTCTCTCTCCTCCTCTCCCATTCTCTCTCGGTTTCAGTCGAAACGACACCGGACCGGGTCGTAGGAGGTGCCGTTGGAACGGGCTCAACGAGTAGGTCAAGGTGGTACCCTCTATTCCACGGTTCGGAGAGCGTGGAGACGAGATAGGTCGAGAAGAGTCGCGACGCCCCGTCATCCGATCCTCACCGTTTTGCGGGCTTCGTCGCGATCGAGGTAGGGGAATGAGTTCCTCGTCTTGCCAAGAGCGTTTTGACGCCTCATGCGTCACCGATGGTAGACATTTTCATCATTTTTCATGCAAAACTCTTTTTGGGAGATTTTAGGCCTAATTTTAGGGTTTTTCTTCTCACTCAATTTTGATCGAAACAGCCGCTGATCGAGGCACGGGAGGCGCCGTTGGGAAGGTCGTGTCGCAAGGATCGCGTGGACATCCTTCTTCCCTCGATCCGTGGAGCATGGAGGCGCGTGAAGTCGGGAGGTCATCGCTGCACTCGTCGTCCGTTCAGCATCGGATCGGCTTCCTTGTCGTGTCAGAGGTAGGGGGATGGATTCACGTCCTCGCTAGGATCATTTCCATACCACTTGCATGTCCATCCATGGCCGTTTGGCCTAGTTAATATCCATTTTTAGTTTTTCCCTAAAATGTGGTAAAAAAGTGTTAATTAGTGTTTTTAATTGTTGATGGGCATGTTAATTGCATTTTCCAGCATCTATTAGCTTGCATGGATGTATGGCATAGCAGGTTTTACATTTTTTACAGGTTTTGTAAGTGAACCTGTCGATTTCTATCGACCGGTGCGTGGTTCAGTTTCAAACCATACCCGCTCATTGCCTAGATCGTATGGCGGTCACACCAGTGACCGTTATGTGTTTAACGCACTGCATCTGGCGCATTATGCCCACATCGCGGACCACCCCAGGTCCGTTATGCTCATGCACATCGTAGATAGGTGGTTAGTATAATCCACCCTTCCCTGACCATTATAGTCATGGGTTTTCTGTGGATTTTCCACGTTCGGGAGTCTTTAACGGACCCCTATTGGTCTGTCATTTGACCATTGACCGATCATTGACCGTTGACCAGTAAGGCGGTTAGCATAGCAGTGTAGGGTAGATCCATTATGGTCATATAACGCTCCATATGTGATGCATTATATTGTGCATTAAAAATCATGCATTAAAACTGTGGCTTTCTGTTGGTTCTTGACGTTCTGGTGACTTTAATGGACTTGGACCCATGCGTTATATCCTCATAGCGCACTAGCCTTGGTGCGTTATGTTTCTGTGGTTTCTGATCTCAGTTCGGGTGAGTATAACGGGCCATGGGAGGCGCGTTATACTCAGCATAACGCCCCATGCTTGGCGCGTTATGCCTAACTAGACCATGCTAGATGCGTCCGAGGTGAGGAGACGCGCCATGAGTGTGGGCAAGGGAGGCGATGTCTCCATCAGGCTCACCATTGAGTGGTACTCAAGCTTGCCTGTCAGGTCTATTATTGATTGACCAGATATGGTGAAGAAATTCAAGGAAAGGTTCCACATAGCCGAATGAGAAGTCACTATGTCAAAGCTTTATGCCACCTGGCAGAGGAGTGATGAATTGGCACTGGATTACATCAGAAGATGGAGGAACCTTAGCATCAGGTGTAAGTGCCCACTGCACCAAGAAGATGTAGTGCAGATTTGTAAGTAGAATCTGAAGAAAGAAGCCCTGCAGAGGATGATCGGCGCTGAGGTTAAGACGTTTGACTGCCTGAATAACATCATGGCAGAGATCGAGGCTTTCCTCTCCCGATGCTCCTCCACCCCCACTGCACTGATTCAGAAGGCACGATAGGCCGAGAAGAGACCGGTGCTGCCAGAAGTTCACGTGGTGGACTTCAAGGCCTTTGAGAGGCAAAACGAGAAAGAGAAGGAAGCGGCCAAGCCCCTCCTGGCCAAGCTTGCCGATCGGCGAGAAGGCCCCTCCCTACGGGAGAAGATGAGAAGTAAGCTTTACTCATTCCCCCGGGATAAAACCCGAGTCCTGTTCGAGTGGGCTACCAAATACAATAAGATCGCACTCCCAGAGCCAAAAAGGCCAGGTGACCTGATAAAGAAGGACTATCCTCGCTTTTACCCGTATTACCAGATGGTCAGACAAACAATCGAGGAATGCTACGTCTTCAAGGATGTCATTGAGTCCTTGATTAAGAAGGGAGAATTAGACATGGGAGAGCTCAAGGTGAATCCTCCGTAGCCGCATGAGATGCCCAACTAGGCTACAACTATCAATATGGTGTCACTGTACTAGCAGTTACCCAAAGAGCTGTTAGAGGCTAGCACCTAGCACACCTATGAAGCGTTTGTTTTGACGCTGGCCCAAGACCAAGGAGATTGGCAGGCCACACCAGGAAGGACAAGAGGGAGAAGATTGGCACCCTGACCTAGTTGGGAGGTTTAAGTCAGGGGCATCACACCTAGGCTTGCACCTCCGCCAGTAACCCCAGTGTGGCATGGCACGGGCCCCCAACTAGTCGTAAGGTGCCTTACCCACAACAAGAAGGAACTTACCTTACTGTGGGTGCACAAGGAGGTCTGCCCTATGGTCAAGTAGCTCCAGGCCCTCATCGACGGGCTCAAGGAATATGAATAGCCTGAGGTTTGGCCTATCGAGCTGAAAGAGTATGTCCCTTGGGAATAGTTTGAGTCCCTCAAGCTCGCCCCCGAAGTTGAAGCCGAAGCTGAAGCTGAAGTAGAGCCTCCTCTCTGGGGTGAATTCCCTCATGGGCGGCCACTTACCACTGAAGAGAAGAAAAAGAAGAGAAAATCCATGAATAAGAGAAAGGGTGAAGTAGTCTACACGCTGACGGATGAAGCTCCGTACCTTGCCAGCCAGTCCCTGCTGCCCATCGTCAATATTTATGTTTGCAAGTTCATGTTATGTCGTGTTATTCTTAGATGTTATGTTTAGCCTAGTAGTCATCTTCCTTAGCCTTAACAACTTTTACGGTGATATGGGATGCCCCCATTGTTGTTCCATCTAAGCTTTATTTGACTATCAAGTTACTAGATCATTTCATCGTTATACTTCCCGAATCACATGTTAGTTGTACTTATGTATATTGTACCACATGAAAAACACTAGTTTATATGCACATTGGTTTAATTTTGTGAGCAGTGATACGATTATGGTATCGGCATGGTGTAGTGCGGCGTTTGTGTTAATGATCGTATTGAGATGATTCCCCTATTTTTCTCTTTAGGTGTTAATCAATGAGAGCTGTAGGGCATGCCCAAAAAGGGGAGGGGTGTTCGCCGAGAGTTTTCGAAGCTGGTGGTGAGCGTCCCGATTGCAGTCGTTGTTCAAGAGGTATGAGCAATTTGCTGTCTTTTGGAGGCTTTGGGTGTTGGGTTTCTGGCTATCTTTTGAGTTGTTTGTGTTGGTTGCCCATGCCGGACTTTTGTTATTGTGACACTATTGTATACATACAAAGGTTATGCATGGAAATCGCTTCTGCTAATTTTCATATACATATACAGGTTATGAATGGAAATGAACCCACACATTCTCTCTCTAGCCTTCTCTAGAGAGAGAGGCTCTGGGGATGACGAGTGCGCCAGGGGCAAACGGCTTCCCATCAGGGGCGGAGGACCTTGCCGGAGTGGAGTGCTGGACAAGGGGAGGGGACCAGGCCTTATCTGATTTTGCTGCCAACAGCTAGGCCACCTGCAGAGATTCTGCAGGGCCTCAGTGAGAAGTGGCAGGCCGATAGGGGGTATGCAGGGGGGGTGGTAGATCTTATGCAGAGGTTGTCAAGCAAAGGCCGACGGTCAAGCCATAACCGGTGAGTGGGGAGCCGGTGTTTTTAGAAGTACTCATGTCGGAGAGCATGTCTGGGCGATTAGAGTGACTTCATCGGTGTGTTTGATTGTCTCCTCTACAAGGGTTGTTGGAAGCGAAAACGGCTAAGGTGTTGCCGGAGGATCGGTGGGGTGAAGGCGGAGCATGGGTGGTGTGGAGGGTGAAGAATGTTGGGCTTTTGGCCATCGTTGATGATGTCCTAGGGGCTAAGCAGGCGGCGGGCGCCGGCATGTTGGTGGCGGGAGGATCTATCCACCGTATCCAGCCTTAGGACCTGGCACGAGGGACTTATTTCCCTCCGGGGAAGTCCTCCTTCTAGGTTACTTTTGTTGGGGTGCGGCTTTGCTCTACGACGAAGTAGGAGTTGGTTTCTTAGCCAATTCATTTGGTCAAATGGAGCTCGACACCTTTCGTCTCGTTCCAAGGAGCAGAGTGACTACTGTGGACTGTGGAGGCCATCGTCTCTATCTCAGCTTTGTCCCTACCTCCGCCGGCAATCGTCTTCTCTATTAGTGGCGTTGAGTTTATTGTTAGGGTCTCTTTAGGGTAGACAGTGGCGGAGGAGGAGCGGCGGTGACACATAACGTTAGGGCAGCCTCAGGTGGAAGAGGGCCGACGCGAGGTAGGAGATGACGGCTTGGTGGTCGATTCGAATTCGAATCAACCACACATGCAAGTGCTCCAAGTCAAGGCGGGTCGGATCAGACCGGACTTGCTTCCTCCTCTGCTATTCACAGATCGGGTAGCGGGTTGGCAGATACAAGTTCCGAGTCTTTTGCCTGTGACTTACCTGCGACACCAACGCTTACCGGTTCGCCCAGACCCGATTTGGGTCATCTTCCCCACCCGATTTCACCAGCTACTCATCGCCTACAATCGTTACACCCCCTATCGGTGAAGGCCCGCCCTCTGCCGATCGTCCTTGCCTCGTCGTTGGTTAGCCACCACAGAATCTATCCGCCGCCCTCCCCCGTCCAGGCGAGGCAGGGGGGAGGAGGAAATCCCACAACGGCAATGGTGTCACTGCAACCATCGACCAAAAAGAGAAACGGAAGATTGGGGAGACGTTGCCGGCCGTCTCTAAGGTTGGAAGGGGCGATGTCGACTCCCTATCTGGCCCGGTTAGTATCGCAGAGTCTGCAAGCCCCTCTGTGTGGGCTGGGTTCTACAGCCCAGCAGCCTATGGACTCCTTGGTGGCGGATTTCGCAAGGCAGGCCTACCCCCTATCCATGGTGGATGTCTTGCAATTGGCCAGGACGGACGTGATGAGCCCCTTCCAGGGAGACGAGCATCTAGACGGTGAGGAGGCTGCTCCGGTGGAGGAGGAGGTTGTGCCCTAGCCCTTATCGGGAGGGCCACTAGCTCACAGGGAGGGAGGAGCCGAGAGGGAGGAGTCGACTGAGTAGAGAGGGGCTGAGAAAGATGACGGGAGAGGTGGAAAACATTATGGAGGAGAAGGTGAGAGAGTTGGTTGAGAAGACGGGATTTTCTTTTGAAGCCGGGGAAGGATGTCAAAAAGGCGTTCAACAAAATCTGCAAGAGGTGGTGCACCACTATCCTGCAGGAAGAGAGGGTGCAACAAAGAAGAGAAAAGGAGGGAGGCGAGGGGCTGGAGGAGAGCAACAGTCTGTCTTGATAAGGATTGTCTCTTGGAACGTTAGGGGGCTTGGGGGGACAGAGAAGAAGAGGGCAGTGAAGAAGTCTGTTAGGAGATGTAAGATTGACATTCTTTGTATTCAGAAGATCAAGTGCAAAGGAGAGGCGGAGTCTCTTTTGAGGGAGTTGGGAGGGGGGCTAGACTCACAAAGGGGGTTAGAGTCCCGACAGTTGGGAGGTTTGAGGGGATTATGGTTCTTTGGAATCCCTTTGAGGTGGATGAGGTGGTGGTGGATAGGCATGTGATTAAGTGGGATATTCATATTCACTTCACTAATGTGAGTGATGCCTTTTCATGGAATTTCACTAGGATGTTATAGTAGGAATTGATCAGCCTCCATCATACCTCAAAGAGGCCGTGGTGAGTGGGAGGAGACTTTAATGCAGTGGCAACTCCGTGGGAGCAGTCAAGAGAGTTTAGCTATGTAGGGGAGATGGAGGACTTCTCAATTTTCATCAAGGAGACAACTCCGATGGACATCGATATGTCACACGGGCTCTTCACCTAATCCAACATGCGAGCAGATGCCTCTTGCTCGAGGTTGGACAAGTTCTTGGTTTCTGTGGACCGGAAAAATCACTATCCTCATGTGCAGGTGCTTCCATTGGCTAAAGTGATGTCAGACCACAAACCCATCCTCTTAAAGACCAGTCGGGTACAGGACAAGCGATTCTCCTTCAAGCTTGAGAGATTCTGGTTTAGGGAGGCGAACTTCATTGACACTATCTAGAGAGCTTGGTATTCGCAGGTTGCTAGAAGCTCTACCATGGCCAAGTTGGTGTTAAGGTTGAAGCATACTGCACAAATTCTCAAGAGCTGGGGTGCAGACAAAACCCTCCCAGACAGGGCATCTAAGGATAGAATTCTACAACAGATCAAGGGACTAGACCACATGGAAGAGGTAGGTTTACTAGACGCGGACAATAAGATCCTTCGGAACTCCTTGAGGCCTCAATTTAAGGAGATCCCCTCTAGCGAGAAAACCTACTGGAGGCAGAAATCCAGGGATCAAAGTTGGTCGTCTCAAATATTGGTTCCGTCTCGAGGCGGAAGAGAAGAGATCTCGAAAAAATCTCGGGAGATCATGTTCAGTGATTCCAAAATATTTTTTCATATATAGTCTATTTCTAAAAAATGTTAATTTTTTCCACTAACCACTCAATTTCACAGAAGATGTTGTAAAGGCTATCCAGAGTTTCTTCCAAGGTTGGGGTCTGCCCCAGGGAGTCACCTCCACCATTCTCTACTTGATTCCTAAGGTAAAGAACCCATCATCTTATGTGGATTTCAGGCCTATTAGCCTATGAAACTTTTCATACAATATTGTCTCCAAAATTATTTGTGATCGGTTGTGCCCTATTGGGCGCCACATCATGGACTGCAAAATACCATTCACAACTAGAATCAAGACCCGAGATTTTGACAGAGCTCAGTCCATCCTCATGGCAGGTACTCGGTATATTATTCAGGATGGCTCAAGCACTAACTTTCTCAAAGACATCTGGTACAAGGATAAGCCATTACAGGAAGTCCTTCCACAGCAAGATCGAGTCGGGGCAGAAGACTTCTCAATTCAAGCAGTCCTTTCTAACCAACAGCACCCCATTTGGTAGAGACTAGCAGAACATAACTTGCAGACTGAAATTCAGAATTTTAGCACTCAAACCAGGGATGATATCCCAATATGGTCTCTCACTAATTCTGGTGAATTCAACACTAAGTCTACTTATCTATTCATCAAGGGACAGGCGACCACCTCCCCTGTCAGCAAGCTGTGGGATCAAACGAAGCCCCCGCGAGCCTCTCTATTCTATTGAAAAATTCTGAAGCAGGCGGTCCCTTTGGATAGTCGGATTCAAAGCAGTGGCATCCACATGGCTTCTCGCTGTGAGTGCTGCTCATCCTCTCATGCCACAGAAGATGCTGATCATCTTTTCCATAATAGTGAGCCAGCCAAATTTCTGTGGAACAGATTTGCACCTTTGTTTGATGAACATTGTATGCAAACCAGCACTATCAATAGCCGACTCAGAGTGATCATTGGTAGGGCTATCATACAAAAACCGCAGGGATTCACCTCATTGCTTGTGGCTATGATGATTATATGGGAAATCTGGAAGCTTAGATGTCGACTTCGATTCGAAGGATCGCGCACTAGCTTCACTCGTCTTTCGGATCAGATTCAAACAGAAGCCGGACATATTTTGCAGCAAGTTAACATTCAAAGTGGGGCGAGTTTCTTATTCAGTCAAAAACTACAGAAATTTGGCTTCATCATCAATCACAAAAAGCTGGTCTGCATCACAGTCCAATGGCCGGCTCCTGAGAATGCATTTTCACTTCATGTGGATGGGGCTAGCAAAGGCAATCCTGGTACCTCCGGGGGTGGCGGATGCTTCAGAGATGCTCAAGGGAAATTGCTACTAGGTTTCTCTTACTATTATGGTTATGGCACAAATATGGTTGCAGAAGGACGGGCTCTCCTTGATGGCCTTCGCTTGGCGCAGCTTCATTCCATACCAGTATCGGTCATCTTCAAAGACTCTTTAACATTGGTTGATATGCTGAAACAGAATAAAAGCCCCCCATGGCCCCTACTTCCATGGTGGAGAACCCTCCAGCAAACACTAGC